>VZTF01002837.1:2281474-2490196 GCA_013397755.1 Cnemophilus loriae | reverse complement strand
GGCGGCGGGTACGAGGGCAGGGCCAGGGTCGGGCCGCGGGTGCCGCTGCCCGGAGTTGCCGCTCCCAGGGCCCTCCCTCAGGTGAGCGGCCTTGGGCCGCCGGCCTCGGCCCGGCCCGGCCCAGTCCCGCCGGCGGCTGCTGCCTGCTGCCAGCACCGCGCTCCCTCCCCCCAGCTCTCCCTTCCCAAACACGCCTCGTTGGGAAACAGCGTTGCGTCGTGTGGACAGACAGGGTACGGTGTCTTCTCTTTGTTTATTTAAGAAAACCAGGGTGTACGGAAAATGAGTTTTAAGTTAAACAAAGAGTTGGAAAATGTCTTCGCTGAGGGCAGGTGCCGTTATTGGGGTGGCCACCGTGTTCCAGTTTTTTTGTTAACTGCAGTTTTCTTGCAAAGGAAAACTCCCGGAGGCCTTTCGCTTACGTTAAGCAGCTTTGCTTTTGTAGTCATATGTTTTCAAGCACTTTCCCGGCGTTTGATGACAGATGTCAGTCACCCCAAGCTGCTGCAGGTTGGAACGGAAGATTTCAGTGGGACAGTCCAGTGTTTGAACTCAGGACTGCCTGTCCTGATCTTTGCGGTATGTATGAGGAGAAGACTCTGTGTGGCCTTTGAGGCCATGCTAGCACAGGGAAGATGGGCCTGCTTGAAACCATTATTATTAAAGCCTCCAGTAAGTGTTTCTACAACACCAGTTAACTACAGTGGTAAGATAGGCCTAGGGAAGGCTGTCTGCTTAACTTGAGGAATTAGCAATATAAATATAGGCATAAACATGTGTTCAGTACTATATATTATAGTTCAGTGTGGTCATAAAGAGATGCTGCTTGCATTTTCGTAACCTGACCTAATTGGGTGTATAGATCTAGCCTGAATCTGCTGGTTTTATTTATTACTCTGAGACATTCAGTGTGAAGAAATGAGAAATAATTTATCCTGTTATTTCTTCCTGATATTAAAAAAAAAAATTATAGTAAAAAGATATGTTTAAAAAATCTTGCATGAAATTGAAATGTAATTGAAATTAATTTTAATTAATTCCTGTATATTTTTATGCCTATAAGAGGTTAGTTAGATATTTAAGAAGATAATACTTCAAAATACTTAAAAATCTAAAATTGAGGAACCCAAGAATACAGGTGAAAAAAATAATGTCCCATAAGAAGAAATGCCCTTTTTGTGGAAAAGCGTGTGTTCAGAGCAGGGCTCAGACAGTTTTATCCACTTGTTAATGTTTTAGACCATCTCTTTGCTGTACGTTTGAGGATTTCTCCAAAGTCTGACACGTGCTTTGATGATGCATGTGGTGGGATAGCCCACAGTAGACAGGAGAAACATAGGCCTGGAAGATTTGTCAGCATTCCACTTCAGCTATTTTGAAAGAGCAGTAAGTATGTAAAAACAGAGTCAAAGGCCTTGAGTTGGTGAGATGGCTCTTGTCAAACTGAAGTCTTTGTGTTAACTAGTCATGTTTTTGCCACTGGCCTTTGAGTCACCAATATTTTATATCGACAATAAGATACATATGCAGAGTGTGTTTTAGGAAAAATACTGCAGAGGTATTTCTTTTAAAATAGGCCCTTCTGGTCACTCAAAGTGTTATTAAGCGCATAACTTACTAATTAGTGAGTTTTCCAATGACAACAAAGTATGATTCCCACATTACAGAAGGTAAGATACAGCGATTTGACTTTGTTTATATTGGCAAAATAAACCAGTGCAAGAATTAGAACTAGGTAAGGTCCTTTGTTCCCCAGTTCCACTCATCAGAGTGCTCTCAGAGAAGTAGACTGTTGATTCCAGGTCAGTGTTGCCTGGCAGTGCCTCATGCCGTCTGAGTCCGTTCAACATACTTCGGCTTTCATCTTTAAGAGGGAAGAAAGCAATGTCTGGGCACAGTAAAAATCCCAGGATAAGAAAAGAGAAGCGTTAAAATCTGCAAGTTTTTTCCATATCTTTCCTAAATAAGCCTGCATAATCAAGTCTAGGTTGGGTGTAGACAGGTCTTAGTTTTGCCAGCATGAACAGGAACTGAGCATTTTCTTTTGTTTTCCCCCATTCTGGTTCAGCTTTCCGCATAATTGAGAAAATGAAGTGAAATATTCCTTTCTTATTCTATTAACAGATACTAGCTGAATCCAAATCTGACTGGCTGTCATAATTTTAAAGGGCATCATTTAAACTCCAGTAGTGCATAATTTTCCTAATTGTAAGTTCTTTTTTTTAGTGAGAAGCATATTCTTGGAGAGCCTTCTTTAAATGCAAAAGTAAAACGACCAGTTGTGTTGAATCCTGGTGAGACAGAACAAACTGTAATGTGATGGAAATGCTGCAGTACTTAGTAAGAGCCATTACAGAGTCAGCTGGTGCCTGCCCTACCTGTAGCAGAGCTGCTCTCCCTCGTTGCGGCAGTGGCTTTCTGGTGGGTGACCGAGCCATTTCCAGCAGAGTCCCCTAGAGTTTTTGGTCTCCACACCTACGCGACTCAAGTGACACTTTTAAAGTGGGGTACTTCATTTCAGGGGCCATGTAGGACTTGTAACTTTTTCTCTTTGCAATGGTGATACAGTCTAAACCAATTCACCCACGTGGCGTGAAGACACTTGAGTTTTTCTGCAGTTTCTGGAGCAGAAAGCACCTCAGCTTATTGTAGCAGAAATAAAACCTGTAGCTGTATCCATGCTGGCAGATCTTGACACTATTGCAGAGCCTTACTGGAGCTGCCAGCAGATGCAGGAGTCTGTGCTTGCAAGATGAACTCCAGCATGAGCCTGATATTAGCAAAGAAGCAGCAAAGGGAGCAACAGTTTTTCCATGGACTTCAATGAAATGAGAATCATTATTTACCTTTGCATCAGTTTCAAAAGTTTATCACTGACAACTAGAAACACTTTTCAAGTTTTAAAATTTTTTTACTTGAAGTACATGTTTCCAGATCTGTATTTTAAGTTTGTCTGTTTCTTCCTGGCTGTTTCCATTTGGGATGTCCTTAAGAAGCTAGGGAGTGTTGCACGCTAGTTAGTTACATACAAAAGCTTTTCCTGTGGCTACTTTTCTGCTTTGAGTAGAAACTTGCTACAAGCATTACACTGACTTTTAGAGCTACTTGTAGCAGAGATTAATCAGACAATGCTTGTTTCCGTCTAGGACATCATATTTCCTACTTCATCCCTCTGTGAACTGGCTTTAGTATAAATATTGTCTGAAAACAATGAAGTCGTAAAGGTGAAGATGTTACTCAGATGTAGATCAGATGTACAGTAAGACCTAGAGGATGTTGCTTTTCTGCAGTACTGTGTAGAGCATCTGGCAGAGACCAGGGCTGAATTTCTGTGTGGCCTGAAATAAAGAGAGTACACAGTAAAGAGAGCTCCAAGTAGACATTTTGAGGTTCAAAGGGAGAGTAGCATGAAGGTCTTGGTGTATTGCCTTGCCTTGTTATATCTATTATGTTTAAGTGCTTATGCATAGAATTGAAGAACAGGCAAAAGTATAATGTGTGAAGTAGTATGTATTTCAAGTAAAGTGTGGTGTTAAAATGGAGCTTTAAATCTTTATGAACAAAGTTGTGAAGTGACTTTTAAAACATTTAATAAGTGGAGTTATTTTTCAAAGCATTAAAATTTAAACTCTAGAATGGCTACTTAGCCAGGGTATGGCTATCAGCTGTAGTCAGTGTTTTCACAGAAGATTTGATAAGTGGAGTAATTTTATTTCATCAAAGCTATGCCTTACTGGTAACCTCCTGGTTACCTTTCCTTTGGAGCTGTGGTTGGAAGCAAGGTAGGAAAGAAAAATTGCCCAGGAAATACCGCTCAGAAATTGCATGTGCGACTTTGGTAACAACTAAGAATTGCCACTGTTTGACCTTCTCTGCTACTCTGAAATCTGTTTTCTCTTGTGCACAAATAGGGATGTAATTAATGAATGGGAATGATACACAGTAGGTGGTATTTAATGCACCCTTTCTTCCTGTGATTACTGTATAAAATTGTGATGTCATGGAAGCCTAAATCTACCTAGATGATGTTGATGTAATCTTTTTTGATTTCACTAAACCTTTCCATACTGTCTCTCAGAGCATCCTTCTGGAAAAAATGTCCAGTCCGCAGCTGGATAAACACATCATGTGATGGGTGAGCAACCCAGTAGGGAATTGGGTGATGTCGGATTGGAGATCTGTCACAAATGGGGTTCCATAGGGCTCCATCTTAGGCCCTGTGCTCTTCAACATCCTCATAAATGACTTGGACACAGGACTGGAAGGGACACTAAGCAGATTCCCAGATGATACAAAACGGGGAGGAGCCGCTGACTTCTTTGAAGGCAGGGAGACCCTGCAGAGAAACCTGGACAAATGAGAGGACCGGGCAATCACCAACCAGATGAAGTTCAAGAAGGGAAAGTGCTGTATTCTGCACCTGCGATGAGGCAACCCTGAATGTACAGACAGACTGGGGAATGAGATGCTGGAGAGCAGTGCTGCAGAGAGGGACCTGGGGGTCCTGGTTGATAGCAAGTTGAACATGAGTCAGCAGTGCCCTGGCAGCCAGGAGGGCCAAGCGTGTCCTGGGGCGCATCAGGCACAGCGTGGCCAGCCAGGCAAGGAAGGGGATTGTCCTGCTCTGCTCCGCACTGGGGCGGCCTCACCTTGAGTGCTGTGAGCAGTTCTGGGTGCCACAATATAAGAAAGACATTAAACTATTGGAAAGTGTCCGAAGGAGGGCAAGAAAGATGGAGAAGGCCTTGAGGGGAAACCGTACAAGGAGTGGCTAAGGTCACTTGGTCTGTTCAGCCTGAAGAAGAGGAGACTGAGGGGAGACGTCATTGCAGTCTGCAACTTCGTTGTAAGGGGAAGAGGAGGGGCAGACACTGATCTCTTCTCTGTGGTGATCAGTGACAGGCCCGAGGGAATGGCCTGAAGCTGTGTCAGGGGAGGTTTAGGCTGGGTATTAGGAAAAGGTTCTTCACAAAGAGGGTGATTTGGCACTGGAACAGGCTCCCCAGGGAAGTGGTCACAGCACCAGCCTGACAGAGTTCAAGAAGCATATTTGGACAATGTTCTCAGGCACATGGTGTGATTCTTGAGCATGGTCCTCTGCAGGGCCAGGAGTTGGGCTTGATGATCCTCATGGGTCCCTTCCAACTCACCTTATCCTATATTTCTGTGAATTGTTTATTGAACTTAAAGAATGGTTTAGTTGAGTAGGATTTTTCATCCATTAATTTTGTTTCATCTTCCGCTTAATTAAAGAATAAAGAAGGAAATGTGGAAAAAAATTTACTCCTATGTATAGGAAACAAAGTTCTAAACTTCTCTAATGGGATTTCAGGAAAAGCTTTATTTGAGGAATTCTTTTTAAGTGGGCAGATGTTGGTTACAAGTGGACACAGGGTTTTTACAACTGAAGTTGAGTTTTATTTGTGCTTCTTAGGATTAAGTAGGTAATCATAATCTAAATCAGATAAACAGTTGTGTTTGCAGTCCTCCTCTTCCTCCTCCCCATGTCTTACAGTGAAACTAATCTTATGAACAAGGAGCATTCAGATTTTATCTTAGCTGTTTTTGATGAAGGGCTGAATTGCACTTCTCAAGAATTGCAGAACAGATTTTTTACCTGTTCCAAAAAACTTAAGGGGTCTTCTCTGAAGTTTCATTCAAAAGGAAAACTTTTGAGGAAGTTGCTTTTACTTTCTTTTTAATGCCTTTTCTGGAACTTCTAACTGTTCAGTAGCTAATATTTTAAGTTCATTATCCTTTGAAGAGAGACTTGGAACAGAAGCATCTGCAGGTAGAAGCTAACAATTTTCACAGGACTAGAAAAGATTAGAGCAATGCATCAAACATTAGGAAGTGATTGTAAAGCTAACTCTATATAGGGGAAGCATTTATTTGATGTTTTTCAAAGATTATACATTCAAACGACTTTTTTTCTTTTTTGCAGTGGGAAAGAATAGGTAAAACTGTCTCTGAATAGGCAAACAGTTTATTGTTTTATTTTTTATGTTGAAAGATTTATAGACTTTATCAGCAGGGGCTGATTCCATGAAAGCTGTGTTCAGTACCTAACATGATACTGTGAGGCCTCCAGGTGCTGTGGCTGTAAAAATAGTTACTGTGGTGCCTGTTGCATCTTTATAGCTTGAAGATGAGGTATCTTTGCACTTAAGAGCACATGGAGATATAGTTGCCAAACTGTGCTTATTCTGAATACTAAATAACAGATTTAATTGTAAATTTCCATGTAGAAATTAATCAAAAGGATGTGATTGAGGGAACATGATGTGCTGCTTGTGCTTGTTTATCTGAAGAGATATTAGTGGCAGAACAGTGCACTAGTCAGAATTTCAAGTAGTTGGACTGTATTAGTTGCTGAATTGTGTCAAATGTATTTCTAGCCAATACAATGATCTGTGCAAAAGTAATTGTGCATTGGAACATAACCCTGTAGTTAACTCAACTAGTAGTCTTTCTGCCACAGACCTCTCAATCACTGTATTCTTTTAATTGCAGGCTTTTCTATTTAAAATGTGGAGCTTTAAGCAAAGAGAATCACAACATATGTGGTAGAACTGCTTTTTTTCCCTCGAAGTTGTTGTGTTGTTTGTGTTTTTTTTAAATAATGGAAGTTAGCCTGGGTACTGTGGTGAGATTTTTCAGAATAATCAGAGTTATGTGGGAGCACTTCATTTCTTTAGCTTTCGTCTTAATTTGTATCATAAATTTGAAAAATCCACTGTGGATTAGATTTTTCAGCATGGTGTAAATAATTTTTATCTGCGCCAGTTGTAGTCTTGGCCTTGTGGCCAGTTAACCCACAGGAAGGGAGTCTGTGGTACAGCAGCTCCTGCATTACTCTGCTTCCTTCCTCCCTCTTTGCTGCTGATGCCAAATGCACAGTGAGAGAAAAAAGGTACATGGTAGCATCCACAATTCCTGATTCCTAGCTGCCATTTTGATCAGGGTAATTTATTCAAGACAGGTTCCCAAGTGCCTCTTGACTTTTGTTGCAGGTGTCTTGGTTGGGACAGTGAAGCTGCTCCAAGTATCGTCCGTGTTGTCTGTGTATAACTGCCCTAACAGCTGAAGAACACTTGCTAGAACTTGTTGCATTGTAGCTAATGCAGTGATTAAAGGAAGAAGTTGGCAGTCTCTTTGAAACAAATAATAGCTCTGTCACTTCTTAAAATAATACTTCTTGTGAAAAGTGTTGTTCAGCTGTGGTGGCATAGCTTAAGTGCTAGCTTATGAGGGACACCTGAGAAAATATTTTTATGTTAACTGTAGAAACTGCAATCCTTAATGATAACTTAAGATACCGGTTTATTAACAATTTTTTTTGTTGTTCTTTTTAGAATAAAGGTTCACTTCAGTTTGAAGACAAATGGGATTTCATGCGCCCAATTGTTCTGAAACTTCTTCGTCAGGAGTCTGTCACAAAACAGCAATGGTTTGATCTGTTTTCGTAAGTAATTTTTTTCTATCTTACATCCTTCTGCATGATGAGAATGCAGTTACTGAACTACTCCTGATACAGAAGTTACATGTGACACAGATTGTGTGGAAACACAGAACAAAAGTACTATTTTAAGTTTTATTAAGTGGTAAGTGTGCCAACATCATTGTAAATGTGCAAAAGTAGAGCTTTGCTGAGATTCAGGTCTTTGCAAATAGGATGGAGAAAGAACAGCAGAGCTTTTGACTTCAGCTGACCATAGTAAACAAGTTTTGTACCTGCCCACAAACTTTTTGTTAGAATTAGAGAGAAAATGTTTACTGCTGTGTCAGTAAATTCATTTAAAGGTAGTTTGCTGAATGTTACATTATTCAGATTTGAATGTCTTTCTTCTAAAATAACTGAAGTAACAGGGTGGTGCAGTTTAACTGGTATAATTTGAATAGTTTTGTACCCTACAAATGAAATATAACAGTTTTCAGACAATGTTTGCATTAATGTGCTTTCTATAAACCCTGCCATTTTCTTCCTTCCAAAAAGCCAGAAGCTGCTTTTCCAGAAGTTTAGGTGATGATTTTTTTGTGGCATGCATTGTGTGATTTTTGCAAACGTGATATGGAAGGGAGTTGCCAAAGATATATCAGAAGTATATCTAAAATAATCTTTGTCTCAGTGGAGTAATTTGCCCTCAAATATAGTCGTAATTTAAATCTGCAGACTCTTCTTTCGCTTTTTAAAATCTGTCACAACAGTAGTTTTTTTTCAAACAGTCTTGTTGCACTCTGTCTTTACTGCTTTTTTTGATGAGGACAGTGTAGTGACTCTTTTTGCACCCAGTTTAATGCACCTGTCACACTTTTCTGCCAGCCATGAGGAAA
This sequence comes from Cnemophilus loriae, assembly GCA_013397755.1. NCBI lineage: Eukaryota > Metazoa > Chordata > Aves > Passeriformes > Corvidae > Cnemophilus > Cnemophilus loriae. The sequence goes on along the minus strand of VZTF01002837.1, from coordinate 2,481,862 downwards.
GGTAATCTAACATGTGATGGGTTTTAATATCTTATGATGTCTCTGCTGTAGTAGTTGCCAGAGACACGGTATAGTTAAGGTAAAAATTCAGTTCTGAGTCATTGCTTAAATTTTTAATAACTAGTTCAATAATTCTGCATTGGAATTGAAAATTTATATTTATTGCTTTTTCCTTGTAGCTGAGTTACTGAATAGAACTTAAGTAACTTCATGGCTAAATTAAGGCTATTGAGGGAAAGGATCCCACTTCCCTAGGTTTATATTTTTGGACAGTGTTCTTTGTTAAGCTTCTTAATAAAAATGCAAAATCTGTAGGTGTCTTCTACGTGCCCTTTGAGTATAATTATCCAGTACTGCTTTTTTTTCATAGCAGTCAGGAAACAATGACATTCTAAATACAGTAACACCTTTTCTGCCTGTGAATGTTGTGTAAGTCTCACCAGTTAGGTTAGACCTCTGTAAACCTTGGGCCTGCATCTTTAATCTGTGTCAAATCAACTTGCAAGTTTTGTCTTTTCAGTTAAACTAAAAAAGCTGCTTTTGTATTGAAATAAGTGTATTGATTTAATAGGAACAAAGTAATAACTTTAGACTACAGGGGTGCTTTTCTGCAGAGACGTGGCCTTGTTACTGAAAGGTGGAAGAAGAACCAGAGGATGGTAATGAGTCGAAGAAAGGCTTGCTAAGCCATGTTATATATGGTGTATGGTTAGGAGTGTAACTTGCTTTATTTAGTCTTCAGTATGGAAAGAGTAGGAGTTAAGTTACACTTGCTGGGCTGTCAGGTAGGAAAAATTTCATTTGAATATCGATTAAAACTCAGAATTTTGCTTTGTGGTGCTGTTTAGTAACTTTTCTCTAGGAATGTTTCACTTGAAAATGCTACCACTGCCATGAAATGTTTTGAGTGATCTTATTAAACTAATTAAATCGTCTTTTAAATTACCTGATCCCTCAGGGTTCAGATTTCTCATGAGGAAGGTCTATTGCCTTTGTAGGATGTTGTAGTGCTTGGATTGTGAAACCGTCAGGGAAGGCTGCACGTAAATGATAGCATTTTACAATAGCATGGGCTGAGTAGTAATGCTGCTACTGGCAAGAGACGTCTGTCATTGTCAAAGAAAAGCTTTAAAAATTGTCCTTAATTCAATAAGGATTATAGAATAAGTACTGAAAACAGGATTGTCTTATACATCTTCTTGACCATAGCCTTCTCCTAGATAGGTTGCAGTTACTTGCTTCCAGGACTTTTCTTAAAGCTTCAGTCTCTTCCCCAAACATGCATTTTCCCATGTGTCACTGGGATCTAGTTGTGTGTTCTTCAACAATGGCAGATAAAAAATGTATTAATTTCTTAGACATATTGAAATTATGACTGTTAAGGCCTCATACATGACAGCATTAAAATTTGAGTAGCTGTTACTGAAAGGTGGATAAATTGTTTTCTAGAGATGTACATGCAGTTTGCTTGTGGGATGATAAAGGTCCAGCAAAAATCCATCAAGCTCTGAAGGAAGACATCCTCGATTTTATTAAACAGGCACAAGCAGTAAGTTCTTAATGTTTCATAACTTCTATTCTATTGCTAGAAAAATAGCTAAATAATTCTGACTTTTGTTGGATATAAATGCATTGCTTTTTTGTTTGAAATTTTGTGATGTTCTGGAGATCATAATTACCCTGCAAACTTCTACTGACAAAAAGAAGAGCCTTGAGCATTTGCCCGGCTCATTGTTTTCTCACAGTGCTTGAAGCTGGGATCGGCAGTGATTTTCGTTATATTAAAAAAAAAAAAAACCAAAACACAGCATTATTTTTGTTTATCCAACAGTACTTATGGAATTTTCTTCCACTTGAAAATTTCTAAAGGCAGAATTTTCCATAAGAAATTACTGTCTGGAAAAAGAAAATGTTTATATAGCTTCAGTGCTGTTTTGACATGTTCATGGATGGCATTAAAATAAGCCATATGTACAGTGTACCACAAATATCTGTGCTATCGACTCAGCAAGCTTAGCTGTCCAGTTTTATGTGCTTCCCTCCAAACGAGTGAAGCTGTCAGTAGACTCAAAGGAAATACTTGTGTTTGTAACACATACTACAGAAAACATCTTTTGCTATGAGGGATTTAAAGAGAGAGTTGTTGTGAAATAAAAAATTCTAATCCCATGACAAAGGTTTAGAAAGACTCTGTACACTTTTATTTTTTCCTTTCTTTGGTGAGGTGATTTACACCACTAAGGCTTCGCTTCAAGGAAAATAGTTTTTTATAGAGGCCTTTGTATAACCAGGCATATAAATGTTGATTTTTGAGTTCCACAGTTTACCTGCTTACATGCATAAATGCTGTGCTGAGCTGAGGCCTTTTGATGTGGTCTGTGTTGGCTGCCATTTGACAGACAAGTTTTTTGGCATTATGATAGTCAGTGTATAGTGTAGCTAAGTTTTCAGGCTTTAATGAAATATACATGTTAACTATCTGTCTGGGTCTAATGAAAGGTTAGTAGATGCCATTGAATCAAAACTTGTTGCTGTATAGAATATAACATAGTCCTTACAAGTTTATGTTAATTCAAAATTTTTTTTACATGGTTGTACCAGCACATGCCTTTAGACCAAAGATTTTAATTTTTTACTTGTAGATGACTTAAAAGGAGAAAAAAAAGGTTAATTCGGGAAACTTGAACTTACTGAGTACTTTTTTGCTGCTGTCTTTCTTTGCTCTTTAGAAATGACCCCTATGACATGGGTTAATAACTACTTCAAGAAACCAAATGGCACTTCAGTATGTAGACTTGCTTAGTCTGATATATCTGTATATTTGAGTTTTGTATGGGGAGTTAATTTCAGCATAAACAAAGCCCATATTTTGTGCAAAATTGATTTATAAATTCCCTCCTCTGTTCCCCCCACCTGCAGAGAGTGCTGAGTCACCAGGATGATACAGCTCTACTCAAAGCCTACATAGTGGAGTGGCGCAAGTTCTTCACCCAGTGCGACATTTTGCCCAAGCCCTTCTGTCAGTTGGAGATCACTTTGATGGGCAAGCAGGGCAGCAACAAGAAGTCCAACGTGGAAGACAGCATTGTTCGAAAGGTGAGTGGCAGTACTGCCAGAGAGCTTTGTTGCACAGCTGGCCTCAGTAACAGCACTGAAGGGATTCTGTAGCTCAAGATGAAATTGCACCAATCCTGTAACATGATGTATCACTTTGCTTTGGGAGAACAACCCCCGAACATTTTTGGTTTTCCCTCTCCACAATATCTTGACTTTGTTTCCCCAGTTTGCTTTGGCTATTAACAGTTTTGTTCATGTGATTAAAGCTTTAGAGGGGCAGGAGGAGGGCTTTGGGTTTGTTTGGGTTTTGAGGGGTGTTTTTAATTATAGCTTGAACCCTGGAGTGGCAAATAGTTGCAAATTCATGTACTTCTTCTATATTTGTGAGCAGCAAGTGTATCTGTATATATAAATGAATAGTTTTTCTGCGCCTGGTTTAAATCCCTAGGCCAAAATCTTAACTGGGCCATATCTCTGCATTTTATAAATGACCGATTAAATGCATCTTGAGTTAAATATAGCTGTTGATCTCCCAATTTCCCCTTTTTTACTCCAAGCAGTCATAGCAGTGTCAGTCATATCAATGACAACATGGGACATGTAGAATCTTGTGGATATGATCATTTTACTGTTTTGTATCAAACACATAAAGAAAGTTTAGGGCTTTGAGTACGGAGTGCTCAGTATTCTGAGTTCCATGAGTAATGGTCCTGTAAATTGCTTTAGTCTTTTATTACAAGAAAAACGAAGCATATCAGTTGTAAAGTGTTAAGTCCTTTAACATTATTCATTTTCACTTTTCACTGCAGAAAGTATGTGTAGGGAAATGAAATTTCTTTAGCAGGCTTTCATTTGGTACTGAAGATCACTTTAACTGTTCCTCTGTCTCCAGCATGGAAAGAGCAAAATAGTTTGAATTCCTTACTTTGGGCAAAGTTTTTTTCTTCGCCCTCCATTATGTCCCAAGCTTGCTCAGCAAGTGTTTTACAGGTCTTTAGGTACCTTGATACTCCTGGGCAAAGTGCAGGAGAAGACAACAAACTTCTCAGAACATTGAATAGCAAACTTTTATGAGAGGGAGAGAGAGAGGAGGAGAGATAAAGATCAATAGTTACCACCTTGGATCCAGCGTGATCTTAGCTGCTGTAAGATCCAAGGCAGTGGGACACCCTTGTCAGAGCCCTTTATCTGCTCTGGTCCCTCCACACAGGTGGGGCTTCCACTGTGCCGGTGGCTTGGCAGCCACTTTGGGGCTGGACCAGAGGCTCCAGGCTCCAGTGACTGGGGTGTGCAGCAGTGCACCACCCCACCCTCACAGAACTTGCCCTACCCACCCTCCCCAAAGACACAGTTTGGTTGTTTTGAGCTGTTAATCATTTTTCTATTCCCCTTCACCCTCCTATTTTGACATCTTGTCCTCTATACGTCTTGGAAAAAAAGGAAGAGAGAACAGCAGCAGAGAGGAATTACCACCTCAGATTACCTTTTTAGTTTTCATCGTTTGTTGGAGAAAGCACATGATTGTAGACTCTCCAAGATTTGGCAAACTTGAACTCTTAACTCTGCTTTATGCGGAAGGTAGAGAAGTAAGAAATTAAAGAAAAAGCAAGATAGAGTGAGCAAAGTAGTGAGGAAAATCTGAGAGAAAGAACTGGTTTCTAACAATTCAGATTTTGGTCAGGACTGAAGCTGATGGAGGTGTCTTGTCTCTCTTATGCAGTCCAGTTAGGACCAGCCCATGGTTGGGACATGAAAGCCCAGAGTCTCCAACCTATCTCATTATTTCATATTCACTGATCTTCTTGTTTCTGGCATCATTCTCTGTAGTTTTCTAAAAAGTCCCTTGTGGAAATTCTTCCCTTGCTTGAGAAGTTCTTCATACAGTCACCCAGAGTGATGTGTGTGTTTTCCTTCATATATCTCTGTAAAACTTTGCTATCGGGGATGTCTGGAAGCATTTTGACCATGACAAAGCTGTTAACGTGCCTGCCAAGTTGCTTGACATTCTTACTGTTTCTTCTCTGGTTTTCACTCACTTCAGCTCTTTTAAACAGTGCAACATAATGTTTATATCAATAAAGTTAAAATAATGAAAAAAGTAATTGAGGAAGTGTAATCAAGTAAAGCTTTGCTTCTATGAATGTTGCAATGTTTTAAACATTCTCTTCCAACACATAAGACTTCAGTGTCAGAAATGGAAATTTAGCTGAAATTGAGAGACAGTTATAGAAAAAATTAAGAATAATGTATGGTACACTTAACTCTCTTGAAATCTGACTTTTATTAGGTGCTAGCTGTGTTAAAATCTAAAATTTACAAAGCAATAATGGAGTAAGATAATCTAATACTTACTATTAACTTTGCCATGCAATGGTGTGAAGTCATCCTAAGCTTTTTTGTTAGGAAGCTTATTCACAGTCATGAGGTAAAGTTTGAATTGGTAAATTTTATGATTCCAACCTGCTTTCGACTGCCAGTGTAGACTGACAAATATCATGCTTAAATTACATTCATAGCAGTTACTGTCAAGTTTGCAGATACTTTAAATTTGAGCTTTCTTCTAAAGCGATGAAATGGCCTAACTTGGATAGAAAGAAATAACATTATCTTTTAAGTTTTGGCATAATTTCATTGGGTATTCAGTATCATGCAGAAAGAGCCAGATCCAGCGTCTAAGGGCAAAAGAAAATAACTCCAGTAACTTGAAGTTTAAAAGCAAACAAGAATTTTTAGCAAACATGTAGCACGCTGCAAGTATTTATTGCTGAACAGCTAAAGGGGCTTAGGTGGGCACAGGTATGGTGGTCAGGTGTAATGCAGTGCATTTACAGCAGCATCAGTAGCAATCACCAAAAATAATGAATCACACAATGGAATATAAAGGAATACATTGAATGATGAGGATTTTGATAAGAGTCTCCATACTAATTTTAAAACTTTGCAGTGCTGAAATGAGATTTGGAGTTTTTTATCAACTACAGATGCATTACTTGCATACTGAACTTTCTTGTTGGATAAATGCAATCTGAAACCATCAGTCTTTTTCTTTACATAACGGTGGTGTTAGTTGAGTTTTTAGTTTTGTCTAAGACTGCGCCTGCCAAATGGCGAACTATATTTGGGTGTTTGCCTCAAAAGTAGCCCTTGATATTGCAACTCCTGACACATTGTGTTGCTGGAAAAGTTACTTGACTGATTATCAAGAACTGTAGAAATAATACAGTATTATGGAATGAATACATGCATTCAATACTGATTCCCTTAGCTGTCCAGTTACATAAAAGTAAATTAAAGTAAATTTAGAATGTGAGCTGAATATGACTTCTATAACAACTTCAGAGCAAGATCAAGTTCAAACGTAGCTGAACTGCTGTGTATGACCTGAAAATTACATTATAAGGTGCTTGATTTCTGTTTCTGATCTCTTGTATCTTTTTGCACAAACTTAGGTCTGCGCATACCTTTCTGACAGGATTTTTTTTTTGTCTTCCTGATATGCAGCTCATGCTAGATACGTGGAATGAATCCATATTTTCAAATATAAAAAATAGACTTCAGGACAGTGCAATGAAGCTAGTTCATGCTGAAAGACTGGGAGAAGCTTTTGACTCCCAGCTCGTTATTGGAGTTCGAGAATCATATGGTATGTCTTGCACACGCCGATCTGTTGCCTCCTCACTTTAGTAAAAGAATTTTCTTCGTACGAAGTTGGCAGTTGTGGTGGTAGGGTTGGAATTCTCTCAGCATTTTGTATTGATTTTTTGTTGTGCTTGTTGATACATGATACCGATTAAATTTTGTTTATAATCTTTAGCTTCTAGGTGATTTACCTGTGTATCAGTTACTGCAAAATCCATGTTTTCAAAGAGAAGACTACTTTTTGACCTTTTGAGCTTGCAGATATAGCTTAGTCTGTACTCCTTTACATACTGGTTCTGATTCTTTAGACAGTTTGAAGAAGAAATGCTAAACAGGCTGCATTTAAGACTTTCAGTCTTTTTCTTTGTTGCAGAACAGATTTGTGTATCTGAAACTTCTGTGATGTTTCACCATTGCCTGCTACTTTTGAAAGCTTTCCAAAAGCCTGTTGAACTAAACCTGTGGCTAATACTCTCTGAGATGGCTTTTTATAGAAGTCAAGTTCTAACTTTTTTTAAAGCATATTCCATTTAATGGCTATTCATTTCTCTGTAACAGTTGAGAGGAAAGCGGAAACTTTTTCAAATAGTGCAAAGCACTGTAATAAGCTCACTGTCTCCATTCTTGTAAAACAGGGAAAAAAGTCTAAAATGGAGACATTGTGATTCCAGGAACAGTGTCTAAAGAGAAGCTTTTTGCTCAGTCAGGTGGAGAACTTTTCACTTTATTAGGCACTATTGTGAGCTTTTTTATTCCTTCCTTGCGATTTTGCAGTTGTATGTGTATTTATGGTTACCATGTTTGAATGTCTGAAGTGCTGGAGTTAAGTATGAAGCTTTTTTCCCATTTGCCATAGTTGATCTGAATGTTTTTGGGAGCAAAGATTGGCCAAATTTGGTTGCCTTTGTGATCGGAGTCCATTTATCAGATATTTCAAATTGTTCAATGCAACCTTTTAATACAAGTCTCAGTCTCTCATTGAAGTTTGCTTATTATTAGCCACATAAATTTCCAAGACTTGAGAGTAAGTTTGGACTTTCTCTTTGCAGTTAACCTTTGTTCTAATCCTGAAGATAAACTTCAGATATATCGGGATAACTTTGAAAAGGCGTATTTGGATTCAACAGAGAGATTTTATAGAACACAGGCTCCTTCTTATTTGCAACAAAATGGTGTACAGAATTATATGAAATATGTAAGTAAAAATTCTGTTGTAACTTTGTACTGAACATGTTAGTACTTAAAATGATTGCTGTTCTACTTTTGCACAGGCAGATGCTAAACTAAAAGAAGAAGAGAAAAGAGCACTACGATATTTAGAAACAAGACGTGAATGTAACTCTGTAGAAGCAGTGAGTATGATGTGTAGAACAATTTTGTATTTCATATTTATATAGTGTTATATTGCAGTTTTTAGTTTTGTGTTAGAGTATTATTTGATAGCAGTAAATTGAAACTGTTTATTTTATGGTTTTTAATCATAAATTATTTGTTGCAAAAATATGTATTACTTTCCAATCTGGTAATCTACAATTTCTGCAAGTGTTTTAATAGTACGTATAGATCAAAAGTTAAAACTGAAGGGCAGGTTTTTAGTCAGATTGGTTTTTCTTCTTTCATTTTGAGTTAGGTATGGTGGGTTTTTTACCTGTGCTTAAGTGGGTGAGAATCATATTTGAAAATAAACTGGCAAATCTGTTTGGCAAAGGATTTCTCAGTGCTCATTTAGAACACTTGAAAGAGTTATTGTTCATTGCAATCAAAAGGAGCAATAGAAATTTCATTAAAGCTGTAATATAGTTCCTCTTAGGCTGAAATAATGGCCATTTAATGTAAAATACAGGTGTTCTTTTTTTCCTTCCCCTTCTTCCTTCTTCAACAATTTTTTGCACAGTTCAGATTCTAGGGGAAGATTTAACTGTAGTGAATAGTTCATAATTGTCTGTATTGAAATTAGTTCAGGAAGCAGGTTATTTTAAATAAATACCTTTTAAATCTGATCATTTTTTTGAAGTAGATCAAAATATGCTTTACACCTTTTGTTAAGCTGTGAATCGTTCATTTTGCACAGGTATAAATTGTAGCCTATATAAAGAGGCTGACAAAGGAGAGATGGTCCTGACATGTACAGGCAGTTTCTGTTCTAGATCTAATGTCTTGTTCAAGCCATCCAGCCTGGTCCAAATAGGGTATGCTGGAATGAGAACTATTCTTAGCTCTTGGATGTATACTTGGAAATGAAGTAGGGTAGTTACTGTTCCAAAAGTGGTGGCTCCCTTGAGAGAAAAGAGTCGACAGAAATGCTAAGCTCATTAATGGTTTGGAGGAGACTTTTCCACACTTACTAACCTAAACATTTTGAAGAAATATGGTTCCTGTATAGATTCTATTCAAACTGCACATACATTTATGAATCAGTGAATGAGTTAATTCTTTTATAGAGGTAGTTGTTGAGAACAGATTAGATTTTGTGTCATGGCAAACTTGAGACACATCAGACTTTGGTGTTCAGATGGCTGCTTGAGCTAATCCTGTGTTTAATATATTTCAGCTCATGGAGTGCTGCGTCAATGCCCTGGTGACATCTTTTAAAGAGACTATTTTAGCTGAATGCCAAGGCATGATCAAACGAAATGAAACAGAAAGTAAGTGAAGCTTCAAGAACAGTGCAGGGTGAACACTGCATGAACTGCATAAAAATAGATTTGTGTGTAGATATATCAAATTACTGTTTTTAATAGGTGGTGGTAGTGTTTCATGTAAAAATATTACTGCAAATGAACAATCCCACAAAAAATTTCCATCATTGATTCGTATTTTTTTCTATCACTTTTGAAATCTATATGCACAATACTCTAATTTGAATGAGTGGATAGCTCTCACCTTCTTGAAAGAAAATATTTTGCGCTTTGTTTTCTTTATTTTTTCCTATACTTACTTGCATCATGTTGACCAACTCTGGTAAATGCTACATATGTCTTTACTTTCTATTTGAGTACACCAAATACAAACATTTCCTCTTTGTTTCACCCCACTACCTCTTTACACCTGGGAAAAAAGTGAAACATCTCTTTATAAAAGCTTTTTCATCTGAAAGGCAGGAAGAAATTTTTCTTACTTTAATTATTGATGCAGGACCAGTAGGTCAAATTAACAAAATCTCTGCAAGCTGTTCATGTGGTTGTATAGCCAGTGTGTCAGTGTGAGTATTGAAAGTTAGGTCTCCATGCCTTTTGAAAGTTTTCAGAATTTTTTTTTAACTCTGCTGCCAGAAGTTGAGAGGTTAGTGTGATTCAGAAGTCTTGTGTTGGTCCTGTATGATAAAACAAACTAAATATGTCATTAAAATGTTATAATTCAGATAGGAAAAATGAAAAAAAAAAAAGCTGAAATCACAGGGTAAATTTTTCTTTGAAGTCTTGGTATCTTGCAGCCAGGGAATTTTTACTAAGGTCTTACGAGGTTTTCATTTCTATGGAAATGAGAAAACTGTTTTATGACTTAGAATATTATAGAAAATACTCACTTCTAAAGCCAGCATTTAAGAAAATACTTGACCTCAAAGCTATGTTATACTGATCTGTTCATCTAGCAGCATGATTTCTGGCCATAGTCCAGAGCTAATTGTAGAAAGCAGTGGAACTTCTTATGAGTATATGTTACAGCCTTTGGGAGAACGCAGGAGGCTTATGTAAATGCAGAGCTTCAGAAGGGTTCATCTGCCAGAGGACCTCTCTTTAGAAACCTGTTGGAATATTCACACAGCCCTCTCTTGTGGCTGTGTCTGTCCTGTGGTAGTGCTTGGTTGCAGAGCACTTCCATTTAGTCTGTAAGAACTGTTTCAAATGCTTCAATGAAGGATGCAGGTGCAGATGACCGTAACGTAATTAAAGACTTGGAGCTATACATAGTAATGTTTACATCTAATAGTGTCCTCTGCTGTGCTTTACTTATGCATGTGACTTTCTGATATTACCTGCCCCAAAGAATTCAGTGATGTTTTCTTTTTTAAACAGCACTGACAAAAAAGGGCTGTTTTGGTGGGGATTTTTGGCTATGAGCTGGGCACATACTCTTGTTATATTGAGTAATATTTACATGCTGTGCAAAGACAGGAAGGAATAATGTTTTCCAACTGAAAACTATCAAAAATATCATAGCTTGCAAACACTTCAGAACTGACTTACTGTGTTTTTGTTTGCTTATAGTATTGGGGAAGGGAGGCCTAAATTTTATTCTTGAAGTGTAGCAGAAACAAAAACTACGCTTGGCTTTCATGAAAGCAGACTTCCAGTGCCCCAACAACTACAGCATGGATTTCTTTACTCTTCAGTGTCATAATGTATTCTGAGAGAAATTCCAGTAAAATACTGCTTTTGGTTTTGTTACTTTGACATCTGTCTTTGAAGAATTTATGGCTTTTTGGGTCCTGCAGTCTTAGGGATGCATGTGGAGTCTTCCTTTGCTACTGATTCTTAAGAGAAACCACTGATTTTTTTTTCTTGAAGTATTTATGCCATCACTACTGTACAGAAACAGATGTAGAGCCCTTTAACATACCTTTTTGTTTCTTTTTTTCTGCCCTCTTTTCCTCCCTCTTACTCTTTTTAAAAGTCCAGATTAAAAGATCCAGTAAAAGTTGAGGGAGCTTTTTGGACTTTTTCTATGTAAAACAGTGCTGCGATTTCTTACACTAGATCTAAATTGCAGTGAGAATGCCTCTGACTACATTTTTTTTTTTCTGGTTCCTGAAACCTTGTCATTCAGCCCACTATGAGTTGCCTCTAGTACCACTGCAAGCTCTTATTCAGCGTTGTTTGTAGTTTCTGTTCTCTTACTTAGCACTGTTATGTTCTAAAAGGATTTTTTTTTTCTTCACTGTGCTTTTCTATTTGCTTCTGCAGCAGCTGTTGAGGTACAGATGATGGTAGCATATTTCATCCTCAGTGGTGATGGGATCTTAATGTTTGTTGCTGACAAAAGTAATGCAGAGGAGAAAGCAAAGGCAGGGCTTCTGACTTTTCCACTTTCACAGTAGACATAACATTAAGGAACTAAGCGAATGTATAATTTTTTTTCTATCAAAAAAAGAATCAGAGTCTATTTGTTCTACTTCATGAAGCAAAGTCCTTTGCCATGTTGAGTTCATATCTCTGTAGTCTCTTTACAACAATCTGATGACCTTAGTCCCAGTGTTCTTTATGGACAGCTTTGTCAAGGTGATTATTGATGTTTCATTATCTTTTTTTTTTTTTAAAGCAGTGTCAAAATATCTTCACAAAAAAGTAGACAAATAAAGTGCATCACTTTTTGAAGTTTTTGAACTGGTAACTTTCAGAAAAATGAAATACACTCTTCGGCAAAAAGAGTTCAGTGTTTGCATTAGTCAGTTTTGGTTACTTCAGAACTTTGCAAGCTTTTATAAAACAAAGCATTGTAAGTGGTATTGAAAGATACACAAAGACAGGTGTGTTTGGCTTTAATTTAAAATTTAAAAATGTCTTGAATCCATACAGTTTCCTGCATAAACTCCTGTAGGCTTCCAGCTGAGAGACATTCTTGCCAGGGATTTGAAGGCAGTTAGAACCTGGATGTACTCCAAATTGGCATTGGTTTTAGGGGGGGGTCTTATTCAAGCTTGTGATACTATATGCATAAGCATACTATGTAAGATAGGATATGCATAAGCAAGTATTACATTGCAATAAATATCTTTTTTTTTTCCTTCAAAATAATCTTGTGGGACCAGAATTAGAACAGCATTCAAGACATCTTTCTTTTTAAGAGATGAATTGGATTATCTGTTCTTCACATATTTAATGTTCCACCTGAGACGTGCCTAGGAAAAATGCAGTATATTTGGGTTTTATACAGGTCTTTGACTAGTGGCTTCATCAGTATTTGTATCTTTCAGAGTTGCATTTAATGTTTTCACTGATGGATAAAGTTCCGAATGGCATAGAGCCTATGCTAAAGGATTTGGAAGAACATATTGTTAGTGCTGGACTTGCAGACATGGTAGCAGCTGCTGAAACTATTACTACTGTAAGTGTACTGGGTTTTAGTAAAATAACAACAGGAAAACAACTTTGTAGAAGTTAAATATTCTCTATTTGAAGGACAAATGCATGAATGGAAATAATTTTTCAAGATTTTGTGTTTAGAGATCGAATTTTGATCCACTAAAAGTTTTAAATGTCTTTAGGATAATTTTTTATTCTTTGTGTTTTCAGTTGTAGCTTTAAAAAGTGAATCTAATTTGCAGAAAGATAATAAATTAAGTGCATGAGATGCTTATACAATACAGTTGTGTTAGAATTTCAATTTTAAAAGTTTAATCAGCTTTTCCAGAATTCTAACTTCCTGATGAAATTTGAAATTTGCTTTCAATCTATGAGTGGTTGTCCAATGTGGAAATTATAAGGGTTTTTTTCCCCACTGTATTATTTCAGCTTTTTATCATCTTTTTTATCTCTGGGTTTAGGAGGCCTAGGTGTCTGCAGCAATTAGGATGTGGCATGTGTCTTTTATTGATCCTTGAAAACATCCTTTAAAATAAAATGTTATTGTATAATATTTGAAAGTTACAGGTTTTTTAGGGGTTTTTTTTGTGTATTGGAAATACTATCCTGAAAGTCTGTGTTTAGGCCTACATACTGTAGAGCTCTTCAATTCAGAGACTAAAGATAAAATGTACATTCATAGTATGCAGGCTTATGAGGATACAGCATTTTTACAGTTAGGGAATTACATGTATGCTCACACTGAATTCTGTGGAGCCTTGGTTTTTTTATTTGATTTTTGCCACTTTAGGATTCTGAGAAGTATGTAGAGCAATTGCTCACGCTATTTAATCGATTTAGCAAGTTGGTTAAAGAAGCTTTTCAAGATGATCCAAGATTTCTTACTGCCAGAGATAAGGTACGTGTTTCTGCTGGTCTTTTGCTCACTATAAGAATTATTGCAATTTGTATTATGATGTCTCCAAAACCCTTGTGCCCATTCACTGTTAAATTTAGAAGCTGCTATTACTCTATTAAATATGCAGACCAAAATATTGATGAAACTTACTACCAACTGAGTAGCTTTTAATTTCTGTTGTAGTCCTGCATAAAGTTGCATTCAGCTTTGTAATGTTATAGAGCATATTAGATGATGACCTTTGTATTGAGAACTGTAATGTCCGATTCAGCAATAATTTGTGTTTTGAATTTACTGTGTATTTGTCTGATGACTTCAGATGTGCAACCTGCTCCATGTAGTCCCTTCCTAAGCTGTTGTTTCAAGGAAACTAGTATGGTAGTGGGAAAGAGGAAAACACAATACATCAGTTTATTGGGAAACTGAGTCATAGAATTTGAACTCTCAAATTGAAAATAGAATCTGCAAGCTTTGGGCTCATAAAAAAATTTGAATTAATTTTATGTTACAGTAGTGTAAAAAGTGATAAAATCTTTGCAGTTCATATCAGAGAGAAATTGAGTGAAGCACCAATAATCTAATTATTTTTCAGGCGTACAAAGCAGTTGTGAATGATGCTACAATATTTAAACTTGAATTGCCATTGAAGCAAAAGGGGTAAGCCATGTAAACTTCATGTGAATCAAGGTTTTTAAAATGTCTCTTCGAAAAGTAATGCTGTGTTTAAAAGGGCTTTCTGTTATTTGCATTATGGAATTTCAGATTGCTTATTGACCTCTGGAAAGACTCTCTTTGTGCGGAAGCGGATCAGTGAATAGCAGCCTGGTTCAACTTAAATTTATTTGTAGTATTTGGGGATCTATTATTTTATACTATGAGTCAGTTTGTTAGCTGAAGTTCATAACGGCTTCCTGGATGATTAATTCCAAAAACCTCAACTGTATAACTCTGCCACAATTTCAGCAAAGGTCCTGGGGAAAAATGACATAGTAATCGTCATGGGAATAACTGTGGCTGATTAAGGTGTAACCATCCACAGGCTGTTTTCCACCTCCTCTTGTGCCAGTTGTGAGTGTGACCTGTCCAGCTGTTGCATTTTTGTTTCAGTGCAGGATTAACCAGGTTAGTTTAAACAACTTCCAGTAGATTAGGCAGACCTGCGTGACTCAAGAAGAAGGACCATGCTTACAGTGCCCGCTCTGCTAACTCAGCCAAGAGAAGGTAGCAGTCAGTTAATTGATTGTTAACATTTACCATGTGATGTGCCACTTGAGTAGGAATTTGTATATATTTAGGTGCTTGGGATTGCTTATATATAGTTTGTCGTCTGATTTACTATGGCAACAAAGCTTTTGTAGCTGAGCTGCCAGCTTCCCTTTCCAATTGCTTCTAGTTAGGGGTGGATGGTTATAAATACCTGTCCAGCATCTTGGTTCGTATTCTGGGTTTGGTTTCAGATAATGGCAAGCCTGAATAGGGATTAGTCTTTCTCCTTTTATTTATTGGAGGAGTGCTGTCACAAGAGATTGGATCCTGGCTTTCTATACTTTGCATAGATGTAGGTAAGGTAGAGGAGTTTCTTATGTATCTTCTAATGTTTTCCTTTCCTCTGGGACCATCCAAATCGATACCTCATTTATACTGTTTCACTCCTAAAGTGAACCCTGCGTAGTGGTTTCTTAGAAACCACTGTGATTATGATGGTCTTCTGTTCAGCGTTCTTCTTCCCAAGCACTTTGAAGTTGTCTAGATATGCAGCCTGGTTTGAGCAAAATGAAACTTCATCTTGCTTAGTCTTTTGTAATAGCCAAAAGACTTGTGATCTGCTTGTACTTCAAGTGGTCTTTAGGAGGGCAGAAGATGCTAGCATGCAAGCTGCTTCATGAATTGAAAAAAAAGGGCAAGTTGTCTGAAGAGTGTTAGCTCTGTCTATAGTAATTGATGAGAAGGTAAAATAATGAGCAAGAAAAATGGATTCCTGAGCTTGCTATGGGCCCTTGAGTAGCAGTCAAGTTGGTGCCATCTAACTCTAGGAATAGGAATGGGTGCTTGCCATTTGGTTTTATTCACCAGTCTAGACACAGGTTCGGAACTTGACCTGTGCTTGATGAATTTTGAAGAACCACAGTCTGTCTACTGTAGCATCTTGTTCAACTTCAGTCTGGATTTAATCTCCAAGCTGTTAGTCCATCCTATATATATGTGTGATGAAATAATTTTATCCTGTTACTATGTGGTACATGTGCTGAGTTTTGCAGTCTGTGAAGTGTGGTGCTGTTCTTGAGACCTCATTACAGCATACAGAGGAAATGAGTGAAACATTTCACTGTAGCATTTGTTAATTCTTTACTGGAATACTTCTTTCCATGCAATATTTTATTGTTTCAAACTGTAGTTTCACCTGTATCCTTCATTGTTACAGTGTTACATTGTTACAAAATTATAATTAGTTAAAATAATCAAGCTGTAGAAGCTGTCTGAAAGTGTTTGAAAGTACTTATTCTTTCAAGAAGAAAGGCTGTTATACCTAATTTTTCGTTAGTTTAACAAGGATATAAATTCACCACCAGGATCCTTGCCAAGGGGATCAGGTCTGTCTTGTTAACAATGCGACTACTCCAGAATAGCAGGATTCTGGATGGTTTGAAGAAATACTGTTCTTCTTTTATCTAGTGTTGGATTGAAAACACAGCCTGAATCCAAATGCCCTGAGCTTCTTGCTAATTACTGTGACATGTTGCTAAGGAAAACACCACTAAGCAAAAAACTAACCTCTGAAGAAATTGAAGCAAAGCTTAAGGAAGTGGTATGTTTCTGCTTTCTATTTCTCAATTATTCTGAAGAATGAATTTGTTTATTTTCTTATGTGAGTTGAGGCCTTGATCTTCAAAAGCAGTTATGCGAGGTGTAACAGTAGAGAAAAGAGTTAATTATGTTATCAAGTGTGTGTGTGTTTAAATATTGTAAGTCATTCAGTGTTTCGTCTCCTGTGTCTCCATTCAGTTCACAAAACTGGTATACTAAATTAATGCCTATATGAGACTGTAATGTATTACAATAACTAATATTTGTCTAGAAAATAATACAGGAGATTTTTACATACCAGTGTCAATGTCTTTTTTGATGTAAGATAATTTCTTGATGTTTGACAAATGAAGAAATTGAAGGTGTGATATTATGAAACATTCATTGCTGATGCCTATGATAGTACTGACACAGTTGCTCATAAGGCAATGTCAAGTAGCCTTTTTCTAGTCATAGTCTAGAGTGCCATTAGATCAGCATTCAAAGACTTGTCTGGTTGACAATGCAAATAAATATATTAAACTCTATTTTTGACAGCTTTTGGTACTTAAATATGTACAGAATAAAGATGTTTTCATGCGATATCACAAAGCTCACTTAACAAGACGTCTGATATTAGATATATCAGCTGATAGTGAAATTGAGGAGAATATGGTGGAATGGCTCAGAGTAAGTAGTGTCACATCTTTCTTTGGTTGTGCCTCATGCTTGTGGTTAATTAATATTCCACTCTTGAACTTAAATATCTTTCTTGCTTAAGTGAGTTTTATCTTTAATAGCAGGCCACTCTGGGCATCTTATACTTCCTTTCTTTCACAGTACTTTGTGAAAGTAAAACAGTTCAGCTCTTCTCTAATAATGGCAGTGATAGATTTAAAAATATTTCCCATACAATTATCTAAAGGTTTCATAAATTCCATATGCAAATAAGCAAAATGCAGTGTACTTGTTTAGATATGTAAATAATTTGAGATCCATTCTAATTTTGAATTTTTATGTAGATTAGAATATTATTTGCATGCCTTAAACAGTCCTTTAAATCGCAGAACTCATCAATTCCTTAATGCATGCATACGTTCTTCAGCACTTGAATTTCTTTAAAAGAATCATCATAATGCCCTTAAGGGATAACTACTTATGATCCATGCAAAAAAACCTTTATATTGCATTGCAGATTCATTGTTACTGTAAAGTGATGATACCTGTGTACTGTTTTATGCTCTTAATTTATTCGAGCTTATTATTTTAAAAATAAAGCTTTTTGTTCATAGTTTTCTATGTTACATTTACTGTTCTGTTTGATTATGTAGGAAGTAGGAATGCCAGCAGACTATGTAAACAAGCTGGCTAGAATGTTCCAAGATATCAAAGTGTCTGAAGACTTGAACCAGGCCTTCAAAGAAATGCACAAAAATAATAAGCTTGCTTTACCAGGTATTGTTTTCAAATTATTTGCTACTTTTTATTTCTCTTAGTGCAAAATAGCTCTGTTAAATCTTAAGTTAAAAATTACATCGGCCGCAGGTTGAACACAATCTCCATGGCATTGTTGCCCCTAGATTGGAAGTGTCTGTAGACTCTGCTTTGTCTTGCAGTTGATACTAGAGCTATATCACTCTGTGAGCTGTTGTCGGTTTTCCTTATGAGCAGTCTTGTGGATGCAAATTCCCTTCTCTTGTAGACAAATTGCAAGCAGGGGCTTGAATTGGTATCAGCCAGCTGAATGCCTGAACTACCTCCTTTTATGCCTTCATCATTCTTCGAGTGCTCCATGCTGTGCTCCTCCTTTGTCTGCCAGCAGGAGAGCTGGATGCATGCTATGAAGAGCTTAAATCACATTCTGAAATTGTTTCACTGATGAGAGAGGCTGAGGAACATCAAGTATTGGACCTGCCATGCTAAAAACCCTTGAGTAGCGCTTATAAGCATCAGCTGTAAAGCTGCACCAGAGTTTAAGGAGCTCTGCAGTAGCAAGCCAAAAAACCAGGTTTCAATCAGTGCTGCTGGCAGAAAGCCAGCGGTGCACAGGGTACCTTAATGTTTAAGTAGGTAGACACCCTGCAACTTTCTGAAAATTCAGTCCTCCATAATTGTGTTGAGAGTACAAAAAAACCCCAGTACATTTTGGTTTATCTATCTGTTATACCTGGAGATTCATATATCCAATATCATCTTACAGCTGACTCTGTGAATATTAAAATTTTAAATGCTGGTGCCTGGTCCCGAAGTTCTGAAAAAGTGTTTGTCTCGCTGCCCACGGAATTAGAAGATCTCATCCCAGAGGTCGAAGAATTTTATAAAAAGAATCACAGTGGTAGAAAACTCCACTGGCACCACCTCATGTCTAATGGAATTGTAAGTGTAGTTTTCAGTGTATCAGTCTCAATGACTGTACTCTCTGTGTATTTATAACAGTAAGAAAGCTTGTGATCCAGACAGGCTTGTAAGTAAAATTTTCATCCTCTTCACAGATAACATTTAAGAATGAGGTTGGCCAGTATGATTTGGAGGTAACAACATTTCAGCTAGCTGTGCTGTTTGCGTGGAACCAAAGACCCAGAGAGAAGATCAGCTTTGAAAATCTTAAACTGGCAACTGAACTCCCTGATGCAGAACTTAGGAGGACTTTATGGGTATATCCCTTTCTCTTGAAACAGATTGCTACTTGATTTTTGTATTCTGAAATACTGGATTAGTATTTTTAAAGCACTGTCTGATAACACTTTGAAACTGAAATGTGAACGCCTTTCTTGGTAATCAATCAGTTGTAACGCTGTCTCCTTGCACTACTGCTGAGCGCACACAGCCTTTACATGAACACATTCTCTCTACCCAGTATTACTTCACAAGCTTTTGGAAACTGCAAGAATTTTTTGACTATATGCTGCCTAAGGCACAGTTATGATTGTGTTTTGTTGAGTGGGTCTGGTCTAATTCTAGGAAATTAGTGACACCTGATGAATACATGTTGCTTAAAAATAACTTCAGTGTTTGCTTTAGCAGACTTCTAATTATTTAGCTCACAAATAAAGAGAGAAATCATGTAAGTCAGACTTAACACCACTTCTGTAGCTGTGAGTTTGTGTATTTTACTACTTTGTATGATTTTGCTTATGCTAACCCATTTCAGAAGGAGATTTGGTAAACTGTCCCCTCTTTGATTTTACTAGTTCCAAACAAGGCTATGTGGTTTCCTTACTACAGTCTGCACAGCAGTGAATTATGGTTGTAGAAAGTAGTTGTTTCCATTTAGAAAGTCTGGTGTTTTATTTTCATTCTTTCTCCCCCTCCCCTTTTCTCTGTAGTCTCTTGTAGCATTTCCAAAGCTGAAACGTCAGGTTTTATTATATGAACCTCAAGTCAATTCACCCAAAGACTTTACAGAAGGAACCCTCTTCTCGGTGAACCAGGAGTTCAGTTTAATGTAAGATGATGTTTGAAAAGTAAAATAACAATGTACTGTTTTATAACTGAAGGAATTCACTTTAACTTAAGCTTTGTTCTTGAAAGTTTTCAAAGTTAAGCTAGACACACGCTTTGCTGCCCTGTCCTCACTTAGTTTTGGCAATAGTCATGCTTCAAGTAGGTGATTGGACTGGATGACCTGCAGCAGCTCTCTCAAACTAATGTTTCTATAACTCTAATTTCTGTGAAATTACATTTCTTACACACCTAGGGATGAGGTGCAAAATTGGAGGCTTTGCTATGTTCCAGTTAGCAATAAGTCCATAAAATTTCATGAAAGACAGCCTGTAATCAGAGCCCTGGTGCTGTATTGATTATTGCACACACACAGAATTTCAAAAACAGAGAGGTAAGCTGAAAAAAAGGAAGTGAACCTGCTTAATAATATGGTGTGCTGTCAAGAGCCAGGATTTTTGATGTGGCTCTCACCAGAGAGGAGTGTCTTTATTTCTGTGAGAATTGCAGTGCTCTTTTTACTGGTGCTTTGAAATCCTTTGAGCACAAGATAATACAAAGAGAGAATGTCTAAGTGGTACATACTACATTCAGCATGTTTTACTTGCTTCTGCCTGCCTCTGTTGTCAATGACCATGATGAGAACTGGCTCCTTGCTAGGAACCTCAGATTCTGTACCTCATTCTCAGCAGCAGCTGGACATCTGGATCTGTGGAGAAAGAAAGAAGTGACGAATCTGTTTTCCTGGGGCTTAATTTGTTGCCCAGGACTATAATGCTTATTCCTGTCATCAGGATTCTGAGCTTTGGGAAATGATGAGAGGACATGACAGAAGACACAGGCTGTAGAGAAAATTTGTGGGTGACCACTGAAGAATGCCATCAGCTTTCTTTGTTGCAATAGCTGGGTTTTGTCTCAGACAGTTCTTTGATGGAATATTAACTAGTCAAATTTCCTGAACTTTGTTGTGAAAACTTCCTCCAAAGAACCTTACATTTATATAATTAAATTGAAATATATTTTTCTGAAATTTTATTGTTTCACCTGCTGGATTTACTTGTAATGCTTGCTGGCATTATTTAGTTTTCATTGTGTGGAGATACTGGCATTGAGTTTTGATCTGTCAGACAGCTCTCGCTGCTGCAGTTCTAATAACCTCTAAGTATCTGATCTGTCATGGTACTCGTTGCTGTTGTAATTTAAGTTTAACCAGAATTCTGTAATTGAAAGTGTTTTTTCTGGTTTTTTCACTTTCGTGCAATACAACTTTTTTCAGAAAAAATGCTAAAGTTCAGAAAAGAGGCAAGATAAATTTGATTGGTCGATTGCAACTTACTACAGAGAGAATGCGGGAAGAGGAGAATGAAGGAATAGTCCAGCTAAGAATATTGCGAACCCAGGCAAGTAACCTTCCAGAGGAATACAAAATTCCCCTATTTCTTTTGTTGCATTATCATTACTGTAATTTGTTGTATTATCATTATGTGCTGTCCACAGTTGGATGTTGATGTACGAAATGGGTGCCTTTGAATCCCATTGGAAGTCACTTGTGCTGTATGACTCTAGATCCTTGTGAATACCTGATTTTGTGTGTGCATTCATGCAGTTGGAGTTATCAGCCTCCTGTTCTGAAGTACCAGGTCATCCTCTTCAAAGAGGACAAAGCAGATACTAAGCAAGTGGTGATGGCATAACAGTGTGGGGTGGGTGACAGCAGCAGATTGGTGAAGTTGACTGACACTGGCCACCACCATGAACAAAGAGCATTGTTGATCTTGGTATCTCTTTGGTCTGTATGAATAATCTTGGAGGTGGGATCACGCTGTAATAACAGCACTATGACTTTGGAGAGGCCTTCTCCTTGGAGGAAAAGTTGAAAAGTGCATTTTAGCTGTATAAACTGCAGCTTCCTGCTCTGTGGTTGATAGTCCTTCAGTCAGCTACTCATGTCAAATCTTTTGAGCTGACAGTTTGAGAAAAGCCCGAGTTTTTCTGGCATCAGGGATCATTACTTACAACGGAGTCTCAAAAATCCCATTTTATCTTCAAGTTTCAGGTCTGTTCTATCAGTCAGGTTGGATTGCAGGCCATGCATATTGTGAGTTGTACCACCTGATGTAACATATGATGTGACCATTGTGGCAGCAGCAGGATTAATGTCTAGTACTTACGAAATGAGTGAGATGTTCACAAGGTATATCACAAGTCACCTAGGAAACTGCAACTTCTGCTCGGGGAGTGGATGAACATTTGGTTTTAGTGAGTAATTCACACTCTAGGTGTAGGATTTAACTGCTCCTTTGACTGGAATTGTCTTATATCTCTTGCATCTTGCCAGTGCTTCATTCTTTTCCTTTATCAGCTTCTTTGTAAAAGCAGTTCTATATCTACATAGGCTAAAAAATGCAGCATATTTCTGATTTCTAAGGAAAAATACAGATTTCCTTCCTGTCTTGCCTTACCAGGAGCCTCCTATTAATGCTGTGTTCATTTTGTCACTTCACCCAGGCATTTCAAATTTTTTTTTCTTCTTGTTCCCCACCAGGAGGCTATCATCCAAATAATGAAGATGCGGAAGAAAATTACTAATGCCCAGCTTCAGACTGAACTGGTAGAAATATTGAAAAACATGTTCTTGCCACAAAAGAAAATGATAAAAGAGCAAATCGAATGGCTTATAGAGCACAAATATATCAGAAGAGATGAGTCGGATATCAACACCTTTATATACATGGCATAATTGGAGGACTCTGCAGGATGCTGAGAACATAAATGGAAGGGTGCTTGGACAGACAGCTGCAACAGTTTGTGCTGCAGAAGGACTTGTTTTGACTTTCGTTACATATTAAAATCCCTGCCTTACCTTACAGAGGACTATATTTTGCCAATCTCATTCAGTTAGCATGATGGCATTCCCTTCATGTTGCACACTTTTAACAGCATGCTGTTTTGTGGGAAACTTGCGTTCATGAAGAGCCCATTGTGAACTTTTTAAAGTAGATTTGATTTACACCCACCAGGAAGAATACAGGTTTGGGTTTTTAGATGACCAGTACTTGCACAAGGAAAAAATATTCAAATATTCATGCACTGAGGAACTGCTATTAGTTTTGTTTTGGGTTTATTTTTTGTTTTGTTTGATTTTGGTTTTTGGGTTGTTTTTTTTTTAAATGCAATTAGGACTAGAAGTAGCACTTTCACTTTTGTGTTTTGGATCAACAGAGTAATGTACTGTCCATCTCTGATCCTTTTCATGTAATAACATTTGAGAGACACAAACACATGCATCACAACTGATATGTATTTGTTACAGTTAAAACCTGTTGGCTAGAGCAGTGCTTCAATCTAGTAACTGGATTTTAATAATTGACACATTAAGTGACACAAAAGAAATTCCAAGTCATCGGTGATATTTTTCCCTAAGCAAGAGATCATTGTTTTTAAATTGTTTCCTGTAAACAAGTGGATATGTTGTTACCTTATTTGGACGGGTGATTTGCTACAATCCTTTTTAACAAGGTAAAAGTTTCTTGAATGATACTTCACTCTAAAAGCAGTTTTCAGGGGTGGGTCTGCTATAGGAACAGAAATATTAAGTGTATTTCCTTGTACATTTAATATTTATATTCCAAATATTTCAGTATGACTACATATATCAGGATGCATTAAAGAGTAATTTATGCACAGCTCCCCCAGAAACAGAATAACACTTGAAGATCCCTGTACTGTTTCCTCAGTGGTAACTTTTATATACATGCAAGGTTAATCCAATTGGACTAGTCAACATCTTTATATGAAAAACAAACCCTCTGCTTTTTATTTTGTAACTGGTAGGGTAGGAAATACACTTCTAATGAAAATGATAAAACGCTAAGGAAAAACACCTTGTTTAGTGTATACAGAGAGAGTGCCAAACACACATCGGGAATCTCAACTTCTTAATGTTACCTCTTCCATTCTCAATCATCTGAAGTAGTCATTTGGCACTGCCCTACTCTCTGCTGTTCTGAAATGTCCCAGCATGTACTGGAGCGATACCGTGAGTCATAGGAGCAGAGTGCCTGTCTTAGGACAAAGGTAAGTTGCGCTTTACTCCGTTCCGTATTAATATTTCTTCTATAAATCACAAGCGTGTGAAGTTATTTTTTAATTAACCAGTTGAACTACAACATCTAAAGGCCTCATCTTCTTTGATGATGAAATGGAGAAGAGGATACAATTAACTTTAGTCAAAAGAGAAAGCCTTCCAGTAAGTAAGAGGAGTTTTACTTTCACATGGTTACAGTAAAGTATGCAGTAAGAGTGGTTTAAAAGCAAACTCTCCAAGAATGGCTGTTTGCACCCTTAAGCAGGCTGCGTGCTCTGTTACTAATGTAAATGCCAGTGTGACTGCCCAAGAACAGCGTGTACTTGGACATCTGTTTGAGTAAGAAGTTTTTGGTAGTGAGGGTTTCATGACCAAGAGATGGAGAGAAATCAAGGCCTGGCCAATTACAATTGATTGAAATCCTACAGCTTGTGTTACATGCTTTTATTGATACTCAAAAGTAGATGCTGTTTAAAAATATTGCATCTTTTATGTTGGCCCTATGATGTTGCAATTCAGAATCAAAAGCAAGTGGTGCTCTGTGTAGCAATGAAACTATTTGAACATTAGAAAACAAAATTCTAATAAAAAACTTTGTGCTGCAAGACTTTCAGTCTTTGTAACTTAAAAGTAATAAATGCTTACTTGGGATAATTGGGGAGAACATGACAGTCTGAGCACACTCTTCAACATGAAAAATTCCTTAACCAGAGAAGAACAGGTGTGAAATGGTCACACGGAAAGAGCTGCCAAGAGGATAATGCTAATTTTGAAACCATTGGTTTAGATTTGAGAGAGAAGTTTAAAAGATTGCGTCTCAGATACAACTGTTTAGGAAGCTGGAGTGTATGCAGAAAGCAAAAGGTTGCTAAAAGCTAATGAGCTACACGTTCCCTCAGCTAATAAATACAATACAACCTAATTGTTACCTATACATTTCTCAAAACCTGGGATGGAAATAGAATTGGTAATGTGCCTATGACATGGTCATTTTTTTTTAAATATATACCAGAAATGGATGTCGGGTTTTTTATGAAATCTGTGACAGACACCAGCAAATTTATTAAAGATGCAGAATCACATTTAGCGTCCTTCATCAGGTCACTTCACCAATATGCACTTAAAACTAGTATCACCTGGGGCACAGGGAGATACCTGGGGTAAGCTGTTCTTTTGGGGAGGGTAGAGTTCAGATCTAAATGAAAACTATTCTTCACTTGCAATATGGCAACAATGCACTTTTAAGGCTGCAATTTTTAGCTATGAATATATATGTCCAAAGACCTAGCTTAAGGAGGTGCTGCATCTGAAAAACACGTTGCCACACACACTGCCACGGTGAATAGCTAAGGAATGAAATCTGGTGTAGAAGGGGCGGGGGGGAAATCACTCTTAATGAGTTTAATTAAGAAATACTGTTAAATCTTTCTCTGTCCCAACAACTTGATGAGAATCTTAGTTTCAATTCTGAAGTCTTCCATTTTCCTCTTTCCACAGTTGGTGTCCCTAGCTTCTATTTTTACTCATTTATCTTTCATTTGTTATGACTGTAATGCAGTTACATTTCCAAATGACAATGTGACTTTCTCATTTTCACCTTTTTAAAAATATAAATGTTCTGAATGTTCACATCTTGCATTTATCTGCATTGGGATGCCATTGTCCTGTAAAGTGCAAATTTTAAAAATACAATTGGCAAAAAGATTTGATAGTTTTACAGAAAGATTTGCTATCTCAAACTGTTTTCTATTTTCATCTAAATGACTGGGATGCTATCTTTGTAATTCTTTAAGGTCATATTTGTGAAATAAACAATACATGAAAGCTTTCCTGTCATATACACTATATGTAGTCTGGAGTGTTGAGCGAACTCGAGTTCCTGAGTTGTAATAACTATCTCCGTATGGTATTTACAATTTTGAATGTGTGCCACTACCAAGATAATAATGCTGTACAATTTTGAATGGTGGTAGTTTCTGTATGGCAGTCCAGCTGAACTATTTTGATGTACTGCTTAATTTTTGAATTTTATTTTTTAAGTTGTATAATTTATTTTCTTGCAAAATAAAAATGTAATTTAAAAGACTACTCATTTAGCAAGGTATTTTGGTGTCTCACCCTACAAAATTTTAATGTCGAAGTCAGGTGCTGCTCCTAAAAAATGCCACTGTATGAAATTTGCCTGACTTCAAGTCCCAACATCTGTTATGATCAGAGTACTTTTTAAAAAAAAGTGGAGACTTCCAATTCTTTTCTTGTTAAAATTCTTTAAGTACTCAAGGTTATATGTAGAGCTATTTAGTCTTCCAAATTCTATTTAAAGATGAGCTGTAGTCTTTCAGTGTATCAAAGCCTGCCATGCCAAAAGTGGCTGGGAGTTGCCTGACTTAAGTTTATGGCATTTTTAAAAAGGATTGTCTCTGTGCAGCTTACTGGGATGAACTTGGATTGCTGAATATTTTGGTTGATGTGTCTCTGAAGTTAAGTACAGTGTGTGTCACTGAAAGTTACTGGTGTTGCCACGGGGACCTTCAGGTAGCCAATCCTGCAGTAAACAGTGGGAAGAGTCACTGGCCTGAAGGAATGTTTCTAATGTAATGGCTTTTCTTCTCTGATTGTCCTTGCCTTTTAATTTGAATCTCTTTTTACATTTCAACTCCTTTCTTTAAGAGCACCAGCTAACATCAGTGTTTTGTGCTTTCTGGTACATGCAGGGTTTAGAACTATTTGTATGGAATAAACAGCAGTTTTTGAATGACTGCTTAGTACTGCACATGGCAATTGGTCAGCTGTCAGTTCTTGCAGGCAGAACTTTGATGGCAGGTTGCCATTATTTCTAAACTTTTTTCTTTCTGTTAGGGCAATATATAGTCTTTCACAATGGTTTTTCAGGAGAAGTTGTTCTCTAGAAGCCAGTTATTGCAGGAGTTCCTTGGCTGAATCAACTCCTACCCCTGTAAATTGATCACAGTTTAGGTAGAATCATTGACCTAAATACAAAAGGCTAAACCTGGTTCATTCTTCCTGTAAAGTGAGAATGCGGTTTTATTTTCTTCTTTACTTTACAACATAGAATCATAGAATTGTTTAGGCTGAAAAAGACCAGTGTGGGTTTTTTCCTGTTTTTAAGACCATGGTCTAATATTAGTACATACAGCTCAGGATTTGCTGTCTACTGCAGTCATTGACTTTTACTCCTGAAGACATTAAGGAACTTAGCACACCTCTTGCATTTCTTGGAGCAGGTACTTGGAACTTATCTCAAGCTGAGGTAAATATGCAGGATTTATTGTTTTCCAAACAGGTATGCTAGATGGCAACAAGCCCACTGTCCTAGACGGAATTCAGCCATGACTTCAGAAGGAATGGAGGTGTGAAATGGAACTCTGGTCAAGATGTGTCACTTTGCCCTACAGCCAGCTTTGGTGGCAGGGGACTGGTAGGTTGCCAGCAGCTTTTGGCTATGCTCCACACTAAATGCTGTGAAGGAAACCAAATGCCATGGAGCTGGGGAAGCCAGGGCATCAGCTGGGAGAGGAGAGTTCAAACGTGAGTGTGACTGGGCTTTACAAAAGCCGAAAGGCAGAGAGTAAGAATTATTTTCACAGAATCGTGTAACAAAAGCATTAGGGCTACTTGACAAGACCAGCAGAAGATTAGTTTAAAATGTTGTAAGAGGACATGTTTCCGGGGGCTGCAGGTCACAGCTAGCAGCAGGTTCAAAAAGGGTGAGACAAATTCATGGGTTAAAGATAATAGCCAAGCATAAATGCTGTAACATCACTCAGCAGTGAAGGCGGGAAAGCACACTCTTCTGCTTGGCCTCAAGCAGGAGCTATGGCAGGTGCTCCTCTCCTACAGTCTCTATGGACCTCTCTAATTATTCTAAATAGGAATTATCCTGAAAAATGTTAAAGCCCTCCTCAAGGAAAAGGGGTAAAGAGGAAAGGGGAAAAAAAGGCAACCAATTATTAGAGGCAGCAACAGATACAGGGAGAAGGAGGAAGATGTATGAAGATCACTGGACCAAGACCAAAGATGTAAAATGTAAGGTAGCACCCAGCAGAGCAACCTTGTCAGTGCTCACCATCTCCTGAAGGTGTGCAAGCAGTCCCTGGCTGCTGCCTCGTGGGAGGGACACAAATCCCTCAGGCAAAAGGGTTTCTTCCCTACTGCCTCTCCAGCTTCCTCCTGCTGGTGGTGTGGCTGGCATGGGGTCAGACAGCGAGGGTGTAAATAAGCTGATGTGAGGAAAGAGCAGCCCGAGGGACTGAACCATAGTGTGTTCTACCACAGTGGTATTCATGTGCACATAGGAGAATGCTGCCTGTGACAGACTTTTGTTCGACCTGTTAAAGGTATTTTTTCTGGTTGTTGTTTTTTTGGGGTTTTTTTTTGTTATGGTTTGGTTTGGTTTGGTTTGGTTTGGTTTTTGTTTGGGTTTTTTGGTTTTGTTTTGGTTTTTTTTTTATATTGCATTAGAGGATTTGATCCTGAAATATATTTCCTAGCTCTGGGGAGGGACTCTTTCTTGTCTTCTCTTAGCTTCTCCATGCACTGCATTTCTTATGCAGCTCTAGACTAACTTTTAAACTTGTATTTCAAGAGTATCTGTCATCTTGTTGGAGAACTGAAGTAGCAGAGCAATTAAATAATTATATTATAGTGCTATGCTGTATCTTCAACATTCCCATAGGGTTAATACTTACCTTGCTGAAAACTGGTGAATTACCCAATCACGTTGCTTACCCTTTAGGCCAGGGATGTGATGCTCTGTGTTACTACAACAGTCATGTTTCAGCAGTGTCCTGCTGAACCAAAAGGCCATGAAAGAGTTAAAGACCCATGTACCAATTAGCCTAAGAAGGCACAGGTTATGTTACAGCACCTGTGCTTGGCCTTCTGGCTTAGCCTGTGCTGCGCCTGTTCCCTGCCACAGAAAACACTTGGCCAGTTAATTGTGACAAAGGAACCTGTAGGAGCTTCCTCCTGGCACTGGCAATTACACTGTCTCATGTTGTCTTTATCTAAAAGCAAAGCAGCAGGTTCTTGTGTGAATGTGCTTTTGTTTGGCAGTAGGAATAGTGACCAGAATTATTTTCTACCCAGAAGAGCTCTAAAGTTAAAAAACATTGGGGAACCTCTTCATGGGCAAGATCTGCACCAAGGGCTGTGCCCTGACTGGACGTATGTTTGATGCTGCACAGCTCTGGGGTGCCGGCGTCTGAAGGGATGTAAGATCATCCTTACAGTCTGCTTTTTCCTTCTCTATGAGGTCTGATAAACGGATGGTTAATCAATATGTCTGGGAGTCCAAGTGCCTTTCTGCCTGAGATGGATGTTAGTCGCGGCGCATTAGCAGGCTATATCCCTGAAAAAGAGCTTTATACTGCAGGAGTAAAGGCAAAGTTAAATTTTGAGCTTTCTGGTTTTTTGTTCTACATGTTTTTAGCATTACTCATTTCTGAAAAATATCCTCATCCAACCTGGATGGTTTTCCTTTCTAGTACCTGTATATTTTCAGAATAAAACTTTCAGTTCTTCCTGAGACAATGTTTGTCAGTTCCTATGTTATCTCTAGTTTTTACTTGAAAACTCTGGATCTAAATCAAAGGTCTAGACTAGACCACCTTAGAACATCAGCTACCAGGAGTCAAGGAAGGAAAGGAGTACAAATGCTTCCCTCACCAGTGACTGTCCCAGTCACCCTCTTGCTGCATGTCTGGAGAATCTTTAGATATGTATGCAAAGTAAGAAGTATTTTACTTTTGAGAGCAAAGACAAAGCAAAATACTCTCTCACAGGGAAATGAATGAGTTGTAGAAGAGAAAATTGACTGAAGTAGTTTTGACAAATGTTAGTTTTACTACGTGAAGATCAATTAATTAAAAAAAAAAAGTCAAGGCACCAAATGGATGTCAACAAGTTGTTGAAATACTCTTGCTTTCTAGGTGCTATATCCAAAGCCTGTTTCTTGCATTTTTTTCTGGTTTGTGGTACAAGAGGATGGAAAAGTGCAAGTAAATGCTGCTTTACGTGACTGGTAGACATCAACTCTGGGGAAAGCTTCATTCAGTTGTGGGTTACTGTAACAATATGCTAACTCCTTCAGGGATTAAAAAAGTGGTTGAGGAGAAGAAACTGATCAGAAACAAATACAGAATTGCTTGTCCTAGACTGTGTGCAACAGCACAATTCAGAGAATGTCACTTTGTGTTTTGAACCTGTTCCTTTGAGATATAAAGCTCGAGACCAGGAAAGAACCAGGCTTTTCCTGGTCTAGCTCCGTGGAGAGACAGGGTGAAGAGAGGCACCGTCAGGCTGGCAAACAGCTGTAGAGGTCTAGTGCTGGCCTTTGTCTAGAAATCCAGGCTGACAGACAAGAGAGTGTGAGGGGGGAAGCAAAGTGCAGGAAAGACCGTGGAACCGGAATGGGCATCCCGAGACCGAGCTGGGGTTGAGCTGGCATCAAGTCGTTCTGTGAAGGCAGCTGCCGAGACCGTTCTCGGCCAGGTTTGAATTCTGATGTACCGACGTTAGGGGTTTATGCCATGGCCAGGCAAGAAGGAGTTTAAGGGGAATTAAGTTGCTGGCTCTTCTGAAAACAGCACGCAGCTACAGCACAAGGGCACGCCAGACACAAAGCGTCCCGGGCTCAGCAACACTCGGCACTTTCATCCCCACCGACCTTGTCGTGCGCAAGACCTTTCCGATGCGGTTCCACGTGGGGATTAAATGTCCGCCGCTCAGGTCAGCTTAACCTGCAGCGTGCGGCGGGCCAGGGCCGGGCCGGGGCGGAGCGCAGCCGCGGTGGCGGAGAGGACACGCCCCCGGGGGCTGGCTCTTTTCCCGCAAGGCTCTTGCACGCTGTCTCCATACGGTTCGCTGCCAGTGCTTTTCCTTCTCCGCGCGGTGTCCAAGCCTGTCCTCCCAGCGCCCGGGGCCGTCCCCCGCACTCTCTGCCCCGCCTGGCCCCCGAGCGGCAGCACCGCGGGCGAGAAGAACGCGCCTGGCGCTGCGGAGTCACAGAATCAGTTCGGCTGGAAAAGACCTCCGGGATCATCGAGTCCAACCTGCGGCCGAACCACCACCGTGTCAACCAGACCACGGCACTGAGTGCCACGCCCACTCTTTCTTTAAACACCTCCAGGGACGGTGACTCCCCCGCCTCGCTGGGCAGCCCGTTCCGATGCCCAGTCGCGCTTTCCATGAAGGCATTCCTCGTGATGTCCCGCCTGACGGGGTTCCCGCGGTGAGGAGGTCCCGCGCACGCGGCAGCTGCGGCCCCTCACGCACCGCGGCCCCTCGCCCAGCCGCGCTTTCGCCGCCACCCGCCCTCCGCGCCAGCCAATGGCAGGGGCGGGTGTGGCACCGCCCGGGCCGCAGGGCCAATGGCAGCGGGCAGGGGGCGGGGCGCCGCCGGCTATAGGCGGGGGCGGCGGTGGTGGTGAAGGTGACGGGGGCACCGGTGGGAACATGGCGGCGGCAGCGGGGGCGATGCTGTGCGGGCGGCGTCCGGCCGCGGGGCTGCTGCGGGTGAGGCGACCCCGGCCTCGGCCTTCCCTTCTCCTTCCCTGCGCAGCCCTGGCCCCGCCGCCGGGCCCGGAAAGGCTCGGCCAAGATCACACCGCCCCTGCGGCGAGGCGGTTGCGCTCCGTCCCCTCATTCTTGCGGGAACCCCCAGCCCAGGAGGCAGCCGAGGGGAGGGAGCGGGTCCTGGGCCGGGTGGAGGGTAAAGGGTGAAGCCGCTGGTTCGTGAAGGGCGGCCTCTCCCGCCTCCGCAGCCCTGGGCCCTGGACTAAGCCTGGCGGGACTTTTATCCGCGATCCTAAGCGCGGCTTTTTCCGCTGTCAGCAGCGGGAGTGCCGCGGCTGCCGAGCCCTCTCCCGGTAGCCGCTGCAGCCATAGCGATGTCCCAGCCGGGGCAGGGCCAGCCGTCGGGTTGGATTCCTCTAATTAGGCAGTAAATTAAAACTGCACCTGTAGGAGTTGTTTCTCCGCTGGGCGGTGGGATGCTGCTGCCCGCAGAGGCAGTGGGCCTGGCAGCGCTGGATGCAGGTGCTGGCTGTGCCTGCCTTGCCTGGGGCGCCGGCGTCCAGCACGGCCCTAGAGAGCTGTGCTGGGAAGAAAAGGAGGGCGGGTGGATCGCATCCGGATTGCCGTATGCAAAGCTGGAGGTTGCATTTTACCGGCTGTGGAAGTGGGGTTTTGCTTCGTTCTTTCGCTCTTCCCTTCTTTCGTTCTTTCCAGTTTAAATTTCAGGCCTTGTGCAGTAAAGGTATTTTTTGATAGTACAGGTATTTATTTCGCTAGGCAGGGTTTTTTTGTTTGGCTTGGTTTGGCTTTGTTTTTTTGACACTAACCCTTGAAAGCACTGCTATTAAAGCCTCATAAGGGACATAATACTTTTTCAGGGAGAAGTTTAATTTAAAACTTCCTGCTGGCTATTATGAGTTGAGCTGGGGAAAAAAACAGACAAACAAAAATCCCCAGCCCCCTAAACAAAACGAAAATCAAACAACTAATTCAAAACAGTAAAAAAATCAGCCTTTTGTTGGTTGAAGGCTGGCAAATGAAGAAGAGAAACAGACTAAATTTTCATCTTGCAGATACAACCAGAAGGCATTCTCTAATTTATAAAAATGATGGTGTTCTTGTGGTGTCCTTAGGCAGTTGATTTAAATTAGTATTTATTCAGCTGTAATTCAGTAATGGCCAGAAGTTTCCAGTGTGCTGAAATGTTGTCTGAGGAAATGGCTAAAGAAAGTGGTTTAAACCACTAATAGAAAGATCATTCTGTTAATATATGAAACAGTACCTACAGATGTAATTTTGTATCTTTGCAGTGCTTAATTAGATGAAGCTACTGGCTGGTGAATTAGACTGCTCAGATAATCCCTTTTTCTTGGTTTTGTTTTATTATTCTATTTTGATGTGACATTCTGAATCTGTTATCTTCATTTTTGTTCATGAAACACCAAGGGAATGGAAGCTGTTGGTGCAAACTGCTACTGTTTGAAAAGCAGTAGGAATGAATGAACAAAGTCCAGGGAAGCAGACAGAGGGACTAGTAAACTTTTTCGAGATAACACCACTCACCCCTGGCTTAGACATATGCTGTAGATGTACATAACAGACTTGGACAAAATGAATTGGGTGTTGTTTGTGAAGGAGTATTTGTTTATTTTTCAGAAAACACTTTATCACAGATGTTATGGTCAGACTGTACTAGACTACACTTCTTTTAAAAGGCATGTTATGATTTTTTCATATTTTTTCAGTGTTTCTTAGATATTAATTTTTGAAATAATGACTTCTATGAAAATGGGTGCATTACTGAAACATCATGGCATTGGCTTTCTCGATATGAGATTCTGAGGACTTTCTTATTTTCAGGCTCTGAAGTATACAAGCCGTGGCTATGCATCGCAGCGTACTTTAAACGTAAGTATAAAGCACTATCTGACTAAAAAATTGCTGGTTTAGATTTATTTGTTAATCACTGACGTTTTTAAGAAAATCATCACCAAAAAACTGCCTTAAAGACAATGTCACTTGTGCCTAAGCTGCATTTTACTGCAAAATCTGAAATAAAAGTCAGATTACCATTTTTATTTTGATTTGCTAAGTGTGGGACAGAACTAAAGTGTGTCAGCTGATGTAAGCTTCATGTAACTATTGACCCAAAATGGGAAAAGACAGCTGATATCAACTGATCCCTTTGAAGTTATTTGTGTAACCCTGCAATTTGC
Source organism: Cnemophilus loriae (assembly GCA_013397755.1). Taxonomy (NCBI): domain Eukaryota; kingdom Metazoa; phylum Chordata; class Aves; order Passeriformes; family Corvidae; genus Cnemophilus; species Cnemophilus loriae. Next base: position 2,448,181 of record VZTF01002837.1, on the reverse strand, counting down.
TGTTACAGCATAAGAGATGAGGACAAGTGTGTTACTATCACTGAAGTCAGTCTTGATGAATGGGTTACAGTAACAGACAGCCCTTCTTAGTTTTAAACAAGTATCATTTGTTTATTTTTTTTCTAGTGTTTTCTTTCTTTGCCTGTCTAAATAAAAAAAACCCTCATGACCAGGCCCTGTAAAGCTTTCTGGTTAAATTTCAGTGAAACCAATACAGCTGGAAGCAATCATTGCTGCTTCTTGACAGCTGTCAGGGGCAGACAGAGGTCTGATGTGCATCTTTTTGGTGCCAGATTCTCATGCTACTCTCACAGGGTTGTCAGGTGTGCATATGGATGTAACACTAAAGCTAAGAGGCAAAATAAGAGTAAATTGGTTTTACTACTAGCATAGGGCTGAATGTCGTACCATGTCTTAAACTCCTGCTTACACCTTCTGCTGGCACCTGGGCTTTTGAATATATCTCGGGATGGAGACTTCACAACCACTCTGGGTAACCTGTGCCAGAGTCCAGTCACACTCCCAGTGGAGAAGTGTTTCCTGATGTTCAGTGGGAGCTCCTTTGTGTCAGTTTGTGCCCACTGGTCTTGTCACTGGGCACCACTGCAAAGAGTTTGGCTCTGTCTTCTTTGCACCCTTCCTTCCAGTATTCATATACATGGATGAGGTGCCCTGTTGAAGTTCTCTGTGTGGCAATACAATGCTCTGGTGTATCAGCCACTCCTCCCAAACTCCACCCGGTTTGGTGTCACCAGCAAACCTGCTGAGGGTGAACTGCACCATCATCCAGTTTGTTAATGAAGATGTTAAACAGGACTGGACCCAGTATTGACCCTTGGGGTACAGCACTGGTAACTGGCCTCCAACTAGACTTTGCGCCTCTGTCACTGCTCCCAGCCTGGCCATTCAGCCCTTTTCTATCCACCTCACTGTCTGCTTATCCAGCCCATACTTCATTAGCTCCTGGATGAGGATTTTGTGGGAGACAGTGGGAGACACTGTAGTCTAGGTAGGCAATGTCTGCTCTCCCCTCATCTACCAAACCAGTCACTTCACTGTAGAAGGCTGGCAGTTTGTCTGAGCATGGCTTCCCCTTGGTGAATCCATGCTGATGACTCCTGATGCTTTTCTTGTTCGTGTAAATGGTTTTCAGGATTAGTTGTTTCATTGCCATTCCAGGGATTAAGGTGGGTCTGACTGACCTGTAGTTCCCTGGGTCCTCTTTCTTACCCTTCTTGAGGATAGGAGTGATGCTTGGCTTTTCTCCAGTCCTTGGGCACCGCTCCTAATTGCTGTGACCATTCCAACATTATTGAAAGTGACCTTAAAAAGTCACCTGCCAGCTCCCACAGAACTCTTAGGGGCATCTGATCAGGACCCATGGATTTATATATGTCTGGTTTGCCCTAACTTGTTCCCCTTCCAGCAAGGGTGCATCTTCCGTGCTCTACCCTTCCTCCAGTCTCTGGGGCCTGAGACTCCTGAAGGCTGGTCTTAGTACTGAAGACTCAGGCAAAGAAGGCATTCAGTACTTCAGCCTCGTCCTTTGTCACCATGTCACCTGCCCAATTCAACAGCAGGCCCATATTTTCCTTGCTTCTTAGGTGCTCGTGGAAGCCCTTCCTGTTGCGTTTGACATCCCTTGCCAGATTCAGTTCTTGGCTTTCATAACCTCATCCCTGCATGCTCAGACCGTGTGCCAGATTCTCTGTCCCCATTTCCATCTCCTGTATGGTTCGTTTTTGTGTGTGAGTTTTGGTGTCCATCCTGGCATTTTTAGCTGACTTACTACTTGTTGGAATGGACTGCTCTGGAGCTCGGAGGGGGTAATCCTTGAACATCAGCCAGCTTTCTTCGATACCTCTTTGCTCCAGGATCTTCAAGATCCTTGCAAACATCATCAATTCCAAGGCTGAGCTCAGTGCACTCCACCCGTTCTGTCTCATAAAGCACAAGGCCTCTCCTCTCCCCTCTGCCTTATTGTCTTCTTGACCTGTCCTTCCTGAAGAGCCCTTATCCCTGTGCGGCAGCACTCCAGCCATGTGAGCCATCTCACCACAGCTCCAGGATCCTAAAGCTGTAGTGCTGCAGCTGTACGCTGATCTCCTTACGTTTACTCTCCATGCTGCATTCATTAATAAAGACTTTAGTGCTCTGAAACACTTGCAGGATAAAGGAGAAGCTTTGACATCAATGAAAGAATAAGAAGTAGATACATTTTAAAAACACTGGTATATATGTGCAGTTGTGAGAGAGATTGTGACTTTTACTCCGTTCTTCTGCATTTAGGAGGTTGTGATAGCAAGTGCTGTAAGGACACCTATTGGATCTTTCCAAGGAACTCTTTCATCACTGCCAGCCACTAAACTTGGTTCCATTGCAATTAAAGGAGCAATTGACAGAGCAGGTATGTATGCACATTTTTTTTTCCTGTGACAAAGAAGACCTCAAGTGGCTCAGAACAACATTAGTCTGTGTCTTTTCAATGGCTTGGTAGTGAAAAAAACCTTCAATGTCCTGGGTGTTTTTGCTCCTGTGGTATTTTTAAATCTATCCACAAATGCCATTTGAGTAAAGTTGACTGTCAGGCTTTGGTTCAGTCTGAATTAAGTGCTGCTTCTAGGAGCAGAATGGTGCCTAGGGGTATCTGTGTTAGTCCAAATCTGTTTGAACATGCTAATTGTTTTTTTGGGGTGGAGTTTTAAGACATGTGTAAGCTGATGCAAAGGCTACTTGCTGCTGAGACCAGTGGCCTTTCCCTGCCTATTTTTATGTGGGCACATGTACTTGAAGGACAGCCTTGTCAGCCTTTTGATGGATTCAATCTAGCAAGAAAGTTTTTTTAGGGGAGAAGAGGGTTAATACTACAAGAACTTGGACATCAGGGCTGTTGCAAGACATGCAGCAGGAGAGCAGACCTCTTCTCTCTGGTGGCAGCTTGCTGTGGCCTTGGCTTGCCCTTGCTAAACAAACAAATAAAACTGTCTTTAGATGTAATTGTAGCACAAAAAAAGTTTTGTGCATTTAACCATCCGTGAAAATTGAGCCTCTCAGGTGATTAGTGAGACTTGGAATTGTTTACTTCAGTGAAATAACTGTAGCTTGTTCTACTGGGTGACAGGGGAATTCTCTTCTAGGGGGGTCACCACTTCACCAAACTTTGTGAATATGAGCGTAGAGATCTGGAATGCACCCACAGGGGCCTGGGTTCTGTTAGCACATGGGTTGGATGTAACAAGTTTCATTAGTCTTTGATAGAAAACTTCAGTGGGAACCTTTATCAAAAGGATCCTTATTCTAAGCAATTTTGTTTTATAGGAATCCCTGCAGAAGAAGTGAAAGAGGCCTATATGGGCAATGTCCTGCAGGCTGGACAAGGACAAGCTCCAGCAAGACAAGCAGTCTTGGGTGCAGGTATTCCTTCTCTTGACACTGGGTTTGAAGGTTTTCAGTCTATGTAGCTGGAGTCTATTGGGCTGTGAGTTAAAGCAGAGTGGTGGGCAGCCCTTTGTCAGGACAGTCTGTGGATGCTTTTTTCTCTGTGGTGGGTGAAGGGTGTGTTGCACTCATGCAAGTGGGATGTCACTGCCTACAGTGTTTGCAGAACCTGGAGAAGACAGTACTGGAGACCAGGCTGGTAATTCCACAGTACTTTACGTTAATGGTGGACGCTGCTCTGAATCTTTCACAAAACAGGCGTTTTTTCTTCAGTATATCATTATTCTTAAGTGTTACTGGATAAGGAGTCAGTGAGTTTCCCTCAACTCATGAGTATGTCATCACACTCGTCTTCCTGTGGAGTGTGGAGCTGACACTGGAAGGATTCACTGTATAATGTTAGCTGTAACATGAAAGTTATTGAGGTGCAGGAATTATTATCTTCTCCCTTCTTCTGTGGAGGTGGGATTCCATACCTTAGCATGTTTCTAGGAAAGTCTGTAGGTCAGGGAAGAACTGTATACTTTCTTGGCTCTGTTCCTGTACATTTTTGAAGGAGAAGGAACTGCTTCGATGTTAGGCAAAGTGATAAATATGGCTCTTTTCCTTCACAGAATTATAGACTGGCTTGAGTTGGAAGGGACCTTAAAGATCTAGTTCCAACCCTGTCCCATGGGCAGGGACACCTTCCACTAAACCAGGTTGCTCAGAGCCCTGTCCAATCTTGCCTGGGGTCTGTCTTGTTACCAGTTGCTAAATTCTGCACTTACTTACGCTTTTTCAGCCTTGAATGCTGCTTAGAGGCAGGGATCAGGGTTTGGGGAACAGGAACAGTTCTGGAGCCCCTTCCTTGATCTTGCATTTCCTGATTGTTTGCTTGCTTTCTCCCTTATCACAAGCGTGTTGTTGGAAGAGGAGAAACAACAAGGATCTCCAAGAAGGATGTTAACTATGGATAAGGGTAGATAAATTGCTGTGGCAGGCTAAATAGTGCAAGCTGGACATCCTGGGCTTAGATAAAAATTGGTGCCATATGAAATGTTGCTGAAACACCAGTAAAATACTAAAGTCTACCCTTTAAATAACGTGGTTGTATAAACAATTTCTTTGACTCAGGTCTGCCAATTGCCACTCCTACCACAACTGTCAATAAAGTCTGTGCTTCAGGAATGAAATCAATTATGATGGCAGCACAAAGCCTGATGTGTGGGAGTCAGGTATGTGGATTTTGTGCTGTTCTGTGGAAAAACCACACAGTTAATGTTGTGGATCTTGTCCTACCAATAACTGTGCTCTTTGATCTGGGATTGTGTTTTGGCTTGGGATAATAAAGCTAATTAGCAAGGGTTTGTTTTGTTTATGCAACCCTAATTTTATAGTCATTTAAGTATGTTTGAGTTCAAAACAGAAAAAGAAGTAAATATTCTAGTTGGAAAATTCAGATGTGTTTTTAGAGCTGAGAAAACAAGGTGGATTTTTTGGAGGGTATTTACATCATATCTCTACTGCTCTACCTCCACCCCACCTACCAATGCAGCTCCCAAAGTATTATTAAGGTAGTTTTCAAGCTTTCAGTTTTGAAAAGCTGAAGAAATTTTTATAGACTTAGTTTTTGGTGACTTGACTTTCAGACAGTTTTAACATTTAAATGAATTAAATACACATATTCAAGCAATATTGCTTCCAAGTACACTAAAGATTTTTCAGGCTTTTTTATTGTTTTAGAAGAAAAAGAATTTATTGTTGCTGAATAAGCCTTTTCACTAAAGAGCTTGATGAAGGAGAATAGCTCGTCTCTGTCAACTTTCTTCCAAGATTTTCTATACAATGGGAAAAAATTCTATCACTTGATGGGAGGATAGGAGAATACATCATTTTCAGTAAGCCATTAAATGCTGTGCAGCAAAGAATGTGGGAGAAGTGTGAATGTGAAGAAAGACATTTCAGTTTTATGCTTAATTCCACACCCAAAGCACTTTGGCAGCATCTTTGGTTCTCTGAAGTGAAAATATCGTCAGTTAAATTATAAATATTTTTGGCTTAAAATGTAAGTAGCTCTTACGTGAGGAATACGTTTGTGTGTGTTTAGAACAAAAGTAAAATATTCAAGTTTTGATGTCCCTTCTGTGGAAATCACAGTGTAACTGGGGTTAAGCAACTGCTTTATTGCTTTGGCCTTGCCGTGCAGAGACCAGCACTTTGTCTGGGGCCGGCTGAAGTTGGTGGAAATCTTGTCACCAGACTTTGAACCAGGCCCAGCATGTCTTTGTAAACAGCTACATTTGGATTTAGTCATTTATATCCAATGACTTCATGAGAGTGGTTGTGCCTTTGGTTGGTTTGACAGATGTAGGCCATGAGCTCTGAATAGAACTGGAGTTTTCAGCTGAATTAATCATACAAGCTGTGCTGTCAGTCTCAGCAAAAGCAGAGACTCAGCCAGTTATTAGTCTCCTAGAGCTATAAATTATGGGGGGGTTGGTATTGCTTTGTTTTTCCTGGCTGTGGGCTGTGAGCTATCTGGTATGACAGTCAGTGATGGTTCCCAGTGGCTTACGTCAGTGTACACCATTATATAAACAATTGCATTGGCTCTCTGTCCAGGTCTTTCACTTTATGGAATTGAAATGCCAGGGACTCTTGTTCCTCTGATCTGCTGCTGCCTCCATATCTCCACTGCCTTTCCAATTTATCTGTCTTTTCAATAGTTTTGTCTCCAGCCTTCTTTCTCTTCTTTATTACTTCATGTCACTGTTCCTGGATCTGGTTTATAATCTGTTCTGAACCAAGCCATTATTTCTCCAAGTTGTCATTTAAAGAAACCAAAAAAAGCTTTCATCTTCTTATTGCTGTTTTGGGTAAGATGTTTTTGAATTTATATGAACAGCACTGTTGACCTCTCAAGGACTCACACTGCTGTGTATTTTTCTTATATTTATCTGTATTTCAAATATGCCATTAAACACAACTGTGTCTATTTTTCACATCCTGAAATCCTAGGGATTTTGGGGCAACAGCCTGATGAACAGTGGGTATACCTAAAGTCCCTGTAGCCTTGCAGGTTTTCTGTTTGCTTTGTTTCAGCTTGGAAAGTACAGTAACTTACAAATGCCCATAATGATTCAAGTTAAGTAATCATTAATTGCTAATTGTCTTTTGTGGCGTTTTCAGATGATAAAACCATATAGTAAGACATCTGTTTTTACATAGTAAGATGAAACAGTATTTTGTAAGACTACAGGTACTTGTCAATCTCTTGTCTCTTCATATACCATTATTCTGACTCTTCTTTGTTCCAAAGGGATAAGGAGCTTGGAATAAAGAAGAAAAATGAGAAACTTGCAGGAAAAAAAACCCTGTAAAAGTAAAATTTCTAATTTGATCTTGGAAGCTTTTGACATAAAACTGTGAGACATCAACATGGGTCTTGCAGCTTTCTAAAGCTGCATACCAGACCGAAGTGCAGTTGTTCTGCTGGGGTGGTTTAACTATCTTCGGTTTTTCCTGCTGTTTGCTTTTTAAACACTTAAAGGGTTTTTTTTAACTCTTTCTCTAGGACTCCTCAGAAATATGAAATGCCCGTGCTTAAGCTTTTGCTAATACTTGTTCCTACAAGAACGCTGCCTGATTATTGATTTTATCTTGTTTCGTTTTTGGGCAGGATGTCATGGTTGCTGGTGGAATGGAGAGCATGTCTAATGTTCCCTACACAATGAGCAGAGGGGCAACGCCTTACGGAGGAGTGAAGCTGGAAGACCTGATAGTAAAAGATGGGCTGACAGATGCTTATAACCACATCCATATGGTAACTGTCCATGCACAGTGCTCATGTATCAACCATAGACACACCTGATGCAGATCTGAAGAGCTTGCTTATAGTTATCATGGAACTGCTTCCTCTAGCAAGCCTGGAAATGAGGAGGAAAAAGTCTTCCATTTCCAGGTTTCCTGCAGTAGCTGTAATGGAGGAGCTGGACAGAAGACCCAAAGAGCACAGCAGTTTGTGTGTTAGTATTTACCTGTCTCTGCAGTCTGAATAGCCTAAAGCAAGGATTAAGAGAAAAAAAATAATGCTGCAACTGATGGGTTGCTGTTGCTCTGTCTGAGGGAGGGAGCCATCAAGTGGCTTGGTGTCTTTAAGGGTACCTGCTCTGTAGGATCCAGCAGGCTCATGTTTTTCCCTCCCCCAGAGTACATACCTTGTATCTCCTGTGGGAAGATTTGAGTCAGCTGGTGTGCTTAATCATCAGCAGGGTAACTTAAATTGGACAAACAAGGGCAAACTCAGGGTGGATTTGGAAAACAACTGATGCAAAGATAGTCAAAAACAATCACCAGGGAAGAAAAGTTTGAAAAGGGAACAGCTACGTTCAGCTTGTGAGTATTTCTGACCTTTACCAGTGGTAATTCACAGCTGTAGGGCATTATTGATTGATCAGTTAGTGTTCTTGCTGGGGTACAGGAAAACATGTCATGAAGAATTATTTACTGTGATCCACAGATTTGATACAGACCTCACTGCTCTGTGTATGATTTATTCTTTTTGCACTGTAGTGCTTAGGCTGTGTGGGAATGTTGAAATTCATTCCCCCATTTCAGCTAAAATAGATTTTGAATATGAGGATTTTATAGGAGTCTAAAGGGTGGCTTTGATAGTTCCCTTATGTGAGGAAAAATTCTAGCAGTTGGTTATAACACACCAAGTTTTAATAGATTGGGACAGTATTTTGGAACCTTTTGTCCTTCTTATAGCTGCTGTAGATTATTTAGAAAGGCTTAACAGTCTGTGTGAGAACATACAAGAAAGTCCATAGGATGGCTTTAGGAACTTACTCTTGTCTGTGTTTTAGCAATAGCCTAAGTTGCTGGTGCTTTGAGGTTTTAAGACTTTAAATTCATTAATTACATAGAAGTGAACTTGCTTGTTTGAAGAACTGGAGGGACACAGTACTACAGGGGTTTGTGTTGATTCACTGAGTTTTCTAATGAAATTAGAGGTGAAACAAAACCTCTTCAAGGGCAAATCTTTCCAGTTGACTAAATGATTTTTTTTTAAATTTTGTCACTGGATATTTAGACAGTGTTGATAATGAATTATGAATATATAATTACAATCATGATTTGCCTATATATAAAATGATTTGGTTGTTTCATTCTACTTATTTCATTCCAGTTACTAGAAAAAAGGGATACATACTTTTTATTTCTACAGTTTTTATAGATTCTGAAGGCTAAGTAAGCCCTTTGTGTTGACCTGTTCTTGTAATCTTTGGAATAGGCAAGTGAAAACACTAGGAAAATGATGTGAACATGTGGTTCTGTGGCTGAACAATGATCTTCAGTCTCTGAAGATGTCAGCCGTAAGCAGTTTAAAACTTACTTTTGCATGCAATTTTTTAATTGGAGAAAAAAAAAAGCCTTGTAAACAAAGTTCCTCTATGACTCTGATCATCTAGATCCAGAAAACATTTGTGAAATCTGACGATTATATTTCAAAACCAAAAGTTACTATTTGTTCATGACTATGTAAATCAGAAATGGACACCAAATATTAGTCATATTCAATTCTGGAAATGTGCTGGTTGAGGTTTTTTAAGTTGTAGTTGTGCTTTGCATCTTCAGAAATACCAAACCTAACAGGCCTGGTTTTCCCCAAGGGCAACTGTGCTGAGAACACTGCAAAGAAGTTCACTATTTCCCGAGAGGAACAGGACACTTATGCCATAGGCTCTTATACCAAGAGCAAAACAGCCTGGGACTCAGGAGTACTGAAAAATGAAATAGTTCCTGTCACTATTTCAAAAAAAGGTATTGTGGAAAGGTGTGATGAGATGAATTGTGTTTCTCATTGAAAGCTGTAATGTTGTCTGTGTTCAGTGCAAATTGTGTTGTTTAAACATGCAAATCTCAGGAATATTAATTTTGATCACCCAAGAATTTTCTGTTAGGCAGACTTCCTGGTGAACAGCAGTCAGTGACCTGTCATCTGGTTTTTGTTTTTCAATTTTTCTTTAATGTTACACACCATATCTTCTTTTTTGTCTAAGTGAAAGGTTAGCTATTGAATTTACTTGTGGCTTAAGGACATCTGTGTTTCAATTTACATTAAAGATATGCTCTTTCTCCCTTTTGTTCAGCCACTGGGAAGTATAAATGGATTTTCTGTAAATAAATTTGATTAAGGAATAACTTTTTTTTTCAGTTTTCATAAGCACATTTCTTGATGTGCATTTTACATGCATTTGCACTTTTTTAATGAAATAAGTTATTTGTATAAGGCAGTATTTAGTCAACTGTTCTACAAAATACTAAACCAAATCTGAATTTCAGGGAAGCCGGATACAGAAGTGAAAGAAGATGAAGAATACAAACGTGTCGATTTCAGTAAAGTTCCAAAGCTGAAAGCTGTTTTCCAAAAAGAAAATGGTAAATATCGTTAAAAGAACTGCTTAATTTTCTGCCAAGGGCAAGGATGCTTTGTCAGGGTGAAGAGTACTGTTCACGAGAGCTTGAATGCCCAACAACAGTCCCTTCATATTTAAATAATTTTTATCTCTGCTAAGATAAGAAACAAGTTGCACAACAGCATGAACTAGCTTGGATTAAAAGATGGTCTAAGAACCTTAAACCAGTGAACACCTCTGTTTGGGACATCTACCTTGAAAAGACTGACACAGATGGGTTTCAGTTTCGCTGTTGGCTTGGTCTCTGCCAAGTGTAAGTTCTTGTTGCTGTGGAGCTGGAGTGGCTTTACAGAGTTGCCATTGCTTCTTGAATCTGTAGTTGATAAACCCTCCTGGCTAACTCAAAGCTGCCCCTTATTCACAACCCTTCCTGAGCAGGAATTCTGTGAAAATGCCAGCAATGCAGCTGCCATGGAAGGCATGATCTAAACTGGCACTGGGATAAGGGTACACCTGTGGCTGAATTTGTTTCATCAAACAGATATCGAAAACCAACTCATTTTTTAACTCAGTGCAACAGGTATGATCACCGTATGATTGAGATTTCATGTTCAATGAACTCAGGGGAAAACAATCCTTAACAGGATATATGTGAGCTGTTTTGCATAACAATTTCACCTCTGTCTAAGGAATGTTTTACCTTTTCTAGGAACAGTTACAGCTGCTAATGCCAGTACCTTGAACGATGGAGCAGCTGCTTTGGTGCTGATGACTGCAGAGGCAGCCAAGAGACTGAAAGTCAACCCTTTGGCACGGATAGTAGGTATGATCTTTCTTACCTCTAGGGAAGTCCTGGAAAATAATCCCTTAGTGTGCTCTCAGACTGGGAGTCCTGTTTGGCTGGTTATGTGACATTATGGCTGCATCTTCCCAGTAGAGGCCTTGAAATTTCAAGTGTTGTACCAGCAGACTTTTGACCATAAACAGAATTTTCTATATATAATAATAATAAAAATCTGAAAATATTATTGTGTGCCTTACTTAGGGGACTACATTTTAGATGCATCTATTTCATGGACCATGGTATTCAGAAATTTTCTATCTTGGCAGTGTTTGCTGCTTGCATGAAAGAAAACCATGTATGGTAAAAACACAAGGTCTTTAAACACCTGTTGTGAATTTTTTTTTTCTTTTTTCAGCTTTTGCAGATGCTGCTGTCGATCCTATTGACTTTCCAATTGCACCTGCATATGCTGTTCCCAAGGTAAGAATAAAGCTGAGTGGGTTTTGGAAAGAAAGAACAAACTTGCGTAGCATTCCACTATTGGTTCATCCCCTCTCAGTGGGTCTTCTTGAATTAGGATTGAAATTATAATGATGTCATAAATACAAAGAACAGATGTTTTACAGAGGATGAAGGCTAGAATGCAGATCTTCAGAGTTAACAAATTTCTCACACCTATTTTGAAAGAGAATATTGTTCTATACTAAATTTAGCAACTTTGGGCATGTTGAGGCCTTTGAAGCTTTGCAGCTTGTACAGCCAAATGGCAAAATAACTATGGTTATACAAGGACAAACTGGTTCTAAAAGGAACTGAAGAGAAGTGTTTGGTGTGAGGCAGTACTGTGTCAGTTTAAATGGACTTACCGCAGCAGCAATCTCAGTGTGTGATGGGAATGAATCCTTGGCATGGGCTGCTCTCCATTCCTTCTTTGGTGAAAACTCAAGTCTGTGCTTCAGTCCCTCACTTTTGCTTTTTCCCATCTGACAAAGAGGTTCCTAAGTGTGAATTTGTGAATCAGAGTATGGGCAGCCTGAGTCACTGACTTCAAGACAGACCAGTTATTTCTATAATCAGTTTCCTAACTTTTTCACAGTAGTAATTATTTTGTATTATTTCTAGATTCTAAGTGAGACAGGCCTGAAAAAAGAAGATATTGCAATGTGGGAAATTAACGAAGCATTCAGTGTTGTGGTGCTGGCCAATATTAAAATGCTGGGCATTGATCCACAGAAAGTAAATATTAATGGAGGTGCCGTCTCTCTTGGACATCCAATAGGGTAAGCAGAATAAGCTCTGGGTTTTGCTCTGCACAGAGGCATTGTCTTGTAGGTAAACAAGTTTTAAGCAAGTAAGAGTATGTTTGAATTTAATCATTATTATCGATTTGGTTGTGGGTGATTTGTTCCCTTCTTTGAAAGAGCTTTGCTGCATGTCAAGGTACTCTGTAATACAGAGGCTGACATAGAGGTGATTTCTTTTTCCCAAAGAAACTTTAGATTTATGTACACAAACAAAAACTCCATGTTTAAGAACCTTTGTGTTTATTCCTCTCTAGCTCCAGTACTTAATCTGTATCTCATATAACTGCAGATGTAAGGATTGTTTCAGTTTTTTTGTTGGTACTGTATTCTGCCAACTGCACTGTGTAGGTCAAATTAAGAATTTCCTTTAAGCTAAGCTATGTTTTTTTTGTTTTTCTTATGTTTAGAATGTCGGGAGCAAGAATCGTTGTTCACATGGCCCATGCTTTGAAACAAGGACAGTACGGTCTTGCAGGAATCTGCAATGGAGGAGGAGGTGCTTCTGCAATACTGATACAGAAGCTGTAGCCCAAGCAGCATCAGAAACACAGCCTTAAATGCTCTCTAATCAAAATTACGAGTGATAGCTGTTACATCTTATTTATCAATCAGTGGATAAATTCTGTAACTGCTATTCTAAAATGTCCTAAAGCATCAATGATTACTGATCCAGACAACTGGCCTTTTATTGCTTTATCAGTGCAAGTTTTTATACAGTACAAATAAACAATGTCAAATTATATTTTGGCTTGAAACCTGACAATAAAGAACGTTAACTATATGGCTCCCTCTGTCACTGACACATCATTTCTCAAAGGCCCTTGAAAAGGAATTGTCTTGGTAACTCACAGAGTGCTGCTACTGGCAATGGCTGTTTTCTCCTAAAAATTATTTGCTGTATGACAGCAGCTTGGTACTGAAGAGGCTTTTTTCCTATGAAAGTGAACTGATAATTCACACTTTCAGTAGTACCAGAGTGCCTGGGCTGAAAGATTATGGTGGGTAGTGGATGTCCAAGGCAAGAGTTACATTAGGTCGCAAACAGCAAATTATTTTAAAAATGTCACAATCACTATTAAGCATTTTATGCTTAAGCTAGTTTTTGTGCTTGCCTGCCCTAGCCCCTCTGACAAGTGCTATTAGAACTTAGTGTTTAATATTGGACTCTTTGTCTTCAAAAACAACTAATCAGCACGACTTTTCTGTTCAGTATCTGCAAAGCTATTTAGTGGACTTAAAAACATTAAGCACGACACACAAATTTTATTAAAACAAAAATATTTATTCAGGCTGTAAATGCTATGCAGTATTTAGTTATTGGATGGGTTTAATATAAACATCTACTGCATAATCTTGGTTCCTTAGGAATCCTTGTATTCTATCTGAAACATTGCCCTGTTGCTGTACAGATCTCTTACAAGAAAACTTGCAATTTTTTTTAAGACTTCAACAATTTGAGAACAAAGGAAGAAATACCGGTAGAGAAAATTCTGCAGTTTTGGAGCAAGGTGTGCTCATTCAGGAAAATGTAGGCTGAGCTTCTCCTGCACCCCTTTTGGAGAGAGTTTGCGTAATAGCTATGACAACCTCTATGTTTAAAACAGAAAAATCAGATGCAAATTTTTCCATGTCTGGCTAAAACTGTAAGAGATAGATAGTAACAAACTTCTCAGCAGTACAAATGAAAAGTGAAGGAATTGACTTTTGCAATGGAACACACTGTATTTCTTGCTTAGCTGTTGCTTCAGTTGAAGCACTCATATTGAGGCATGACCCCACACAAAAGTACATTGCTTGAAAACAGCTTTTGCATTCGAATGACATCCTATGTAGCAAATACTGTAAACAGAAGAGGCCTGTCCAAATTAAAGTTCTTGTGTGAATGACTGGCTGGGAAAAGCTGCATCAGATGAGAAATGCTTTTTGAGGTTATATTGGCCTTATGTTTAGCTGTTGGTATTTTTGTTATTTCGTTCAAAGCCTTACAACATGGGTTTGACAGTTATGAGACGAGAGAGTGTAAGTACAAGCCAGTTGGAGCTGAATCTTTAAGTCCCTTTCAGATTCAGCAAGACAATGAGAAGTGGCCAAGGTCGCTGCCCCTGCCTTAGAGCGGTGGGTGACAAACACCACCTTTTCACAGATTGGCTGAGCGCTTCGCAGGGCTAAGTACAGAAAGCAGCAGAACACAGACACCGTGGTCTAACAGGACATGTACAATCTTTCTTACATTTCGTTTATACAAATTTACAGTTTTGCAATTTAAATGGCTCTATAATTATGCAAGTGCTTTTTCAAAAATAAACATATACCAACTCAAGGATATTTACACTTCGCAACCTGCTTCAGAAACAGCACGACTTTGCTATAAAGTGAAACTTCAGTGCACTGAAGGTGCAACTCGCCCTTTAGAGTTAACTTCTCTTCCCATGCAAAACCTCAGCACTGCTCCACTGAGCTTCAGATGGCCCCACTTCAACAACTTTTTGTTCATTCATCGTAATGCAAAGACAACAAGAACTTGTCCACATCCATTCCTGCTGGAAAAGAATTTGGGAGCTTCTTTTTCTGTAGGAGAGAAAAGTAACAACTGTGTTAAATACAAGGAACCTGGGGGAACTGAAGAGTCTGCAAGCATTCCTTTCTTCCTCATATCCTTCCATCCACCTTGTAGCTGTTCCTGCACAAAGCTACCCCAGAACTCAGACACTGCCATCTGCCCTTCACATGTACCCCACCTCTGCAGAATGGAGCATTTGCCAGTCTTGGTATTTCAGGAGCATGCTAGAACTAAGTAAAGGAATCACAAAGTTATACTCCTTTTTGGTAATTTACATCCAAAAGACACCTTTTTGTGTCTTAAGCCTTGGCTATTTGCCCTTAAATCCTCAAGTCAAAGGCACAGTGCTGCACACTACAAGGACTGGGAGTATCACTCACGGTGATAAACAAGGCAAGAACAGCCTGAATCCCAGTAAGGCCTACTTCGAGTTTGGCTTAATTCCTACATTCCACCTAGAAACTTAGTTAGAATTTAGAAACTCATTCATGTTTTAGGAGAAATAATGTAATTCTCATAGGTGCATATTTAGAGAGTAACTAGGAGTTACTTGTGTGTATCTGAAGACTAAACCAATCTTAAGAAAGCTTAGTTCAGAGTATGCTCAAGAGGCAAAGTTGGAAAAACTGGCTAATATAAATAGGATGTCAGGGATTTGCACTAGCATCTCTGAACCATTCCATTATGAATAGTATACACAAAGATATCTAATATATATTTAGAACTTTAAATAAAAGTAGATGTTTGTACTTGCCTTTATTTTCTTTTTTTTTGATGGTGTTGGAGAGCTCTGAAGGTCTTTTCTATTTGCAGAACGAGAATTTCTCTCGCCCTCATTCAAGTCCTCTAGCTTCCTTTTCTTTACGGTGCTCCTCAAAGCCCTGAACTGCTGGGTGTTGTCCTTGAGGGGCGTTGCAGTGCTAGTCCTTGCGATGGCCGCCCGCGACAGGATCATGAGGGTGTGGGCGGCCATGCTGACGCTGTTCTCGCTGCCCGTCTCGCTGGCCGGGCTGCAGGCGGGCAGGTCTGGCGTGGCGGGGGGCACCATGATGCGGGGCGTGGTGCTGTCCTCGTTGAAGCGCCGGCACGTCGGGGTCCGGACGCTGTCTGTAGTGTCATCCGTGTGCCTGTCCCCAACTCCAGACGGCGTCCGGGGTACTGGCAATTCTCCGTTTTCAACTGTCTTTCCAGTGGGGCTTTGCCACTGAATGTCTTGCAGCATTTCCACACACTGTTTACTGAACGGGCTGGACAGGCCAAGGCCTTGGCTGGAAGCTTTAGTAGGGTCTCGCTTCGGCTCCTTCGAGGACAAAGAAACGGACACCGATGATTTGCCACTGCCAGCCCCATTCGACAGCGACCCCTGCTTCTTGTTCAGCTCTTGCACCGAAGCAACTGTCTTCTCGTTCCACAAGGCAACACTCTGTTGGCCATTTGAGAGTTTGGCAGCGTCCTGGTTCTTCTGCTTTTCGTCAGTATCTCTTCGTAACTCATTTTCTTTGTTTGCTGTTGTCTTGTGGAACTGATCTAATGAAAGCCCTGCAGTTGCCACCTTCCGCTCGGGCTGTGGCTCCTTTGCAGATGTGCTTCTGTTGGTACCAACTTCTGGCCTACACAGAATTCTGGGCAATGTTTTGTCTTTCTCTCTCTTTGGTACCTGCGCCTTAGCCGAGGAGGATGGAGAGTCAACAGCAAATAAAGGGTTTTCGTTTCTTTCTTTCTGGGATGAACTCTTAGTAGCCTGAATTTGGGTAGTTCCTCCTGGAGTGGGTAGGAGGTTATCAAAGCAAAGCACTCTTCTGTGACTCTCACTCTGTCTTGAATTTAAGCTTGTGCTCTCTGCTGGTGCAACAGGTAAATTCTCTTCCACTTTCCTTCCTGGTTCTGCACTGGTAAGCTTGTCCCAGTTTCCAGTCCTGAAAACGAGATGAAAACATTTCACCGACACGTTTATTCTTACTAGGCAAGTTAATTTCAGCTGGATGGAAGTCCCCACCCATCCCTCAAAAAAGCTCTCTCCATCCTAAATATAAGTATTTTATCAACACATGAAGACCAAGAGTAAGGAATGACAACTGCAGCAAGCTCAGAGAAGGCTTTCTTGGCAAAAAGGTATGAAACAGAATCTGTACACTGAACAATTAGGCAGACTGGGGCTCTTCAGCCTGGAAAGAGAGATCACTGAGGGGAAATGCAACAGAGCTCTGCGAAGAAAGCCCACAAAAAGGAAACTATCCACTGTACCTTCCAGCAGAAAAACTAGGGGCAATAAATAACACTGGTATTAGGTTCAGAACACAACAAGGAGGTCTGGACACTGCATGTAACTAAGCCTGGGAACTTTTTTACCTTGGGATATTTGTGCAAGCTGGTAGTTTACTTGACTTCAAAAAGAAACTGAGTGCATTCATGACAGGACAGTCCATCCCAGAATACTACTTATGGCTCTGCAATCCTTGGAGCTGAAATTCCTAAGAGGCTGCCAGAATATTTTGGACAACGTAATCACGTGCATGCCTTGTACTCTTCCCTATGCACTTGCTGTGCGTGGCAGGATACGGAACAAGACAAAAAGCTTCCAGTGGGCATCTGGACAACAACATCCAACCTCCCTGGGGCGCGGTCTCCACCTGACAACCAGCCTCATTCATGTGAAAAAGCCACCACTGCACTGTAGCGATGTGGAAAGAAAACTGCTTCTGCTCTGTCAGCTCACATCACTGTTTGTCTGTGCCCTCTGCCTGGCTTACGCTGCATTTCCAAGAGAAGCTTCGGCAGCATTCATCTATGCCTGGAAGACTCTCTCCCTGCAGATAAGGCTTCTATGATTTCTAAGAGGAAAAAACAAGTTTTCGGGATGCTAACTTTGGTACCTTTGAAATGGTAGAAAAGGTCTGAGTGGTAGCAGTTTGTTTTATCTCCCTGAAATCTGAGATGAGACAGAGCGTAGAAAGTAGAAATAAGAAACTACACCTCTTTGCAGGGAAGATTTTGCTCTCTTTCCTATGCAAAACATACATCCAGAGATCAATTAAAGTTAACAGAAAGCTGAATTATTGAAGTGGTATTATCCGAGATCTTGCTTCTGTGGTTTTTAAAAAATCAGTACTTTTTGCATACATGTATATGGTATAACTTGATACATGGTTGGGATTTTTTAGTAAGTTGGGTTTAATGTTCCTGTTTTATCTCCACTCTTCCAGCATTTTAAGTGAGTTCTAAATAGGTAGATTTTTTTTTACATATGTGCTATGTTTACAATAAAAGATAATTTTACCTCTTATACTTAAATTGAGCTTCTGATCTCCTCCTACACTCTTTCGTTCATTCCAACAATCCTTTTGTTCCTGAAGCCCATTAATGGTAAGGAGAGTTACTACTGCAGCATTGCCTCCTTCTCTCATTTGCCCATCATAAATCTAGTACCTACCCCAATTAGAAATTAAGTTATGTTCATCAATATAAAGTTAGCATGCTGTTGTCCTTGCCATCTTTGCATTCAGTTGTCACTTTTTAAATGACCAAGCAGAGTTCTAATCCACACAGCTGAAACACAGACACAGAACCCAATCTAATAAACTCTATTGGATTTGGGTCAGAGGGAGAATGGTAAAGGCAATGAGGCTACACTACAAAACCATGGGTACCACTCATCTGAAAAGAAAAAACAAAGGTTTTAGTCATTTGAATCTCCCAGTAAATTTAACAGACAATTCTCCTAGCTTAGACTCTGCTCAAACAATTTTTGTTTGACAATTGAGACAGGAGAAAATGAAGACGAAGCCATACAAAATTAAAACAGGAACAGTGACAAGACAATTCTAGCACAGGCTGCACCAGTCCCAGCACACATCTGGATCAATACTCCTAGCAGACAGGCAGCAAGAAAGGGCATACTGCTTATGCCACTATTAAAAAAAGCTCCTCTCTTCACCAATACTGAATGAAGACATTCACAACAGGAAAAAGAAAGCAAGTTTCAATACCCAGCACTACTGACCTCTGTGTTCGAGGATTTGTATGGTTCAAAGGCTCAGCTACATTTGGTACCAGTTTTCCTGGAACAACGGATGAAGTATTAATGAATGACAGGTAAATAATTTCACAGTTACTGCAATGACATTTCACCTGACAGAGAACCAACAAAGAAAAACCCAGCAACAAACTCTGTAGTATTTTGTAACTTCAAAGTTTACAAATTAATAGGCTAGCATAGGTCCCCAACTAATAACAAACAAGAAGCTTCCTCTCTACACTTAGGTAATACATAGCCCTGGCAAGACAAAACAAACAATCCTGAACTTAAAAATGCACAGTGGGAATTTCCAGGTAGAAGGGAAATAACACAGGGAACTCTCAGCTATCCATCAGCAAAACAGAATGCAAACTACTATACAATCCTAGCTTTTATCTTAATTTGAAATTTCATTCTGTTTCCATTTTTATGTGTAAGCCTACTGTTTTTTAAAAAGGAAGACAGGCTAAAGCACAAGTTGTCCTTATAACTCAGTGTTTCTATTTTCAAATTTTTTTCTTTGCCCCTTTCCAACACTGAGAAACGAACATAACTCCAGTCTTGTTACAATTAACTATTTAAAGAAGCAAGGTCTCAATGAAAAGAATATACAGAAGCATATGCCTGAAAGGGCAAAAGGGAAACAGATAGCAGAGTGCATTTTTTATATAAACATGCAACACTTCTATTAAATATTTTTCCTTAATAGATTTTTAGAACTGCTGACTCTTCTCATATCTTCATTACTATGTGGCTTCATTCCAATGGCAGCAGTAAACTACTTAAAACCAGCAAGATGAAAAATAACCAGAAACATAAAGAGAAGTAAACTTTTAAAATGGTATGAGAGCCTTTAAGCATTAAATTTTGGAAATAAGCTTGATCCCAAAACTGGAATTATGTTATATGCTGGAAGTTCTTTGTAAACTGAGCAAATAGAGTCACTAACTGCAGGTACAAATCTCTCTCAAGGCAGCCCAGAAGTTGCCAGGCAGAGAAGAGTTATAGAACAGTTATAGAACTTTTTTACTTAGAACTGAAGTGTCCTTAGAACCCCCTGCTTTTCTTCTGCCCCTCTCAAGAACGCAAGGCAGGTACCTGTATTAGTCTTGTTTCTTGCTCCAGGAATCTTCTGTGATTTGGGAGGGATGGGAAGCTTTGGGACACTTCCATTGCACACGGGATTAGCCACAGGCATATGAAGAACCTTGAAAGAATCAAAATATTCCTATTACAATTTACCAAAGCACTTCTTATCACTCCAGCTTTAATTCTGAAAATCTTTATTTGTGATGTGCTACCTGGCAGGCAGGTGCTGAGAACGTATTTCCATTTTGTCCTACTACGGAGAGAGGTATCATTCCCACCATTCCTTGCAAAACTGGCTGCACAGGAGATGCAATTATAATGGCAGAACCTAAAAAATACCTAAGTGTTAAGATTGTACAGAAACTAAAATACTTCAGTGAAAAGAAAAGCTTCAAGACAGGATTTCTTAAAATTATGCGTGGTCAAAACCTGTGGCAAGAAAAGCTCTGGATTTTTCGAAAAACGTCACTGTTCTTGCTATAGTTCACTACTAGAAAACAGGGTAAGTACCAGTGTTATTTTTAGTTTATAAGGAATTCTTTAGGTAAAGTCTGTTTTCCTTTGTAAAAGCTCAAAATAGAGCTTTAAGTATGATAAACCTATCTTAAGATTTAAACTTTATATTAAAATGATTTATAAAAACAAGTAAAAGTAACATTAAATATCTTATTTAGCTGACAGATATATGGGAATTATAAAATATGGAAACTATCCTAGCACGTTAATTGAAAAGTGGAAGAAAATTTTCAAAAGTGAAAGAAAACTGTTCCTCCCTCTATGAAAGAAGCATTGAAGGTAACAGCTGCATAAAGAAATCCCAGTGAAAGAAAAGGCTGTCACTTCAGGACCTTGCACGTACTGCTGCACTGGCCTCTGACCTCAATGAAATGACTACGCACAGAAATTCAAAGGTAACTGCAAAAAGTTTTTAGTTTTTGAAAGAAATCTAAATGTGGTGATTACAGCTGTTTTATAGCTGGTTTTTACATTTCAAAAAGCACTCAAAATTTTTATTGCTGTAATAATAAAAATGCTTGTACCAGATTTTAAATCATGGAAAGAAATCATGTTATACTTTCGTATTTACTTAAACGTACTTCTAATCAGAAGACTAAGTGGAAATGAAAAACGAAACAAAACCAAGGAAGTAATTTGGGAAGGACTAGATACATCTACCCAGTTATCTAAACTAAATATGGATACCTATAACACAAAGCATTCCATTTATAATATATATAATAACTATTATATATATTATTATTCCTATAAATGGAACATATATTATTGTATATTTCATTATATATAATAATATATATTCCATTTATAGGAATCTTATTAAAATAAAAACCTGTTTTATTTAGCCAAAATAATGGAATCCTTTCCAGTGTAAACCAAAACATGCTTCCTAAATCTAATGCTGCTAAAATTCTATAATTTAAGCTTCTGAAATATGAGGCTTTTTTTTTTTTTATTCAAAGCAGCCTGATCAATGACTTTGGTAGTTTTTATTTCATTTCTACTAGCAACTAATACACTAAAAAAAAAGGTAACTCCTAGATAATTTCAAGTGGTAGACAGAGCAGTTTAAAGATTGTTTACTCTTAATGCACTTAGGGGAAAAAAAAACAACAAGACCACTAGATAAACACCACATTGCCAGTAATTTTCTAGTAACGAGATTACCCTGTGGGAAGTTTGGGGAGACAGTCTGGTTTGCTGGAAACGTATTGGTGGATCTGGGAGGTGTCCGCAACTGTTGTACAGCTGGAGCTTGGGAAGCCAGTGGCATAGAACTGCCAGGCAATACAACTACATTTGATGGTGTTACAGCTGCGCCCAAGGTTGCTGGATCAGTCATACAGGTGGCTATGTAAAGGTTGCTTGAATTCCCAAAAGCTGTGCTTGTGGCTGGCATCAACTGTATAAATCCCCCTTCGCTGGAAAGATGAGTTGAACCTGCAACTGGAAAACCAGTGCAGTCTTCATTCTGAGTGTTAACCGAGGTGACCACAGGATCCTTAGGTCTAAGTACAAGAAGATTCTGCTCTGCCAGAGCTGAATCCACATTTTTTTCTGTGTCTTCTGAAGTCAGACATTTGGGCAGGCCTGCAGTCTTGGGTGGGGATTTGGCTGGAGATGACAATATTATAGTAGGCAGATTTTCTCCTGTGATGCTGGAAACAGCATTATTTAACTCAGTGTCTGATGCAATAAACGGATCATCACTGATGATGATCTTGAGGGACATTATATTAGAAGGATCAACATCCATTGGTTGACTACTAGAAGATACACTGCTTATACTTTTGGCCTCTGTACCTGACTCATCTGTTGAGGATGCAGTTTCAGGAAGAGGAGAGTGGCATATTTCAGAGGTAGTAAGATTGTTTTCAGTGGATACTACAGAAATGTCTGTACATGCATTATCACCAGAAGAGAAATATAAATTATCAGTGTCTACTTTTGTAGAAGATGAAGGTTCTTGCATCTCCCCTTGTGTACCCTCTGTGTTTGACAGTCCTGTAGGGAGGTTAAAATCTTTCTTACAAGGTTTATCAAGTGTATGCTGATCATTTGAGTAAGTTTTGTTAGAAGTATCAACAACTTCAAGCTGCAACTCTGTTTTGTCAAGATCTGTGATGTCCACTGCAGATCCCGCAGCACAGTCTGCCTGTGTGCTCTGGTCCTGAAGGTTAGAGGGGTGGCTGGAGTTCTCCTGTGAAACACCAGGCAAGGCAGCTGGATCATTGGTTACAGTCTGTTCTTTTCCTGCCTCTGCTGATGGGCTAGAAATGGATGAGTTGTTTTTTCTCAGCAGTGCACTGTGGCCAGGGCTCCCATCAGAAGGGCTTCCAGGAAGTGCTTTCTCAGACAGTGATGTATCTGGTGACAATGGACATTTACTTCCAGAATCAGTTTTGTTTTCACCAGCTATAGTATCCTCTGCCACTGAAATCAAAGAAATCTGGGGAGCACCAGAATGAACATATTCTAAATTAGGACTACTTTGAGAACTATGACTTGGTGGGCCTTTTTCAATTTCCATAGCACTCTCACTTTCAGATACTAACGTAGATGACTCTTTTGTAATGTAAGTATCTGCACAGTGTTCATTACATTTGCTATCAGAACTCTGTCTCTTGTTAGGTTCAGTCAAACCAGGCACAGAGTCAAAAGCAATTTCAAGCTCTCTAATATGTTCAGGGGTAATGGTTGTAAGTACTTCAGTCTGCTTCCTTGGCCTACAATTTCCATGCAGCTGTTCGCTGGTTGTGTTTTTCTTAGCCATATCATCATCATTAATGCTTGTCTTCAAGGCACATGATGCTTCTCCTAACTGAAAACCTTTACAGGATAGTGGTTCTCTAGAATTATCACCTGTAAAACACAGAATAAACTAGTTCCATAATTATTAGAACAGATGATCCTTTCATAGTGTTTTAGAAATTACTTATCATTTAAATGGAAAACTGTTTCACATGAAACTAAGTGGGAATAATGTTACTCTTCCTTACATTCAAGTTGAGTGGAATATATATATAAAATATACATACACTAGATAATCTGGAAAATCAGTTTGTTCATTACTAGTAAGTACACACATAAGATGTAAACAGCTCAAGTCATTACATCAGATTTTCAGAAGCACAAAAAGCATCTCAGGATAAAAAACTCTTGGCTCTACTTCTCATATACTTTCACTAAATACCTGCTACTCATGGACTATTGTTAAGAATAGTGAGACAGACTAATATCTCTTTTGTTCAGAGTAAGACTCTTCTTGTGTATTAATTAACAGATACATTACAGAATAGAGAAAAAAGATAAATATGGTTAGATGTAAAATATTCTCTTTGTGTGTTCCACAATGGATACTGTGAAGTATCCATTTGCTGATAGTCTGGTTGCTTTAAGGAGCTTATCAAGTACAACTTTTAAGTACACTGATGAGACTACTGTTAAATTTAATAGACTGACACTTTCTAATAGACCACGTGTATCTGTATGTTCATGCAATGTAAATGTCCATACGGGTATTACCAGTGAAAAAAGAAAATTTTGAAATGTACAAATTATCTGAAGACATTTTCATAATGAAAGGTTAACAGAGAAATCTTAAAGAAGAAAAACCCAAACCTACATCTGTTAGTTTCTTCTGTTCCTAAAGAACTTTCAAATGTTTCCAGGCTATCCTCTCCCACCAAGATTTCATTTTCTACTCCATTCCGACCAGAAATACCAGCAGGTAAGTTCTTGTTTACCTTGCTCTTTCCTATTTTCAAAATAAAGCATGAAGAATGGTTAAATATGTCATTTTACACATACATGTCATCACTACAATTTAAATGAACCACAGTGTAAAAATCTCCTTGTGGTTAATGTGAGGATATCCCTGAAAATTTTACAACAGCAAATAAGTATGAACTATCATCCTTTAAACCCTGAGAGTCTAAAATAACATCAATAAAACAATCACTGAGCCAGCACAAACCCGGAGTATCAGCCACAGGAAAATGCTGTACTTTACAGCTGTGTATAAATGTATCTAAGAATCTAATTCTGTATTGAGGGATACCAATGCCATTTCTCTTGCAAGAGGCCTGCTGAATTACTTTGCTTTGTCAAGTGATGCTGGGGAAATCTTATCATTCAGGATGCTTTACAGTAACAGTACAGCTGAGTACAATGTAGCCTACCATAATCAAACCAGTCAAACAGAGCCTGGAAAGCTGGATCGGATTCTGTCTGTTCCAGAATGTCCTGGATAGCCTCTTCTGACATATGAATTTCACCCTAAGAAAAGACATGATATACAGAACTGTAAAACAGTTACTTTCATAACTTAAAAACAGACAAGAATTGTTTTCTTTTCAGATTGTTTTTAGTTCTATTACTTCTGCTCAGCACAGAAACATAAAAACGGGAACGTTTCTGCCACAAATTTAATGTCTGTTAAAAAATCTTAGTGACTGAAGTTTAAGAAAGAAAGTTCTCCAAAACCCAAACATGTCTGTCAGACATTACCCCCACCACGTGTGTACTGGAGTATTCTTCACATAATGGCCAGCACTAACCAAACAGGAGGACTAAATCTCAGGCTACACTGGAAGCTTGTGCCCATGGTATAGATGCTGTGAGCCTGTACAAGCAAACCACTGGTAAAAAAAATCCCCAAATTAACCGTAATTTCTTAGGTTTGAATATATAATTTATCTAGAAGCCAACACTAAGCAAATGGAAGTTTTATTTCATATATCCATTACATGTTCTATAATACAGCCTCCAACTACTTTTTTGTGGAAGGCATTTGGAAAGCACAGCTCCATGGGACAGTGCTCTAAGGTTCCTGTTTCAAGCTGGCTTGTTCCACGGCAGCCCAGCAATAAAACGAGTGGGAGATCCAGTACATACTCAAGTGCTTAAATACAAAGTTTCTCCTGCCTTTCTGGAGACCCTCTAAGCACTCTACAACCTTTGATATGGTGGTTTTAAGGGTGGATATTCCATGCCATATCCTTGATTTTGTCTCAGCTACTCCAACCAAACCAAGAAGCTGCTTTGATTTATTTCTGCTCAGAAAAATGGAATACAGCTTTTTAGCTCTGTATTTTGACAACAACTGACCTAAAAT
Organism: Cnemophilus loriae; assembly: GCA_013397755.1. NCBI lineage: Eukaryota > Metazoa > Chordata > Aves > Passeriformes > Corvidae > Cnemophilus > Cnemophilus loriae. The sequence goes on along the minus strand of VZTF01002837.1, from coordinate 2,422,955 downwards.
CACCAAGAAGAACAGCACTTGCAAACCAGATACCTCTACTTCATAAACAGGGAACTGCCTCTACTCTCCTGTCCTTTTCATGAGGGCTGTGAAGATTGTAATTTCCCTCATTAAAAGTCCTTTTTAATTCTGTGATTGCCATCTTGAGGCTTGTAGAAGAATGAAGAGAGAACACTATAACTATGTTTAGTTTATAGAACCAGAATGCACATTTCCTCCAAAAGCAAGAAAATACTAAATTTGAAGAAAAAGCATCATTATTTGGGCTCCAAAAATAATTTCTCTTGCTATACTAAGTGAACCATGCTTATCTTGGAGCAAATCACAAAATCAGATCAGATTAAACACATTTGGAGACAGCAACATTTTTCAAATTCTGTTTTCTTCTCTAAGACTATTGGCTATTGATTAGATCCCCAGTCAGAAGCTGGCAGGCAATTACTGGTACGAAAGACTGAGTGAGAAGCAGGCAGCTGGTGCCTGGGACAGTGTTCTTAAATCCAGTCTGAGTGTAAGGTTACCAGCTAATTACTGCCAGAAGCAATCCCCCTCCATTGGCTTTTGATCCTGCTGCATGGTTATGCTGCCTTGGACAGGCACTGGGAATGAATTCAGAATGCTAAACTGGCACAAAATCAGCTCCTGCAGAACACCAGCGTCCTGTCAGCCCAGCTCCTCGAACCTGCCCAGCACCACACAAGATCAGAGCTCACACCCGTGCAAGGGAAGCTGCGGAGCTGCCCCTACACAGAGGGGAGCATCAGGGAGGCTCAGCTGTACTGGCAAACAGAAACTAATAAAAAGAAAGGATGGGAAGAGGAGAGAATATCCTCAGATCAGATGTCAGAGGTTCAGCATAGTTCCCATAACTGATCATTCTCACATACCTGGTCTTAAAAACAATGTGAAAAGGGCAATCTACACCTACCTGAAGTCCAAGGATTTCATCAATTGAAGTCTCCTGTTCCGTGGGACCACTGTCTGTCTGTTTAGGGGCCTGAGCAACACTGCCATCACTGCAACACATAAGTCATTAGTTCAAAACTCAAAAATAAATCAAATAAGAATACATAAGAAGTTTAGAGGTTCCTTTTATTACCTCCCCAGGATTTTGTTAATGTTTTCAGCGAGCTTCTCCTGAAGAGATTTGTTGCTCAAGATTTTTTCTCTGGCATTTTCAATAACCAGTTGCTGGAAAACAGTTTTAAAGTGGTCAGGTTTCTATTTTTAACATCACTACAAAAGGAGCATGAATTTCTGACAGACCGGTAAAAAATAATTAAAAAATCAATTCAAAGAGAGAAGACTTTTATAACAGAGAGAGTCATCTGTGACTGCATGACACTGCTATGAAAATCAACCCAAAACATTCCTGTATTTCTACTCTCCTAAAGTACAGCAAGGCTTATTATGCCTTCTGGTTTCCATTCTCTAAAGAATTACTGTATTCTGACAGCCTACAGATATCTTAGCAAAGCAAATAAACCAAGAAAAAACTCTACATAGCCATGTCAACTTTATGAATTTAGTACGCACGAGAGCTAGTTCAAATACAAACAATACATTTATCTTCTAAAGGTAATTTCTGTAGAAACCAAGATGAACAAAATGTTAAAGACTAGTTCTCTTGAGTTTGAATTTGTTTCTTAAATGTAAATACCTTCTGTATGCATATACTCACTGGGAAGTTACCATCAATTAATTCTTCTAGGGGCTCACTTTCTTTTTCTATTACTGCTTCTTCAGACTCTTGAGAACTTCTGGTTGCTGAAAGAGGTCCAGATGTTGCAATATTTTTCCTCTTCTGAGATTCACTGAAACATTCCAGGAAATTTATGACATAGCTTATGATAAAATTGCAAACAGTTGACCTAATGGTGAGTAAATCAAGTGCTTCTCTTCCTTCTTAGCAAACAAAAGATCTTAATCACCAGAAAATTAACTACATATTGAAAATGCAGTAAAAGCTGGTACCTGTTTTATTATCTCTTATGCATCTATTGTGTCTGCCTTCACAGAAGTTATAAATATAGACACTGTGGGTAAACACAGTACAATGGCAAACTGAATTCCATGCCCATTATTCAGTATTTACTGCCCCTCCACTACATGTTACTCTAACTGGTGGTACCAGTTAATGGATCCTAATTAACTTCAACTCAAAATCAGATTTGGGTATTACCACTGAAAACAAAGACCTCTCAAGGAGCAGCTGTTTTCAAAGAAGAAAACAAATGTTAGGTTCTGTAAGAATTGAGATGATGAATAGAAAATGTAATGTTTTTACAGGAAACAGTGTAGGCTCTTCTGAAAACATCTATCAGCAGTGGCACTAAAATCACTTACATAAAAAAAATTCAAGAAGGAATAGGAAAGACTTGACGAAAAATGGACATTTCAATCAGAGAACAAAAAATGCAAAACTAGTGTAAGAAAAGTTTTTCACACAACTTCTAGTGCAAATATTAGTATTTTTCTGACAAAATTTACTCAAGTCAATAGTTTTGCAAAGTTAAAGGCACGCCTTTATCAATATTAAGAATTTTCATTATTGAAAAGGACATTTTGGAAGGAATACCAAGTCTCAGCTCCAAGATTATTTGCCTATGTCTAATACTGGAGTAAAGACAGAGTGTACACAAAGAAGCATGAGTAGCCTCCTATCAGTCTAATGTTAAGCTCTTTGACTTTCCTTTCCTTTGTGAAACATCAAACACTGGCCCCCTCAGCAGATCTTACATTTGAAACACTCCACCATTTAAGAAAATTTACACTAAACGTTAGAACACTGTATAATTTCTGAACAATTAAACAAAAAAACCATCCAAAACCAAACCCACATCCCTGTTTACCTTTTTCGCCTTCCTGGAGAAAGCAAGTTTGAATGAAGCTTTCGTTCTTGTGATGTTGGAACTTGAATGTGTATGAGACCTCCTGCTTCACAGGGGGAAACAAACAAAAAAAAAAGAAGTCATGATGCCAATACCTTTTCCAGTGACACTGTTAAAGCACTACAAGATCTACACATTACTTACTATGTTCCAACCAATTCGCAGAAAGTCATATGAAATAATTTGGTACTCTCATGGAAATGAGGACCGTTCCTTTTAAACATATGCTGAAATAGACATCCACTTAATGTGGATCATCCCTATCTGACGAAACAAGTATTTGGGTGAGGGTGAGAGCACAGAATGGAATAACCACAAATTAATCCACTTCTGATCTCTGAACTCACATTGACAAGCAAGTATGCAAGAGCCATCTCTCTTTTGGGCACTTCTTTTCTTTTAATTACCTGAACCAGTCTGGAGAACTGGGGAACAAAGCATTAATTTTCTGGAACTTTTTGGTGGATGATGACTAGCCGTGATTTTAGAAAACTTCCATCTATAGGCATTGATTTTTCACAGAAAAAAAGGTTTAAAAATTTTTGCAACTTACCGTTGATCTTGTTTTCTTGAGTTTGTGACTGGTTCACAAATAGTGTATTCAGTCTTGTCTGTGGCATGCTTTGATTTAATGCTGGCCTGTGAATTACTTGAGGAGGTACAACAGAAGAGGAATTCTGTGGCCCTGACTGATGGGCTACTGACAACAGTCCTGAGTTTGTAGGAGCTGACTGCTGAAGCATTCTCTGTCTTTTCATTTCTACAATTCCACTTCTTGTACGTACTGGAAATAAAGACAAGATGAAAATGCAGGATAAAGGAATTTTAAAAGGTTGCCGATATTCACACAAAATCTGTTTAAAAAAATTTTAACAACAGAACACCACCCAATCCAGTGAATCTCAAGTCTGGGAACAATCACTATCTATATCTCACATTCTCTTTTCTTATACAGGTTACTCAGTAAAAATACTGCAGAGAAAAATTTATTTTTAAGTGAAGCAATTTTTCTTTGTTGATAGTTCATTTTCAGCTTTTGTAATGAAATAAACAACTCTATATACAACAACTATGTTTTTGAATTTTGGCTGGATATATGTTTGTATGCATTACAATTGCTACAAGACTGTAATATGTTTTTATGTTCCCCTTCTACAGAAATCCAATTGCATTATAATTAGACTGGTTATATTTTCAGTTCCTCTATGAACCACAAATTAAGTCAGCCGTTTCAGCAGTGAAACAGCAGTTTTTAAACCTTTTAACCATGTAAACTTATAAAAAGTTTTCAGCAGAGAAAATGCTATATAGAGATTTTAACCCCCTTGCAAAAAGCTCAGCTTTTCTTATTTTCCTTTCCTGATCATTACAGTAATCCACAGACCACATGAAAGACAACAGACATGCAATACTGATGGCTGCAGAAGCCCCCTACTTTTTGCCAAAACAGATAAATTTAACATTAAACCTACTGATCCCATGGAATTGACTCAGTTACTTACTCCTCTGATTAGAAGAAAATCTGAAATCTGAATTCTGCATGCTCCTAAAAAATAAAGCAAGTGACATGAATTAATGGAGCATAATTGAAGCACTCAGCTACACAGTGTGACAGTACCTATCATGTGGTTAATGTCAGTCTGGTCCTAACTACACATTCCTTCAGAAAAATCCATCGATTGCTATTTTCATTCTTTCCAACAATGGCCACAGATCCTTCAAATGAAGCCTACTGTTTCATTTTTGATCAAGTAACCGCAAAGGTATCAGATTCTAAATGAGTCACAGTATATTGTTTCATTACAGGAAGCCACATGCTCACACTGCTGCCCTCCTTATCTGCTAGTCCCACCTTAAAATCTTCAAATGTCTGCTCAACTATCAACTCTCACACACATCTTTTTCCCTCTCTCTCAGAGGAACAAGAGAGCTAAACCATTCTCACACAAGGATAAGGGGAGTTGATCAACATACGGACTCACTCTTAGAGTGAAGTGTTACATTCTTGATTTCAAAACTACATTACCTGATCTGAGAAAGTGTATAGTCTAATTTTTTCCAGAGAGATGACATCATTGCTGGAACTTCATTTGTTGTTTCTAAAATGAACCATAAAAAACATTATGCCCAAAACTGACATATGCTGACATAAAAACTAAAATCACAAACAAAATAATTATTATGGAGTGTTTCAGACATCGTCTAACTTTAGGTGTCTAGTTGCCTTCTTAATATTCTATAAATTACAGAGCCCTAACTCCTAACTTAAAGAATTTTGATTGATGTGGATAGAGTTCTGTTTTAGAAGCCTACGTGAAACTGAAATAATGATTATAATTCTCAGTGGAATTTGCACATGGTGTTGACTTCTTAGCAAACACATGCTAAGCTCACACATGCTATCCCCCCCAAACTCACTTCTGGAAATGGTATTCATATTCCCAAGTCACTTTTGTGCGCCTGAAAATTATAACCTGGCAGACAGGCCTTTAAAAGTAATGGTTTATTTTACGATATTACCCAAACAGGTAAAAACATTTGGTCTTTTTGAAGCACAGAACATTAAAAGTGTGATGGAAAAGATAAGTAAACAGTTCAATTTACTAAGTTTTTCAAGGTGCCAAGCACAAAGCATTTTGAAGGAAATATGTCTGTGTCTTAGTTACCATTTCCATCAAACCTAGTGTCAAAGGAAAAAAAATGTTCAGAAATGTTCCATCTATGATATGTCTTAAATTGCACATTTTAAAACCTAGCACCACTAAAATATGACCATACGACATATATCAAAAACCTGTAAGATCTGGCAACATTCAGAAGCTCGGTAACTGCTTTCAAAAACAGCAGATGTTCTAACTCTGTCTACAATATTCATACAAGATATTAAGTAATTCTGAAACTATTTGAGTTAGTCTTAAAAACAAGACAAGAAATATTTCATACCATACGACTCCTCCTGATTATTTCGTAGAATCACAGAATACCTTAGGTTGGAAGGGATCCATAAGGATCACTGAGCCCAACTCCCTGCTCCTCACCGGGCTACCTAACTCTAAACCATGTGACTAAAAGCGTTGTCCAGACTCTCCTTGAACTCTGACAGGGCTCAGTGCCATGACCACTTCCCTGGGGTAGCCTGTTCTAGTGACTGACCACCCTCTCAGTGAAGAACCCTTTCCTAAGGTCCAATGTGAACTTCCCCTGACACAGCATGCCATTTTCTCACATTCTATTGCTGGTCCCCAGAGAGAGATAAGCACCTCTCCTTCCTATTTATAGTATAAACAATAAACAGCATAATTTTACAAGCATAAACCCATACATTCTGCACGTTTTATTATATCTCTATGCTTTTGAGATATAAAAATGCTCACATTTGAAATGAAAATATAGGCTGGCATATGCAAACTAAGATAATCAATTACTTTTGCTCACTAGAGGCAGTGGCTGTTGCCTGTGTGATATGGTACCCTTCAAATTGTAGCCTAAACAGGGGATTACTCTAAGACCATATACCTCTTCCTCAAGGAGTTCACAACAGATAAATAAAAACAAAACAACACCTCATTCTGAAGGCTTACCTTTTGTTTTCATGGCTACGTATTCATTAAGAATAGTTGTCAAGTTTTTTCCACACAGCGACTGGAAAAAAAAATACTCATCTTAGAATCTTCACTAATAACTTCTACTTCATCTGCAGTATCACATCATATATAAGAGTCCTTTAGAAGTCTACACCATGCTGACCCTCAGCACAAGGGACTGTACTTGGTAGAGAGCAATCAGCAGAACAAAATGCTATTATGTACCCAAAATCTGAGGTACTCGACCTCAGTGCACAGCACTGGTATAGCAGTTAGAGCTGTCTGACCTTCACTTACCTTTTTTATTATGGAATAAAACCATGAAAATTAGATGATGAACAGCTGTAACAGACCAATGAGTACGTACCATGCTGGAGAACAACGTGCACTAAGATGCAAATGTGAAGGAACCTCTGTCTGAAGCAAAATTTTTAACAGTCACACAGAATTAACCTTCTTACCGTGTTTACTTGTCCTGTTATTTTAGGTGACACAAAGACAATCAAGATTTTAAAGCTACCACTATCATTTGCTGTACCTTCCTGTCTTGTTTACTAGTGGGAACTCTACAAGACATGACAAATACAGCCCTTTATTGCAAGTATCTGAGCTGCAGAAAGAATTTTCTCCTATATACTATGATATCACTTTTCTGTGAATAATAGGAAAAACGTTTCTGCTGAGAAAAGGATAATAACAAAAAAGCTTTATTAATCTGGATAATCTATTTACATCTGCGTTTTCCAATTTTTGCTGCCCATAGCTTGGTTCTCAACTCCCTGCCACCAAAGTACAGATGACTAAACATCTGCAAATAAAATAAGTTCAACAGTTTGTTTTGAATAGGTGCGTCAAGAAGGTGCACCTTGGATCTCAGAAAAGACTTCTGTGAATTTTGAATATTGGGGACAAAATCCCAGACCATGAAATCAACTAATATACTAGAAGAATGAAACAGGAAACATGAAAAGGACATACATGTAAACACTAAAAGGTTGATACATAGCCATACCTAAACCCTGTACTTTGCACATTATAGTAAAAATCCCATTTTGTATATATGTTAAAAATGCAAACTATCTAATTATGCTCTAGCTCTACACACATATCTACATATGTGGCTACACACTATTTATGCACACCCAAAATTCCACCTTTCACTCAGAACAATGGCGATGATCCTGAACAGAGAGGAAGCTGAACACAGTTTTTGTCAATAAAATTTGGTAGGCTTACATAAATCCGAGGTGCTTTACCCAAATATTTACAAGGTACCTGAAATGGACCATTATTGGCTGCCATGTCTAGAATAGGAAAGTGATCTTCAGTAAATTACAAAAGCAGCCCTGAAATCAACAAAACTCTTGTGACAACAACCTCAAAGCGGTAAGGCAGACTAAACATAATATGCTGAAACCTATTTGCAAATTTCACACTTAAATGTTTCTTAGTAAGATTAAACACTAGAAACCAAATAACTGCTAATATCACAGGATGAAAAAACACCAAACAAATCAAACAAAAAACCAAACAACCCAAAAAGCAGAGGGCGTGACCTAATCACACATTTTAAGCAGCATTTGAGAAATAATTGCTACACTGAGAAATCCCCAATATTCTTTTCTGTGGATGCAAGACAATGTAACTTTCTGCTTTGCAAATACAAACTCACCAGCAAGCAGGCTGGAATAAAACCATCTTCTGTGCAGTGCTCTGCATATTCTTTCAAGTCTGAGCTTTCCAGAATAAACTGATGGCAGGTAGCTTGAAGATTTTCCTGTTGCAAATAGCCTGCGACAAATCAGATGGAAAATTTTGCTATTTCATTCACTACTTCTGCTCAATAGGTATCAAAGCTGCATACAGTGTTGGAATAATCAGATAAAAATTTGTATGTAAGAAAAGGAAAGTGACGTAATTTTTACAAAACGTATGTTCCTACCAGATATTTAACAGATAAAACCCAGAAGAGCAAAAAATATATATTGTAATTACACTGTATTTACAAAGTATTTAAGGCTGGAAGTGAGGCAATATGAACAAATTTAGTTCGTGTTGTCTTTAGTACAGACAAGAAGATAAAAGTTCTTGGCTCAGAAGGCTGACAAACAAACCCTCATATGGGCTGAACCACTCTATTAGATACTTCAATGGAAATCTACGATATTTTGTTAATAAAATGCATTGCTATGTAAGAGTAATTCTGCACACATTGTACTGTTTCAAAATAGGTAAAATCTGTACTGCTGCTGCAACAGCATATAAGATTTATTAAAAATACTGGCACCGTATAAAAATTAATAAGAGAAAAAGAGTTTTTTTCCTCACTTACAGTAATTTTCATTTAGGATAGATGTACTAGATGCTACTTGTGCTCTCTACACACCCTAAGACTTAGTAGTTACTGTCACAGGAAATGTACTGACATAGTTTTCTTTTCCAAAATTCCATTCCTCATCAAATATGTTCTGCTTTAATCAAACTTTTTAAACCTGCTTTAATCTTCAAACACCTTAAACACTAAAAGATAGAAATAGACCAATCTGAATGAAGGATTCTAGAATGAAGAACCACAAAGAAAATGTTTCTTCTTTCTTGCTCTTAGCAGAGCTTAGGATGGAATGTTTAAAAGAAAAGATAAAATACCTGCCTAGTTATACAACGCAGGATATTTATACATTATTTCAATGGAGCCCCAAAATGGTCCACCTCTGTTCATGAATGCCTGCAGAAAAATGTGGCCTTAAAGTTTAAATGAAGACAAATATCTTTCAGCAGATCCGAGTACGGCTGAAGAAAACAAATCGTATTTCCGACACGCAAGCCCTTGTTCATGTCTTCAACATGTAGGCAAACTTGAAAGTTAAACACAGTTTCGGAATAACCACTGTGAATTTAATCACAATGTATGAGCAGGCCTATCTGTCAGAAAACATTAGCAGTGCTCGCTGAAAGGACTGTCCTATTTAACTTTTCAAATACATTTTTCTAGAAAAATCTCAAGCCACAAGTGGCTGGAAGCTGCAAATGTATTTCTGGTAAACACGATTATTTCTCACTGTTGTACAGGCTGGAAGATGGGGTATTAGTCTAGGTGGAGCTCTGATCTGTGCTGGTAGGACTGCTCTTACAATCAAACTCACCTGAACATTTACTCAGAAAGTTGCAATTTTTCTTTCTTGAACCTACTACTACATTATCACAAGGGATGACTGAATGCTTGCATACGGGCACTTTTTACATGCACCAGTTTCCTGCTAATAAAGCATTCCAAAGGCTAAAAATGCCTGTGCAGCTGACCCAAACTGCTTGTGCACACACTGTATAATGACATAAGAGTATGGGTCCCTAAGGTCCCCAAAATCAAATTAAAGGCACAAAAGGTGCCGTACGTTTCGAACATATGGAAATTATTCAGTATTTTGTTCTTTCTTAAGAAATGTCTAACTCATAGTACACATTCACTCTACCAGTTAGGAAAAGATAAATGTTCTTAGGCATTTTTCTATGCATGAGCTCAGCTTATCATTTTAGTTTTGTTTCTTTAACAAATATTTATCAACCTTCCCAGCACCAGAAAGATTTTTGGGGAGGAGTTGGGGGAGAAAGGTGCAAGAGCTGCGCTGGGCAGTCTGTTTACCCACTGAAATTCAGAGATGCCTCACAGAAGAGGAATCCCTATTAGAGAACAGAAATGGTTACAAGGAATATCCTGTTCTACAACCTTAGGTTGCCCAGAGGTTTTCCAGACATGATGCACGCTCCACACCACAGCAGACACAAGATAGGATGGATCACCCTCAGTGCACAGGATGTTGCCAAGATTGTGTACCAGGTCTGCAAGTCTCTGGTTAGCACATGAGATAAGTGTTTTACCTGGAAATCTGTAACTTCATCAGTTTTGTTTGGAATCATGCAATGAGAGTTCTCACTTGTATGATCTCAAATCTTCTTTTACAGTGAATGGAGTTTCTAAAAATCCTCTATTACTTCACAGTAATAAAAAAACCTGCATCTCTTGCTAGCCTTTTGTCTCAAGACAGTAGCAAGTGACATTTCAGGTAGTACTTAAAAATCATTTGTGCTGGAGGAACACTGAAAAAGAGATTCAGCTTTAATGGCTTTGGATTTAAAAAAACTGTGAACAACTGAAAACTGAATCTCACAGGGCAAGCTGCCAGGAAATCTTGGCAACCTATGCCAATAGGTACTTACGTGTGGGACTGAAATATGTGGGTCATATTTTTGCTTACCATCCACTTGTTCTCACCTTCGGCAGTATACAAATAAAGTAAAGCAAAGCATAAAATCATTTTAAAAATCCACTGTCAGCTGCCAATCTCCTGAACACGCTTACGCTGTGTTTTCCACAGACTCTGATCACGCCTGAACTTTTAGTGCACTCTCAAAGGTGAGCGAAACACAGCCGGAAAGAAAAACCATCTGACCCTTAACGCAGCCTTCCCTGGGATTTCGGGTCACCCTCGAACTCCTCCTGTAACCAGGAACTGTTTAAGCACCGCTAAGCAGGTCTCAGTCTGCAGGTGGGCACCGGAGACCACCACGTTTCCCTGGACTCGCGAAGAGCCCGAGCCCAAGGCACGGCCGGGGAGCGGCCTGGTCCCTCAGGACCCGAATCCCTCAGGAGCGAGCTGCGTTCCCTCTCCGACAGAGGCCGGGCCGGACGGCGGCGGGGGCCGGCCCAGGGGCTGCCCGGTATAAGCCCCGGCGGTGACAATCCCAGCCTGGGGGGACCCGGAGACGCTGCCGAGGGTCAAGGGCGAAGCCGGCTCCGTGTCCCGCCGCGCCGCGGGCGGCTGACAATGCCCGGTAGAGCTCTCCCGGCGCGGCCGGGGGTCCGCGCCTCACCCATGCATCCCTCCGTCCCTCCCTGGCTCACTCACCCAGCACCAGCCGGGCCACGTCGGACGGCAGCAGCATGGCCCGAGGCGGAGTGGGGCACGGGCGGGCGCAGCTCCCCGAGCGCAGCCGGCCNGGGCGGCTCGCGGGCGCCGGCGCGGGGGGCGGCGGCGGCCCGAGGTCGCCGGGGACCGGAGCTGCTGCACGGCGCTGCGTGTCCGCCTGTGCCGGGGCACCTCGCAGCGCCTTAGCCAGCTCCTCTCTCCGCGATTCGTGTTATTTGGTGCGCCTGCCTTCTCATGTGTAGTTTATGTAGCGGGTGAAGGTGGCCGTCATGTGGTAGTTGGAAGACCGCGTAACTAGTAAGAGAAGTAGTAGGTGGATTCATTCTTGGGAATTTTTCACTGTTGCTATTACGGCTGTTGAAATACCAATAAGTACAAAGGAGAGGACTGCCCTCTTCCACTTGAATGCCCCGGCTCTACAGCAGACAACACCTGTTGCCACGGGTTTCGATCAAGTACTTCGAAAGTCATTGGTGTTTGAAAAGTTTCTTTCAGTTTTGTTTCCAGCAAAAGCAAAAAGTTTGCTGGGTTGGGTTTTTTTTTGTTCCAGTGTCCAACCACCAGAGGGACAGAGAGTGGTTAAGCACTGGCACATGCTCCCCAGGGAAGAGGTCACAGCACCAACCTGCCAGAGTTCAAGAGCTATTTGGACAACACTCTCACGCATATGGTGTGATTCTTGTGCCCTGCACAGGGCCGGGAATTGGACTTCGGGGATCCTTCTGTGTCCCTTCCAACTCCGGCTATTCCATGATTCTATGAAGTTAGTAAAGGAACACTTAATTCAAATGAGTGCAGTTGTACAGTACAGGCAGCCATCACACTTCAAATGTTTTCTTTTTTATGCACATTTGTCAGTCACCAAATCTCTGATCCTGCTTAATCCCAGCCTGATCTTGATTGAATCCAAAGGAAATAAATGCAGTCTAAGACAGTAGATATTTAAAGTTTTACTTATCTAAATGGCTATTTTTATATTCTTACACAAGCAGTCAAGATGCGGTGCTGCGTGTCATGAATGGCTATTCTCCCTTGCTTATTACAGCAGCAGCATATGTTTGGACTTACTTCCAACTTGTGTGATCTGTCTTTTCCAACAGGGTTTCTTTTCTATCTGCTTTAAAGGTGTAAAAGTAGAAGCATGGAAGTTAAATAGAACATTATGGTTGTGATCTGCAGCATCATAATTTTATGTAATGCCAGGTCTAGCTAATTCCAACTTCTGTCCGAGAAGAAGAGGTGTAATTTTAAGTGAACACAGAAGGAAAAAGTTGTTTTTTCATGTGACTGATATTTAATCATCCTTTGACATGCTGAGTCCCTGGGGATTTGTCAATAGATAGTACATACCTATGAAAATGTACAATGTGAGAGAGGAAGAGCATTTTCCAAGTGCTGCCTTATCCTGGCAGCATCAGGCTAAGAGAGCTACCGAAAGTTAGTGCTGCTTGCCAGAACGTATTCAGCTCTGTAATTCTTACTGTAATTGCACTCCCAAGTGTCTGCCCAGCTCTATTCAGCACTCATAAAAAGGGAGGAAGTCAGAATTGTGTGAAGAGGTTGCCTGCAGTTATTCTGTGACTGACATCTGGGGGAACAGATTACATTCTTGACATGAAACTGCTTCAGTTTTGCAACCAGTAAGACTGACCCAGCCACAAATGAGCTTTTCAGTGAAACACTGAACATCGTGGTTCTGTTTGATACTGGACTTCCAGTATACTGCAATCCCATTTTTTTTATTTGGCTGTGTGTTCCATAATTACTGTTTTATCCATTTCTTCTGTGTGCAGATATAGGATGACTCTTCTTTAAGCTGAACCATGAGTCTTGCATTACACGAGCTGCTCGTTTGTTGTCGTCGCCTTGAAAATGAGAAAGCTGTGGAGCGAAGGGTAACAAATTTTCTTTTGGGCAGTGTACCTCAATTAGCAGTGAAGAGAATCATAAAAAGTTATTCTTGTAATACATTTTTAGAAGGAAATTGAAAATTTCAAGCGACTTCTCCGTGATTCTGAAACAGTTCTCCAGCTGGACCGGAATTCTGATTCTAAACAAGGAAAACAACTCAACTGGGATGCTGTATTTAGGTAGTTTCTTGTTTTGGTTTGTGAGTGATCACAATTTTCTTAAATGGGACATCATTCTTTTGTTTGTCAAGCTTATTTTAATGCTTATTTTTCTGGATATTGATTTATACTCCTTGTCAGCTTGTAAACAAGAAATTACTTACCTTAGTCTCTAAAGGAAGTAAATTTGAAGTGGACAGAAGTGCCACACTTATCACTTACAGAAAACTGCTAGGAAACTCATCATTAATTGTGCAGATGCTTTTCCTTGCAAAAATAATAGTTACTTTCTTTTACGGAAAATTATCCTTTGCTTCTGATTCTCAACGTGTAGTTCTTATGTAGATTACAGGTAGCTTTGTTAAAGTTTCTTGTGTTGCTGATTTCCTCAAGACACAGTAGAAGGAGTGTGGCATGTGAAGTAAAAAAGATGTGCTGAGGTTTATAGAGGCTAATCTTGATACAGTCTGCTTCAGGTGTACTATAAGATTGGACTAAGCATGAGTGTGATAAGTTCTTATAGCAGCTTCAACCAGTGTTAGATTTCATGTTAAAAGTTCATGTCAATTATTACTTTTCATAGTATGGTGTCTGGTCAGCTTTCCATTATGTTTTTTAATTGGACAGGATTGGAATAGTTTTTGTTTCACGGGTGTACCAAAAGTTTCGTAAAAAGTGTTTGATAAATTTTATATGTTGCTTTAGAGACAGTAATATATTAGAAATACGCAGGAGGAATACAAAAATAGAGACTCTAAACTGAATTCAAATAGTAGGCCAGAAAATCTATAGCAATTGCGGTGACAAAGACAGTGAAAAGTTTAAGTTATTTGTAAATTAAAAATATAATCCATATATTAACTTTGAATGATAGAGAAATAGGTCTTGAAGGATTTCCCCAATAAAAACAGTGATAAGTGCTTCTTACTATTTTGTTTTATAGTGTTTCAGCATAAATAAAAAGACTTGGCATTGCTTTTTTCCCTAATTATAAGTTGTAAGTTTAGCATTATGCAAAGTTTAAAGGAAAGTTAGGTTCCTACTCCAAGTTGCTTCTGGGTTATCTTTAAAACTTATATCTCCTTTTATAGACTGTTTTCGTCATGCTTGGACTGTAGTATATTTCAGTTGGTTTGAGTCTTGGGTAGTTAGAATTGTGAGAAGAACAGGAACTGGCATTTTAGGCTAAACCAACATTTTCCTATTTTACTTCAGTCATAAATGAGCAGATCCTTGGTTAATATCTCTTTAATTTTTGAAGTGTCTTGCAGAAATATTTCCAGAAAGAACTTAAAAACCTGCAGCTGACAAAACCAAATGCATCTGCTTCAACCCAAACTACCAGACAGAAAAAGATACAAGAAGTTGGAAGCTTGGTCAAATATTTCATCAGATGTGCTAATAAAAGTCAGTAATATGCGTTATCAGATAGAGTTACTGGTTTGGTTTGGTACTTTGCTTTCAACTTTGAATTTTTACTTTGAAGTTAAGTTACCAATGTAGGGTTCATCTTACTTGCTTCCAGATGTTTGCTATTTAAATATCTTAGTGTGAATCAGTCCTTTGTGCTCTTTATCTGCCCTTTGATGTTCACAGTGCCTTTTTCTAATTACTCAGTGTGTCTATAACTGATATATCCTCCCACAGGTAATTTATATTTTAGAAAGAGTTTAAGAAGATATTTCCTAATAGAACTATTTCAGAGCTGTAGGTTTTGGGGTTCTGTTTTTTTTAATTAAGTAACACTTGCAAACAATTAATTACATATTTATTTGGTAGAATTTGGGTTAATTAAATAGTCTCATGTTGTTTCTTCATGTAGGAGGACCCAGGCTGAAATGTCAGGAACTTCTGATGTATGTCATGGAAATTATAAGAGATCCAACCAGCTGTGCTGCTTATGGTTCTGACTGTAGTAGTATACTCCTAAAGGATATCCTCTCAATAAGGAAATACTGGTGTGAGATATCCCAGCAGCAGTGGTCAGGTAACATTTTTAAGCCTACTTAGAAATGTCTTTTCCTTTTATAGAAGTGTGTTTTAGGTGCATTTTAATTTGTTTGATGCCCTGTTGTGTGAGGTAGTACACAAAATATGGAGTAAAGCAGTGTCAGCCTTAAAGGCCTTACACTTGAAATAAACAAAGCAACAAAGATTATGGATTTTTTTTTTTTTTCTTTCTGTGTACTGTTTGTCTATTGCTTGCTGAAACATATGCATTTATATACAGTCAGGTCATGTATGCATGGTCTGCACAGGGCTTAACATGTATAACAAATCCATGGAATGTGTGATGGAGAAAAACTCAGTAGAACTGGTGTTGGTGATCAGTTGTTTGCAAGTTATTAAGAACTGGCCGGTATATGTTTGATATAGTTAAATTTTGCTAAATTTTATTATCTGAGTTTTGTTGGCTTGTGAAGTCCTAAAAAACCATGGAGTCACTATATGCGTATATCATATATAAAGAAAAACTGAAAAGCTTAAGATTTAAGTAGACAACAACAGATGTAAAAGTTCGGTAATGATTTAGCATGCAAGCTGAACTGAGTGGAAATGCAAAGATAATTTTTCACTTTCCAGAGGATTGGATTTGTCTCTGAGATAGTTAATTTATTCAGCATGGAGAAGGATGTTTATGTGTTCTGAATTATCTGACATGTACTAAGCTCTCAACTCACCTATTTTCATTTGCTGATGTAAAAAGAGTGTCTTGAAAAGGAAAAAAGGATATTAAAAATTTTAGTCTGGTTTGTTTAGCGTTGTGTGTGCAAGTGTGGAGAAAGTTTAGAAGTATTGTCTTTATTTGCATAGTAGTGCTTTGAAGTCAAAGTTTGGATTTCTGAAAATGCTCTGCTCCATAGCTTGAGTAGAGTGGCTTAATTAATTAATCATTAACTACAGAATAAAAATAGACCTGCGAAGAACTCAGAAGAGGGGTCTGGTGATACTGGGAGTGAAAGGCGAGGCAAGAAAAACTGCTGAAGGGGTTGGCAAAGTAGAGTGACTGAAATGGAATCATTTAGGGTGGGAGATTCCTGGAAGTGTCTAAGGCCAGGCTGGATGGGGCCCTGAGCCACCTGGTCTAGTGAAAGGTGTCCCTGTCCCCACAGCGGGAGGGTTGGAACTGGATGATCTTTAAGGTCCTTTCCAATCAAAACCATTCTGTGATGCTGTGATTCTATGTGGTTGGGTAATTAAAGAGCCTGAGGGTGAGATCTCTGAAGGTAAAGAACTTGGTACAATTTGGCTATGGAGATAGAACTGGATGATTGAAGAGGAAGCTGGAGCTGTATGAGAGCCGTGCCTGAGACTAGGAGCCAGTGAGGCAAGTAGATGACGAAGTGCTGTCAGCCTGCAGCTGGAACAGAAAGTGAAGGCAGGGACTGATGAAATAACGAGGCTGGAAGCTGGAGTTCAGAGCAGTAAATAGGACAGAAGGAACGGGTCAAGAAGCCAGAGAGGCTGAAGACAGATATTGAAGGATTTGGAGAAGGTAAACAGAGGCTGAGTATCACTGGAAGAGAACACAGGCAGGGGGAGCCAGTGGGGGTTGCTATGTGGTGGTTAGTTTCTTTAGGAACATGGGAGTTAGCTGAGTCTGTGTATCGGCAAAACTGGGAAGTGTGACAGAAGAAATGTTGACATTAGATCATAAGGAGCACAGTGGAATTCAGTTACTGAGGTGAGGCAGGCCATAAACCTAGAGGAAGTCAGACTTTAATCCATTAAGTGAAACAAGTTGCTTTTATTAAAGGAGGGATGTATAATCTTTGTAAAGATTACCATAACCTTTTCTAGTGATTCCACCTTAATGCTTGCTTATAACTCTTGGGGTACAATAGAGAAGTCTGTTTATTATTTAAAAATATAAATATATTCCTGTTATAAAATCAGGAATCTGTTGCTGTTGAAAGTAAGAACATGGATTCCAGCTGTTGACCACAGAGTGGTGGTCTCTGTATCTTTAATGTAATATTTTGTGTCAAGATTTTTTAATGTAATCCTCTGTAATATATATGTTTGTACTTACTTGCATAGTTTTTTTAATACATTTGCAGAGTTGCTGACCCTGTATGGCCATTTATACCTCAAACCTTCTGGGAACATTAATAGAGTCTTGGTGGCTAGGATAATTCACACACTTATGAGAGGGTACTGCTTCCAGACTGATGGGTTGAGTTCTGACATGCTTGTCTTCTTTTCAAAAGCAATGCAGTCTGCAAGGTATGTTGCAAGTGCTCCTTTTGTATACTAGAAAATGATTTATTTTAAGTATTTGGGATTAGACTTGAGTAATAACAGGTAATACTTCTTCAGACATATTTTCTTCTGTCTTTGAGTGTTAGTTAAATAACTTCTGTAAAATACTAATGACTCCTGCATTTGTTAGGCAAATACTATTCTGAATGTTGTTACTTGCTAGTATTTACATTTAAACAATTCTTAAGAAAATAGATAAGGTTATTTCTTTTGGAAGTTCAAGTGTTAGATTTATGTTACAGGCAGGAGAAGAATACTGCAGGCCTGGACCATATTGTCGGAGCAATGAATATCTTCTGCAACAAGTTTGCTGACAACTGTCGCATA
Source organism: Cnemophilus loriae (assembly GCA_013397755.1). Taxonomy (NCBI): domain Eukaryota; kingdom Metazoa; phylum Chordata; class Aves; order Passeriformes; family Corvidae; genus Cnemophilus; species Cnemophilus loriae. The sequence continues at coordinate 2,404,896 of VZTF01002837.1, read as the reverse complement.
CGGATTTGCAAAGTGGGGGAAGAAATTTTGCCTACGTTGCTTTACATATGGACTCAGTATAGACCAAAGGATTCCCTGAAAGAATCAATAATTGAGTTACTTCGTCTCCAAGTTCATATTCATCATCCAAAGGGTGCAAAAACTCAGGGAACAGGTGCAATAGAAACCTTTTTTTTTTTTTTATTGCTGCATGTGATTGTTTAAATTATTGTGCCAACTCTGAATTTTGATACTGAGTCTTGGAAACATTAGTGGTGATGATGATTATTTGTCAGTAGTTTTATGCTATGGGTTAATATTGAGTGAAAGTGAAAAGGAGTTTTCAAATTGTATCTGCTAAGAGCATATGAATTGTGTTAAGTCTTTTAAAGGCTCGGGCATTTTTTCATCAAAAGGCAGTTTTAATTGCTAAATGAAAATACAGAGTCTTTGGGGAAAGAATAATTTAGATTGGGTTTAGATTGCTGCATGTATTGGTGTCTTACCAGGTCTGTTTAAGCCCAGAAATTACTACTGTCAGTTAAGTCCGATTTACACTATAAAACTGCTCAGAGAATAAAACTCAGTAATTATGTTTGTCTGTCATGGCCTATTTTAGTTCTAGCATAATTTTTTTTTATACTTTGTACAAATCTATTCATTACCTTTAACTGTATTCTTTCCAGTTAGATGAAGAATTGTTTATTAGAAACAATTTGTTGAACTTTGTGTGCCTTACTCAGATTTTGGCTGTATTTTGCATTGTCCAGGTAGGTTTACATATTGTATCTAGTGGGTGATACATGCTATCTTTTAATTGTTTTTGCACATACAGGTGCATATGACTTAACAAAGTGGCAAAGCATCTTACATAACCTGTATGATCTGCTGGTGAATGAAATAAATCTCATCAGTAGCAGAGGGAAGTATTCTTCAGGCTCACGTAATATTGCTGTAAAGGAAAATTTAATTGAGTTAATGGCTGATATTTGTCATCAGGTAACATTTTTATTGAATATAAGATTGACTATATAATTGCTAAGTTGTATGTTTTGCTTTTTAAAGTAATACGATGTAAGCATTTTCTCAAAATAGTTTGGTGAAGTATTCATACCTTCCATCTGTGTTCGCTTGTGTTTTGTTAATTCTATATGGCTTAGAAATGTATTATACTGTACTTCAGTAGTGTTTCTTGTAAGGCTATAAGCAGGAGTTTTGTCATAGTAAAGAATAATAATTAAGGATTCTAATTGCCTCTTAAGAGGCTTTATACTCAGTAAAAAAATGAACTAGTTTAGGTTGACGTTTCAGTTTTCTTGTAAATACTGCTTTTTTTTTTTTTTTAATTTGCATGCTTTTTAATTTCTCTTTATGAAAGGTTTTTACAGAGCATACCAAAGTCCTTGAAATTACCCAGTCGTATGCTGTTTTGCAAAGAGAGCCCAGTGAGGACACAGTGCCAAACAAGCGCAGGAGGATTGAGCTTGGCTGGGGGGTCATTCGAGACAACGTGCAAAGATCCCAGAAGGATTTTGATGTCATACCTTGGTAATAACATCTTTGCATGAAAAAAGTATCACTCCAGATATCTTTTTACATTTAACATTCTCCTGAATGTGTTGTGCGTTCAAATTGGGTGTCTGCGCATGCTCTAATTGTATTTTTAAGCACTTAGCTTAGATTCTCAGAGCATTTGGAAAGCTGCTTTAAGCTGGCTGTGTCACAGTACAGTAACCTTTAAGTTTGGCATTTTGGCCTAGTTCACACAGTTTTCTCTAATACCTGTCCTGAAAACTGTTGTGAGACTTGGCTTCTTACCTTGGACCTTGTTTGAGGGGTATTTTGTTTGCCATGAGGACTTCTGACCTGGGAGTATAGCTTCATGTCTTCTTTCACTGACTTGCATGAGGATTCTACAGCAGAGAGCGTAGCAGGGAGTCAAGTTATTGTTAAAAGACCACGGATAGACTCTTCCAGAACTTACCAGTTGTAGTCCTAAACCCAAGCATGTTAACTGTGTAACTAAGATAGATGACACCGAATGTTTTTTGCTGTTACAGTTCCTCTCTGTCTTTCTGACTTTTCTTGGAAGTTGATGAACAAGATACCAGAGCAGTGTAGCTGCTTGTGAACTGGGTCCTGAGCTGGGGTGGCAGGGTTCTGTGAGAGTGTTTATTGCTTGCAGTGTTGAGGCAAAGTGGCTGTTTAGGATCCAGCTGAGGAGTTAACATACTCTTCTGTGTGGACACGGCAATCCAAGAAATACTGGGAGTACTGTAATTTCATAGAATCATAGAACGTCTTGAGTTTGGAGGGGACCCTGAAGGATCACTGAAGCCCAGCTCCTGGCCCTGTACAGGACAGCCCCAAGAATCTCACCGCGTTTTTCAAGATAGTTGCAACCACTGTGTAGTAGTTTGAGTTCACCAATCCAATTTAAGTGCAGTAATTTAAGTTTGGGCCTATTATTCAGGACATTTCCCTCTGTGAGATAAGGATTAGGAGAAGCAAAAACTTTCCAACTTACCATCCTCAGCTTAACATTTTTTTCATTTGATAAATTTTGATTTTCCTGTCTGCAGAAATGTTGCTGTAATGTTTCCTATTTATGTAATTTCACCTTTGAGGTCCTTTTCTGGGTTAGAGTTCGTAACAGGCCAGTCCAGAAGAAGGAGAAAAATATTTTTTTTGTCCTGAAATTTTCTCTCATGGTCAGAAATCTGTGAACTCAGCTTGTGAGAAATCAGAAATCAGTGAACTCAGCTGTAAGAAATTATTTATTAGTGATAGTAATGCTAGATGAGCAGACTTTTAAAGTAAAAATGGTAGAAATACTGAATCTTTCATTTTTGATAGTAGACAAATCAGCTCAATGCTGGAAAGTATAAGTGAGAAATGGCATTTGAAAAAGGCTTTGTTTGTGTGTTCATTTACTTCTGAAAATGCAAATTTCTGTATGTTTGATATGAATTGATTCACTTTGTGTTTTCAAGGTTACAGATTACAAGTCAGTTAATATCCAAGTATCCCATGAGTCTCCCTAACAGTGAGCTGCCTGCCTTACTCAATGTGCTTCACCAGTTACTGCCTCAGCAGCGCCGAGGAGAAAGGACCCCATACGTGCTGAAGTGTCTCGCAGAGGTAGCTTTGTGTCAGAACCAGAAAACTGATTTGAAAAGCACTCACAAGCTGGAGCTCCAGAGAACCTGGGCAAAGATCTGGACTCTTACCATTCGCAGCGTAAGCCTTCAGCAGATTGAAGTGGAGAGCTTTGGGCTGCTTGGAGCTATGATTCAGGGGAACCTTGTTGCAACAGATAAAGAGCTCTGGAAGGTATTTTCAGGACCTGCATGCAAACCTTCAAGGTAAAATGGAATCAAGGGTAATGTTTTGTGTCTGATTCAGATTCCTCTTTACTGTGCAACCAAAAGCACTGTGTTAATCGATATTACTGTTGTTGTGACTGTATTTCTATTTAAGAACTGCACACGTTTGCATTCTAAGCATTTGAAATTATCATAAGTACCTAATAAGACTGAAAGCAGAGGCAGAAGAGGAGAAGCAAGCATCTTCACATTTGGAATATACTAAAATTTAAAGTGGACTAAAAATTTAAAAATCTGACTGACAGATAAATGTTGATTTTTTTGAGGTTAGGTAGTATGTTTTCTTCTAAATTTTTATTCGGAAATAAATACTCTGAAATAGTCTTTAACATAGATAGGAAATGTCTGTAACAGCCAAGAAAAATGAAAATGCAAAGATTTTAATGAAGGAGTTGACCAGTATGCATGCTTGTTAACTTGATTATGTACTTGATGCTTCCTGTGCATGCAGAAATACTGGCTTTGCTTTAGAGTGCTGATCAACAAATACCACATAGTTTCTCACAAATCCCCTGTTCGTTTTTGTTGCAGTTCTGCTGTATGTTGTTTATCGTTAGTGATGTCTGCCTATTCAGTGCCAGAAAATTTGGACATAGGAATGGAACAGAATAATTCTGAAAGAAATCTGGGTTCTGTGTTAAGGGAGGCAATAATGAAATGGCTGCTGTCCAGCTGTTTGGAGGAAGAAATAGAAGAATGTGCAGAGTTGCCTCCTGTGCTCTGCAGGTAAAGTTTTTGTGGCATAATTTTACATGTGAGCTCACCTTGTAACACAAAAAAATTCTGCAGCGAAAAACGTGTTATATTAATGCAGAATTCTATTACGTTAAAGCTTAAGCAGAGTCTACAGGGTTTTTAAACTTCCTGTAGAATGTCATTCTGGGGATATAATTTGGTTATCTGTCCATATCATAGCAGATATGTGACCTGTGCATTAGAAATCTTCAGTGAAAACTTGTATTTCTTTGAAGATACACTGGTAATCTGGTTAATGTTCGGGTGTACTTCACGAATCCCAAGAGCTTGTCTGATTGTAAGAAAATATAAAAATGTTTTCTTTTTTACAGTGATTTTCCTCATCTTATATTACAAAAAATTCTTGTGAGCCTTACAATGAAGAACTGCAGAGCTGCCATGATCTTTTTCCAAAATGATGCTAAATGGTATGTTTTTTAATTAATCATTAGAGATAGTTAAGTTAGGAATGCTGCTGCACCTTTCACCAATGCATATCTTCAAGCCTTTGGACTTTATCCTATTTCCTCTTAAGGAAATTAAAATTTGTAGATCTTGTTCTGATGCAAGATAAGACTTACCTACCAGAAGTTAAAAATACTGGTTTCAGGGGTTTTGTGCATTTCTGCTCCAGCTGTGTCAAGTAGGCTGAGGTCAGGGATCCTAACACAAAGGAGATGCTGCTCCATAACTGCAGGAGGAGGTATGATCTGTATGTAGGCTCTATATTTCCTTACAGTTCAGTTAGAGCTAGAATGGTATTGTCCATTCCACAGTGAAAATCATGTCAGAAAGTAAAGGTCAAACAGGGTTTGGAAACATAAAAAGATAAAATATTTTATTTTGCTTTCGTATATTCCTTGTATTTAAATAATAGCTTTTAAGATTAGTAGGTTATATACTGGCTGCTAAAGTAAAAACTGTGTCTCTTCTTCAAGTGAGCAACATGTGCAAGGAAAAGAAGAAAACAATTTTTCTGATGTTGAAGAGCTGTACCTGCAGACAACATTTGATGAAATGGATATTTTCACTAACTTTGCAGTAAATGTTGCAAATAAAAGTGTGACTGGTCCAAGACTTGCCATCAACCAAAATCTTAGGGAAACACTGGAGAACTGCCTTTTAGCAATGTCAGAAAAGCTTTTAAGCAGTTGTGGTCCTAAGGTAAGTCGGAAATTGTTGTTACTTGCTTACATTTGTGCTCCCAAACAATCTATTTTCAAGGCAAAGTGTATGGATTCTGTATTTCGTGGCGATGAACCACTGGTATTTATACTGTGTATTTGATTTAGTCTAAGGTTGTTGCTGCTGAGCACCTTGTCCGATGTGTCAGTCTCTTGGTTGGTGTTCTGGGTTGCTATTGCCACACTGGTATTTTTAAGGAGGAGGATGCCTGCAAGTCAGCATTGTTCCAGAATGCTAAGGTAAGCAGTAATGCATTTGGGACCTATTAAAAATGAAATAAAGCATTGAATTCAATAAATAAGTAAATAATAGATCAATTCATAAAATTCTGTTCATATTGACACATTTTCAGAGTATGGCTTTCTCCTCAGAAGAAGGCAGCTTGGAGAGGTTTAAATATGTTACTGCTGCTGAAAGAGAGGAGTCACTGAAATTCTGTCAGTACACCAGCACATGAGTTTTGCAGTGGAGATTATTCTAAATACTGATACATTTCTGAGTCACACCTTTCAAAAAAATGAAAGTCATGGATATGTAGACAAAGGACTAATTATAGGATAACAAGTCCTTTCATTTATGGGTCTTTTATGCAGAAATGTAAGATCATTTGAAGTTCAAACCAGTATGAAGACAGCTATTGCTATTATTTTTATTATTACTACTATCCAAGGTAGTTTCTTACTTAAATACAGAAACCCAAAACTTACACTTTATGGAGATATGCTGTATTTTTCTTTTGTGATGAAAACATTAGTGTTTCAAGCATGTCTAAGCCATTTTTTTGCCACTTCTAGAGCAAAATGAGCACAACAAAAATCACAGAAAAAAAAAAGTGAATTCATTGATACACACTACGAACATCAAAGCTGTATGAATGAGAATCATATCCTTTTGTCTTTATGTGTGTGCTGTGTAGGTGCCAATGTATAAGGGCATGTCACTGAGGTTTTCTAACCGTATTGTATTCTTACTAGTCTCTCATTCATTATGCTGGGGAAAGCATTTCTCAGTCTAAAAACAGACTAAATGAAGATACCCAGATCAACACACTGAGGACTTTGATAACGCAGTGCACGAAATGTTTGTGCAATTGTACCAAGGTAAAGTTTATAAAAGAATTTAAATTTCTGTCTTCATTAATGAGATCAGGAAATTGAGTATCATACCTATAATTCCTGAAAAAAATTAATTAACCTATCTGTACATCTTGCTTCATTACAGAACAGTTCTAATAAGATGCTGTCTAATATATTCCTGCGTTTGTTAACATCAAAATTTATGAACGATCTCTTAGATATTTGCAAGAATCTGGTAAGTACATTCTGTCTGTTTCTGAATGCAGTGCTCTTCTGTGAGAGGATTGTTTTTGCAGTACAATAATTTGGAGGCAAACTACATGAGATACATGTTACTGAAAAAAATAAATTGAAATACATGGAGTTTTGTAGAGAATTCCTAACTTCCACTGTTTAGCGTTTGAACACAGGCTTAGGGCAAAAAGAGGAGCTGATGGATAACGTTTGATCAAGGTTAGCATTCCAACTCACATTAAAAAACAAATCTATGCTATTTTTCATTTTTTTAATACTTTGTTACAGTAGAAGTATATACATAAGAATTCTATAACACATGACATTTAACTTTAATGCACTTGCAAAGTAGTGGGGGGAGGGGGGGTGTTTATTATGTGGGTATTAAATCTAACTGTAAATGACTCCTTTCCTGCTGGGAAAAGTGGAAGTTTTCTGTGAAGAAAAGTGGAAGCCACTGTGTTTAGCACAATTCTTGAAACTTTACTTTTTGGCACATTGTCTTGTAGCCAGGTCTAGGTAGGCAAATTCCTTTGTTTTTTCAGATGAGGAAGAGCTGGGGGTTTTACCGTATGTTAACTTGTCATCTGGTAGGGAAAGTAGTAATTAGTGTGCCCTCAAAAAGTCACATGCCTCCTTTTCATTTCTCTGTAATAAGGAGTATGGTGAAAAGTTGGTGAATCTTACAGAGAGAACTGTTTTTCAAAAACTAGCACTGTTCTTGGCAGGATCTAAAACGCAGAGATCAATATATGTCTGAGGAAGCTTCTGTCCTAAAGAGAATAGTTTAGACAATGTGTAGAAAACAGGTTTATCACAAAGGATGAAGTTCATCAATTCCGTGTCACCCTTACTGTCTTCACCTGTTCTAGTTCACTGGAAAACTGCAGTGTCTCTCCTTGTGCTATGTCTGTGGTGTTTCTTCTGTCCCTAAAAGCCAGCTTTAAAAGGATCTGGTGTTTTTGTCAGATGACAGTTTCTGGAAAGCCAGGTGTACTGGGAGAAGTGGATCTCGGAAGTGATCCTGAGGAGAGTATAATGGAAGTAGATAACCAGGTATCTGATGATCTGTTTGATGATCGTTCGGTGGCTGACATCAGTGATACGAATGAATCTGGTGACGTGCAAACTGTAACAGGTGAGTGTTCTCTACCTCCAAAACTACTTCCAGAAGCTTGTTTTTGGACATATCCTTTTGCTTGAGAGGTAGTGAGGTACAAAATTGAGCTGCTTCATTAGTAGTTGAAGCAGGTAGTGGTTGAACCAGGTACTTTCTAAGCAGTAATAATTTTCATCAGTGTTTTAAAGATGTTAATGAAGTGTTCTAGCTTATTTAGAAAGGAGTAGTTTAATTTTATAAATCAAATAATGCAAGAAGAGACTAACTTTTTCAAAGTCAGAAGTTTTGTCAAAGAAAAGACTAGAAAATGTGTCTGTAGAATACTTGTCTCTCTTTAGATTGTGCTTAATTTTCTTAAAAAGAGTCCTATTTAACTTTTCTCCTCTTGATTAATAATTCTTGACAATACATCTGGACCTTCGGAGGGACTGGAGAATGAATCTGTCTGTTTATTCTTGTTAGGAGCTACAAGTACTGATGTTACCTTTTGTTTCAAATTCTTACTTCAAATGCCCTAACTGCTCAGTAACAGGTGAACATAAAGCTTGCTTGTACTCTGTTTTGATAACTTACATTAGTTTTGTGAAGACCTAAAATGTTGCCACCTCTTCTGTTGTCCTTGGAGAAGCATTTCTTATGTGAAAATCTTATTTCCAGGTGCTTTGAGCCCATTAGCTGAAGAACAGTTGACAAAGCAGGATTTACTTCTCCTTGAAATTGTGAGGTTCTTATGTATTTGTGTAACCACAGTCCGAGTTCAGACACTGAGCTTTCGAGCTTCTGATATACAGAGGAGGCTGTTAATGCTGACTGAAGGCAGTGTCTTTGACAGCACTAAGCCACTGCATCTGCACATGGTGAGTATGAGGGGTTTTTACAGCAGACCCACTTCTGTAATTGTACTGTTATTAAATTTGCGTAGCCTTCTCAGTTATATATTGTCTTTCTCCTGTCATCAGTCCCCTGAGAAGACTTAAAATGGCTATGTTTGGTGTTTTTGTAGTGTGTTGTGGTCAGGAAAACAGCAGTTCGAATTTGTAAGCCAGAAAATAAAGAGTTGAGAAATACATATATATCTTGCCTTTATAATTAATTATTTGTTAAAGAGCTAGAAATAGTCTCTGTAGTAGAATAATATCTGTGGCTTAGTTTAGAAAGCAAGTATTTTTTTACTGCCAGAACTAAAAATTTCATGATCTGTATTACTGTGTGACAGTGTTTGCATAAAAAGATGGTAAGTCTAACATGCAGTAGCTGACAGTAGGTGTGTTTGCTGCATGGTTTTGTGTAAGACTTGACAAAAAAGTTTTCTAGTTTTTCTTTTTGTCTACTTATTTTCTTAAGTACTGTTTTCCATTTTGGTTTTGTTTGGGTTTTTTATCCATTTGGTTTTTTTATTCCACAGTACTTGATCCTGTTGAAGGAACTCCCTACTGAAGAACACCTCTTGCCTGCAGTCGATGTTGATATGCTTCTTAAACCTCTTTCGTAAGAAAGGAACTATTCAGCATGTTTTACATCTATTTCAGGGGATTTGGTGGCTTTTTCAAGATATTGTTTCTTTCTTTCTTTCTTTCACAGTACTGTGTGTTCTTTGTATCGTCGAGATCAAGAAGTTTGTAAAGTAATCCTAAATAATTTGCTCCCTATAGCAGTAGGGTTGGCCCAGTTTGATGAACATGCTGAAGAGGCAGGGAATGCCAAAGGACAGTTTTTGACAGTTGTTGGAGCCTTTTGGTATGTTATTTAATGCAGAAGTCTGTTGGACATAAAATTTTTGATTTCTAGTTTTTATCTTTGCTATCAATAAGAAGACTGATAATCTTTTAATAGACTGTAGTGCTGTTGGGTGTCTTGCTGTTTGTATGTACTGTGGAGTCTTTATGCAGCATTTAACTTCTCAGATTTTCTGTGTCATTCTATATTTGTAGCAAAAAATTAGTCTTTAAGATAGTACTAGAATAATAAACACTACACTGTCATATATAAACAAAGACTGATTCTCTGCTGAATTATATCAGTAATTATAACAAGTGATAACTTCAGCAACCCAAAAAGAATATTGTTTGCACTTACCAATAAAAATGTCAACTCCTCCCAAACATGCCCATGGAACACAAAAAAATCAGCTGTGAGCAGCAGAAAGTAACTTGCTAGACTGTTTCTCAAAATTGTGGGCAACTTTTTCCTTTAATCAAGTATTCCTTGTTTCAGGCATTTATCTCAAGGAGGGAAATGCACAGCATCAGTAAGAGTGGCGCTTTTAAACTGCGTGAAAGCCCTGCTTGAGGTAATCTCAGATTTTCTGACATTCATGAGCATACTAAATATTTACTTAAGATGTACTTAAAAACAGTGTCTAAAGATCTTTTGCATATTGCAGTGTATCTTCTGTACATTTTAAACCACGATAATAATTTTCTTCAGGTTGATCCTCATTGCAAGTGGGCAATCCTTAATGTGAAAAATGAAGATCTACCTGTGAGTGATGCTTTCCCACATTTCCTTGCAGACAGTCACCATCAAGTTCGCATTCTTGCTGCAAAGTCAATTACCAGGTGATAATGTAGATATTTTTTCTGTTTATAAGAATAATGCTTAATTTCACTTAACTGGATGTCACTTCTTCTACTGCATAGCTGCTCTTTTCCATACTTCTGGAACTTCAATCTTCACAGAATATAAAAGCTTACCAGCTTGGGTTGAAGTGTTCAAACTTCGTCTACATTTCAATTATTCTGTGATGTGAGAGATCGATATATAGAGAGAAACTTCTCTGTAAGAAAATAATGAAAAGTCTATATAAGGAAATTAAGACAAAAGTAATTATATTCAGAAAATCAGAATCTTACTGATATGCACAACATACACTAATTCTGTAGTGTTATGCTAATAATTATTGTTCTTTTTTTTTTGAAGTTTGTTTCAAGATGTGAAACAGAGAGATTCTTCAGGAATGTCAAAACCTCTTCCCCTGAAGCTCCAGCAAAAGGCTTTTGAGAATGCATATCTCAGAGTTCAGGAAGGAATGAGCAATCTGGTACTAACATCTAGTCATTAGTTTTGCCTAGTTTTGATCTTTTGAATAAAATTACTTTTAACATGATCATATTTAGTTTTCTGAAAATGTTAATGCTTCTGGACTTCTGGTAATCTGAGCTGGTAAAACGAAGTGATAGTCAGGAAATTCGTTTCATATCCAGTCTCTCACAGTTTTACCCACATTAGAAGTTTGTAAATTTGTAAACTGTATGTTTCAGACTACCCTTCTGTATCATACTGTTTGTTGTTGCAGGTTCAGTGCTGTAACACTTAAGAATCATAGAAAAATGTAACCTCAATAATCTAGAAACATAAAAATAATGAATAAAGGGCAACGTAAATTTAATTATATGTTTACACAGTATAAAACCAGGTTTGTAAATTTCGGAAAGATCATGTTTCCAGTGGTATTAGAGCAGTGGTTTTCACAAAACTGAGATTTGCTTAAAAATTTGAGCTATTCAGAAGAAGCTTCAAGTGAAGGAAAAGTTACACTTCAGTGCAGTGACTGGAAATACAGTGGTGTGGTATAGTACTGTGGAATTTCTTTAACAATTAATTTTTCTTTTAGTATCTTTCACTTTTTCTGCTTCCTTGCTACCATGCTAAGTCATCTACTTCATCTACATTTTCCCTTTTTTTCTGTCATACTGTTATATACCTGCATGTCATCTCTCTGCTGCACTTTTCTCTGTTACCTTTGCCTGCTGTGTTGTAGCTTGGCCTTGCTGCTGAGGCCTCATCTGTCTGTCATCTTGTTTCATCCTTCTGTACTGTTGCCTCCATCTCTTTGTCATCATCTCGTTTCTGTGTTGCTTTGGGTCCTTGTTCTGTCCCCTCAGATTGGTGGTGTCTGTTAGCTTCTCCCCTTTCATTGCAGTTTCTTGTTACTTTTATTTAAACTCGTCACTTGTCAACACCATGCCTTAACAGGGGGAGAACTGCATTTAAATGGCAAGGCAGTTCTTCCCTATATGCATCAAGGAGTAAAAAAAGGAGACTTGACTTGTTCAGCGCAGTATTTATGTCAGTGCTCTTAATTTTAAATTATTTATGCTCATTTATTAACTAGGAAGTGGCTTTAACAGAATATTTGCCTAAGTTCTTCGTAATTTCTTATTGAAGGTCAGGGGTGATGCAAGTCCTGAAGATCTTTTGGACAAACAGGGTAATGGAAAGGCAGTTTTGCTGATGCTTATAACCATGGTTCTGTGCTGCAGCCCGGTCTGTGAAAAGCAAGCTCTCTTTGCTATTTGCCAGTCTGTGAAAGAGAATGGTTTAGAGCCTCACCTTGTGAAAAAGGCAAGTCTGACATTTCATTTGATATTTAGGTTATAAATTGAGGTTAGGTTAAAATTGGAAGACTACAAAATGTTTTCCTCAGTACTGAAATTTGTTAAATATTGTAAAGGTATGACTAATGTGGTACTTCTATAACTGAATGAATTTGTCTTTATATTTAATGACTTACATAGAAATAACGAAATCATGAAAGGCAGTTTTAATGGTAAATCTTGTATGTTCAAAGCACAGATCTGAAATACAAGTAGACTCTTAAACATTGAATATTGCAGATCACATGTAATAAAATCATTCTACCCAGTGGAAGCAAGTTTTCTTATGTGGAAAATATGTAAAATAAATGCAGAGTATTGGAAGATGGTATGTGTCTTGTGGAATTCTATTTTGAAGTTCACAAGGGCGTACTGAAATGATTGCTGTTTATACCTCTGCCTTTCATGCCAGTCATTTTTTAAGTGCACATGTTCCTTTTATCCTTTCTTTCTATTCTCTGTTTCCTGTGTTTGCACACAGTCTATACCCTGCAAAATGGATACTGGCCATCCTTTCTTAACTCACATGGGTTAGTTGTAGTTCCTTGGTTGCATTCTTCTGAGATATGGCAATCCAAATAATAAAATGGCTTATGGTAAACGGGCTGAGTTACACAAAAATTCATTAAAAGGCTGGGGGGTACACATGGAGGTGTAATATTGCAATTTTGCCATAGTACCATGCTATTTTCACAATCTTAATTCATGCATTTCAGGTTTTGAAAAAAGTGTCTGACATTTTTGGCTATAAAAGTATAGAAGACTTCATGACATCACATTTAGACTATTTGGTGATGGAGTGGCTGAAAATAAATGACAGTGGATATAGCCTGTCTGCTTTTCCTTATGTTCTTCTGAACTATACTAGCCTTGAGGAGTTCTACAGGTAAGTTTGCCATATGATGAAAGCATTATTTAGATTTTATGTACAATTGTGACACAGGGTCTCAAATTGCTAAATGTAGTAATGCATCAGGATTTTGTTGTAAGGTGATGTATTGAGAACTTTTGAAATGTATTCCAAGCATCACATGTATTATATTTACGCAGGTAAGATTTTTTTGTGTGTGTGTGTGTCACAGTAGCTAAACAATGATTGTAAGTTTAGTTATACAGTAGAGGAATGGTATTTACTATATGATGCTCAAGGTTTTTTAAAAAAGTAATTTAAGGACATTTTGGAAATGTATTTACTACGTGTAGGTCTTGTTACAAAGTTTTGGTTCCACACCTGGTGATTAGAAGTCAGTTTGAAGATGTGAAATCACTTGCCAACAAGATTGAAAAAGACTGGAGACAAGTTCTGGCAGACTGTTTTCCAAAGTTACTTGTCAATATCCTCCCATACTTTGCCTATCAAAGCCATGGAAAGAGTGAAGTAGCAGAGCAAAGAGAAATGGCTTCTAAAGTCTACGACATGCTTAAAGATGAAAACTGCTTAGGAAAACAGGTATCCATTTAAAATGTGTAAATTGAATTCTATGGTGTTTAACAGACCAGAAAGAAATATTTATGTATTATGTAAATGTAAATTGTTCAAACTTCTAGGTACAAAAGTAGTATTGTAATAAATTCAAGCTAGCCAAAATTTTATCCCAAGGATTTCAAGTAGCTATTCAATAGAAACTTTCTGGCAGACAGTTGACTGAAGTATAATTATTTTCAGAACACAATGAATTTTTTTTTACCATTCATTATACAGCCTCAAGTTTCTCTGTCATATACCTGTCACATTTTCCGTGTGAAATATTTTGTTAATGCTTTATGAGGAGCCATGTTCTCCAGAGGCAGACTCTATGTTCAGAACTAGTAGTAAAATGAAACATGATTTTTTTTTTATGTATACTGTAGGAAAGCAAAGTGACTGTGACTGCCGTAGAGAAGCTTAACCAGGCTTAATTTATTAATGAATTGTATGTCATGGATGATGGAATAAGTAGAGAATCTAGATGAGAAAAAGCAGGCTTTCTCAGAAGCCAAAGAAATACTAAATAATTTTAGCTGTAATATTTTTTCATATTAAAATGCTATTTTTCTTCTTGTAGCAAATTGACAATTTATCTCATAGTAACTTGCCAGAGATTGTGGTTGAACTGTTGATGACCTTACATGAACCAGCTGGTACCACGGTCGAAGAAGGGTCTCATCTCAGTAAATACATAAGGTATGTACTTGTAGATTTTCTAAAAGCTGAGTGTGTTTGTATAACATTGTGCATTAAAATGTGCCCTTCAGGCATAAGAAGAGGTAACCCTGAAGCTGAGAATTGAAGGGGTTTAGTGTCACTAGTAATGATATATCATGGTCATGCCTTCTCATGTGATTACTCCCCAAGATGAGGAAGGAGAAGCTCTGTAATATGGCAGCTAATGGAAGGAATGAACAGTGGGCAAGGGAATGCTGCTGTGTGTTGATGAGCTGGACTGTTGTGGCAGTGCCAGTTTAGATAAGTTCAAATTTAGATGGACTGCCCTCTGTAAAACTGGTCAGGTTTTAGTCTCTAAATTGATGGTCTTTAATAACTAGAAGTCACAGAGAGGTAAAGTGAACTGTTTCTTAGCAGTTCTTGCAGTGGCAGCTCTTGTCTTTTGTAAGGAGATTGGTTAAGCAATGCCGAATGAACAAATTCCTAATTAATAGAAATAGCCTAGTGCCATAAATATCTTCATGTTTATTAGCTTTTCAGTCTTTGTTGTTGTCCTAAGATATGCCTATTTCCATCATAATTTTCCAGATTTTTACATTCAGATACAAACTTTTTGGAAAAACATTGCATTTTGTAAAGTTCTTGAAGAAGATACCTTTGTCGTAAAAATACTAAGTTGAAAGAATCCAAAGCATTTCCATGAAAATCTGCCAAAAGTTAAATGGCTGAGAATTTAAGAACTCTTTAAAGAATTTCTTTGCAGTGAGTTTATTAACAGATTGTGGTGTCTGCTTGTAAACAAAGCTCTTCTTTCTAAGAAGGGAATGGTAAGAATAAGAGTGACAAAACTTAGATTGTGCACTTTTATTAATACCATGATTCATTTCTTTTGTTTTTGAGGTCCCAGAAAAGATCACTACCCTGTTTTTCTTCAACCAGATTGTTCCCACAATTAAAAAATGCAGAAGATTTACCCATGACTTGTAATTACATTTTTGTACTAAGTACCTTAGCTGAGACAAATGTGTGGGGTTTTAGCAATATGATCTTTCAAAAAAAAGTAGAAGAATGTTAAGAAAGTACAGTTTAGAAAGCTGCCATAGAGGAACAACAAGCAGCTACAAAATCAGGTGCATGTCACTTTTCTGGATTCTTTTGGTGCTTCTTACTGAAAGCAGAAAATATTTTCTAGGAATTAATGGTTTATTCATTAACACTTACTGTATTAAATGCAAGTGGTTTGATTTTTGAGAAGAAAAACATAAATCTCTTTCTTATTAATGTAGGGAACTGGATCCTGCTCCTAATCCTCCTCATTTTCCATCTTATGTGATTAAGGCAACCTTGGACTATATCAGCAATTGCCATAAAAGCAAATTAAAAAGTATTGTAGCAGTTCTTTCTAAAAACCCTGTAAGTATGTAATGACAATTTTCTTTTTCTGTAGAATGCAAAATTTCTATTACGGATACCTTTTAGTTAAATTAGTCATTTTCATCATTTCTATGTGAGGAAAATAAACAACCTTAGACCCTTTTCTGTTTATTTGTTTGCCTTCTGAAATGGAAGATGTCCTAAATTCAGGGACAGAGTTATGTACATTATATAATTATATTACTTTCTTAATTATTATATGTGTAATATGTCTTATATAAGTGTGTGAATTATATAATTATATGCATTATATAATACGTGTAAAGTAGAGAGGATTATTTTAAAGGTTGGGGAAATATCTGTGTACCAGACATAGTTTAGAATGTGGCATATTTGTCACATGTCTGAAGAATGTTCTAAAATAATTGTATTTGGTCAATTTTAACTAAATAGAGCCTACAGTTAAAATATAAAATTTGCTTACTTTTACTGACAGTGTGAAATTTTATACTCAGTGATATTTTTTGACACTTAATTTTCATTTGTTGAAGGCAAATATGAAGACATAGGAAATTATAAAGCCTTGCAATAAATCATAAACATATCACTGTCTTCTAACTTTGTTCCTTAGAAATGTATCTGTTTAAAGTTACGCTGTTTTATTGCATATGTTGTCAACAACTTACTTTGCCTACCTAGAAATAATCTAAAAATAAGAAAAAACTTTTCTGAACCATGTTTTATCTAAATCCTTTGAGTGTAAAAGTTAATATTACCAGCCAGTGGAATAAGTTTTTTAAAATGTTACGCAACCTGCCTAGTGTTTTAAAATTACTTTCTTTTAAGTTTACAGTTTTAACAGTTGCAGCCTGTAGTGCTGTGTTCTGTGAAACAGTGCATTTTGCACGCATGAACATTAGACATTGCCATAACTGTTTGACTTCCTGAAAAATGTGCATAGCATTTCTCGTGTTGGGGGAATAAAGGAAGGAAAATGAGGGGGTATATGGCTTAGAGTCCTGTTTGGAGAATTGGTTTCTCTGTAGGTCTTTTGTTTGTTTAAAGCAATAAAAATAATAAAGTTTTTTGCCCACATTAGGTTTTAAGTTTTTAAAGTTTTTTCTTGATATGTGTATTGACATTATTAATAATTTTTTTACTCATATTTTATTCATTTTTAGGATTCGTTCCAGAAAATCCTTCTAGCTCTTTGTAAGCATGCATCAGATACAAAAAACATGTACAAGAAACACAGAGTTCTTATAATCTATCACTTGTTTGTTGGTCTGTTACTTAAAGAGATCAAAGACAGTTTAGGAGGAGCCTGGGCTTTTGTCCTCCGAGATGTAATTTACACTCTGATTCACCACATCAATAGCAGGTAGACAAAGTAATTATCTCTAGTTCTTCCTGTCTGCTCCTGTAACCTTACATTTTGATACTGCTAGCAGATGTTAATTAATCTGTAAAATTAATTATAATCTGCCAAAATTAAAAATTAAATTGCTAGTCTTTTATAATATCAGAATTTAAACAGAACTCTTACAAAAATATGGAATGTTTTGTGCTAGCTTTGTATTTTGATGTTTGCTGTACTGCAGGTTTTGTATCTGTAATAGGCTATCAAATCGTGGAAATAAGCAGTGTTGGGAGATTTTGATGGCAGGGTGTTTTAGGAATTTAAAGCATATGGGAGAAAAATTCAAAATGTGGAGTTAAGTGCAGAGTAACCACATGTCAAATAAAATGTGCTTATTGAGTTAATAAGAGTGTTGACATTTACATTCTCACCAGTGAGTACCTATAGCAAAGTGAGAATTGGTACGTGTTATCTTAGCTTGCCTTCAGATTGAGAAAACTGGTCCTTCATCAGTTTAAAATTTAAGTAGGATTCTTACCTTTTATGTAAGAAGACTACAGATATTTTCTTACTTGAGCTTTAACTTTGGATTTCCCAGACTATTCCCAGTTATTTCCCAGTTATTCGCCTAAACGTCTCCGAGTTTATGTATAAATTTATTGCTTGGCTGATTTGAAGCATTTCACACCCTGAGGTATTGAAAAGATGTGTGGGTTTTATAGTAAATGCCATTATTATGGGACGTATTGTTGTGTCGAACACTGAACTGTGGTGGGGGCTGTTGGTACACTGGAGAGCAACACTGCCTTTCAAAGGGGCCTCAGAATTCAACTCAACAAAACCCTGAGAATCTGATCCAAATTTAAAGCTGACCCTGCTTCGGGGAGGAAGCTGGACTAGATAATCTCCAGGTGTCCTTTATAACCTAATTTTTTTTAAACTAATGGTCATTTTAGATAGAGGAGGATTCACAGAGCATGTTTTCCATTTTGTTCTGCGTCTGTCAAGATTGTCCTGACAAATAATAATCTAAAACCCTTCTGAGGGTTTTTTTTTTAATCTTTGGTATATATTTTTCTACAATATTTTATTCCATTTTCTAAAGTGATCAGTCAAATTCAGTGTGTTTCAGTTTTTCTGTGTCTCCTGAGCTAAGTCTTTAGAGCTGATTCATTGAGCTGATAAATTTTAAAGTTTAGAATCAGTTCTTCCTGATTTTCTTTTCCTTTTCCCTTATTATTCCCTGATGTATAAAACGTTGATACTTGAGACAGTGGCAATTTGTATTTGTTTAATTTCACTTTGTTTCCTGTGACAGACCCGTCATAATCAGAGACGTATCCGTGCGCAGCTTTTCGCTCTGCTGCGATCTTCTGCATCATGTGTGCCACACAGCAGTTACGTGCTGCAGCGATGCTCTGGAGACCCACCTTCATGTTATTGTAGGAACCCTGATACCTCTTGCCACGGACCAGTCTCCGATTCAGGAACAGGTAGTTTTGTGATGCTGTTTATTCCTTACCTGTTAGTTTTCCAGTTCATAGTCACTGTTCTTACTGCTCTATCTGTACTCGTGTTCAATTTTAATTCCTTTTTCCTATGCTTTGGAGATTTATATAAAAACTACTATTTTGGATGTAATACTATGCCTTTAATTTTTTTAAATGCAACTTCACTTTTGGTACTACTGTTTTGCCAAATAGCACATCAAGTAGCTAAGCAATTCCTTAAAAAACTCTGTGGATGATTTCATGGGAAATATGGTGAAGACCTTTGGTACAAGAAGGTGTCTGAAGGACAAAGGGGAAATGTGTGCAGAGAATAGATTTCGGTAGTTCAGCTATTTATTTAGCAGATTATCATTAAAAATAAATGTAGCACATAGGCCTTAAAAGGGAAACAAAGCAGTTTCTGTTGTGTGACGAGCATTGTTTCCCCTCTGGTGTTGCTTTTTATGTGCATTCTGCTAGGGGTGAAAATATAAGAGGATTCAGAGGCTTACAGTTAGTAGCTATAGGTGAGAAGAATGTGCCTGTTGCACTTCAGTCCTCATGTTGCCTTCTGGCTTAATCTGATTCTGTTGTACCATGTGCATCTGCATGGTTGCACTGTAGCCCTGCACGGTCCTCCTCCTTGTACTTCCAGTTCAGCTGGAGGGCTGTGCTGAACCAGCTGAAAATAACCTGGCAATCTTGTTTCATAGCTTCGTGATTGTGATCAGATTAACAATACATCTGTGTAAACAGTTGCACATGCACATCTGCAAAGGCAACGTGTCAGGGTATCCCTGGGCAGGAACTAAGTGGAGAGGACAGAAATTTCTCTGAATTGGAACTGATGTCAAATATGAAACCTTCTCGTAGCATACTCCTGCAGGGACACCCACCCTCTAGTGGTCACTTTTCAGTTTCTTCTTTTTTATTTTTTCTTCTCGCATTGAATGGAGGCTAGTTGATAGTTTTCAGGTAAATACTAATCTTCAGATAAAACCCTCATCATTTAGATTTAAAACTCCACAAAGGTGCTTCGATTGAATATCCAGTTGCATTGATTTTTAAATAAAGCATGAAAGCAATGTTTTTCCAAAGAAAGTATGATAACTCTTTGACAAGCATTTATTCAGGTTGTAGGTTTGTTGTTATACAAATTCTGCCAGAGTTCAATGATTTGGGTAGTAAGTTATGATGTGTAGGCATTCATCTAAATTTCAAATTACCAGCACTTTAGTGGGAATAGTAAAGTCCTAATAACACCAGAACTGCTTGGGTGCAGTGTGTTGTTAAATCATTGTGACTATCATAGAGATTATATTGAATTTCAGCATTTCAAATCAGCTTCATCAAAAGACAGAATAAAGCTGCAAGCTGGGATAGTAAAAGCTTTGATTTCTGTTTGGGAGGAGGAAGAGCAAAAATGCCCCATCATTTTAGAATATATCTGTGATTTCCCCAAACCTCTAAACATCTTACAACTTTTAACAGTGTAAAAAAATTATCTTAGCAGTTTAATGGAATTTAGAGAAATACAAACTTTATAACCTGAATAAGAAATATGGCTCAAAAATGTTCCTCTATCTTTTTTGGTTTTTATTTACTTTTAATGTTCAGGTCCTAGGCTTGTTGAAGTATCTGGTGATCGATAATAAGGATAATGAAAGTCTGTACCAAGCAATCAAATGTTTAGATCCTTTTCCAGAATATCCAGCTTTTAAAGATTTGCGAGCAACTCAACAGAAAATAAAATACAGTAAAGGACCATATTCTCTTTTGGAGGTAATTACATTTTAAAATACATCTCACTGCTCAGTGTTTTTTGTAATGCAAACTTTCCACAGAAGAATTTTCTAATTACGGTTTAAGTTTAAATGAGACATGTGGATTCTTTTTATTGCCCATTTCAGCCACGGAGATACTTGTAGGTCTCCATTTTTACTTTGCATCCACATTGTGAACTTGCTGAGAGCCGCTTCTTTACCTGAAGCCTTTATTTGTATGCTATTTGTGCTTAATACAGCGTTGTTTTGCAGGAAATCAATCACTTTCTGTCCGTTGGAGTTTGTGATTCACTGCCCTTAACACGGCTTGAAGGACTGTATGATTTACGCAAAAAGTTGGAGCAATATAAAGATCAGATGAAGGATCTCTTGAAAATTTTCCAGGGTACTGATAATCTGATTATGTGTTTTATTTCTTTTCTACCTGGTTTTGGGTGTTTAGTGATGTACCCTATTCTAATTTGACATGGAATGGTTTTTTTTTTTGTCTTGGTTTTTGTATGTTTAACAATGTAATCGTATTATAATTTCACCTGCAGAGTAGAATGACATTTGTGATTCATGCAACATCAGAAGTATCTTTAGCAAAGTGTATTATAAATATTAGATGAGATGTTACACGGCAGAGAGGATAAAATACCCTTCAAGCTTCTGGCATGGGGCATGTATGATTGTGAGTGACCAGGATAATGTAGAAGTATATTGATTTATGGTTGCTTAATGAGTTTTCTTGTATATTAATCTCCCTACTCTTTTAGATGAAACGAAGCTTCCATTTATTAAAGGCATGTTGGAAAATAAAACTCTCAGAATAAATGGTAGGATTTAGTTTAGTTGAATTTTGACACTTGCCAGGATTGTGTTTCAGCCCTCAGTCCAGACTCAGTTCCTTCCTATTTTGGTTTTCAGATAATTGTGCCAGACCATTTCACTTTTCTCCTCTACATCAAGTCTTCATCAGCTTGTTTGCATGACAGGAAGATAAAAAGAGATGATGTAATTAATTGTAAATAAGTGCAAAGTAAAATTTGAATAAGAATTGTAATGTTTAAGGCCACAGTGCAAGTGCATTTTGGCCCCCGCATCCTGTATATCATTTACAGTTTTAGTTTCCAAAGTCTCTTTGAACAGAGTTAGTGAAAGGGCAACAAGCTTGTGTGGAACAACTTCCATCAGATGAGAGCCTTGTGAGATTGGAAAAGAGACTGAAAAGGGATAGAGAGAGTTGTATGAACTGGTGAATGGAATGATGAAGTATAGTAGGGAGTACTTATCACTCCTATCACAGTGCAAGAACAGATTAAATTATCTTGGAGCAGTTACACAAGAGAAACCATGTAATTTTTTCCAAATATATTCACATGGAACTTAGTCCTGCTTACTGTGGAGATTACCAACATAACTGACCTTAAAAGAAGTTGCCCGTATTTTATAGACATTATTAGGTATGAAGATGCGCTCAGGCAAAACCTGAGAAGTACTTCCTCTTGCTTTGCCAGAAATTGGCTGGCAAGCTTGATGGGCACGTTGCCTTGCTTTTTCCTTATAATAAAGTTGTGTTAAGCACTTACAAATATATTATTATATGCATTAATTTTTATAAAGATGTCAGCAAGCATCAAGTCTGATTCCAGGTTTGTATGCCAATCAGTACTTTTTTTAAAAGTAGTGATTGGCGTGCAAATTCTGGAATTCCTAGAAATTCTGCTTTCTTGGTGTTTTTTTTCTTCCTTACAGTGACAAATCATCATATTTTTTCCTAGAGCATTTTGTTTGGAATGTTTATTTAAAAAAAGACCTCAGGCAGGGAGCAAGTACGTAAGGAAATGCCCATCTTGAGAGTTTATAATTTGGCAAAGTTAATTTGGCAACTGAAAGCTAATCAAATTCTTAGAAATTCCTGGCAGAAAGCCTAATTTTGAGGTATTTCTTGGATTCAGATTTAGAACAGAATGATGACATCAGCTTAAAGGCTGTCAGTGGAGCCACGTAGTATGACCTCACTGTTTCAAATAGCATTCTTACACCAACTTATGCTAATATTTCATGTATTTAATTATCATTTTTGCATCAAACAGTGAAAATAATAGCATCTGTGCATTCCAGTTTGGGGTATTCTTTGGCTTATTCAAATGCACAGACATTTTTCCAAGCCATGATGAATAAGAAAAATTAGTAATTTATTCGATGTACTGTTTAATACCAACTTGCTTCAACATTAATAATGCATATTGACGTTTGTAGGTAAAAGACACTGAAGCAGTGTTTTCTTCTAATAACTTCACATTACAAGTGTAGTGACGTGCTTGGCATCTGTTTTTCTTTCTGAATGATAGAAAAGCCAGAAGACTCTGTAGTAGTGAAGTTGGTGGTGAGCTTACTGCAGCTGTCCAAGATGGCAGTTAACCATACAGGAGAAAAAGCAGTGCTGGGTAAGTTAATTAGTCTCACAGGCAAATTAGGCCTGTCATTGCAAACACCAGACTGAAACTGCAGTTGTTCTCAGTGTTACTTCCCACTGTGCTTCCCACTTCTATACACCTGCAGAGTATGAAGCAAAGAGCAGAGAAACAGATTTTGTTTTCTTTCTGACGAACATTTAACATCCCTTGTTAAAAATTATTTTCAAGGTCTGTTTTGTTTTGTTTTATTTTTTTTCAGTAGTTGTGTGTTTTGATAAAATACTTTGTCTGGAAAGCGAATGAGGACACATTGATACACATTTTTATGTAAAATGTAGATTAATTCTTACTGAGTTTGCAGTCTACTGTTTGGGCTCACCCAGGCTACTGTTTGTATTTACCATACCCTTTAGAGATTGAAAATGAGTGATTCTGACCTTTTGCATTTGCCAGCAGAAGCAAACATAAAATACATATCTGATATAAGCTGGAAAATCCAGAGCCATAGGCACTCCTAGAAAATTGAGTTAAAAAGCGTAACTGTAATATTTATGAGTCTTAAGCTGCAGAATTTTTTCACGTGTAATTTTAATCATAAAGCTCCTTAAGTGATTATTTATAAATGTTTGCTGCTTTTTACCCCATAACAGTCTCAGTTCTAAAAGTAGGGTGAGACCTTTGTTTTAGTGCACATAAGACTACAGAAAGACTGTAAAATTACATGCATTTGCAGAGGCTGTTGGAAGTTGCTTGGGAGAAATAGGTCCCATGGATTTCTCCACCACAGCTCTTCAGCGTGCTGAAAATGCACTGGATTCTAGAGCAGCGGATTTACTTGAGGATAGAAAACTTCAGTGCGTCTTCATAATGTTAATTCAAATAAACACTGCTTTAACAGATAATTGGTGAGTATACTTATTTATTTAGTTAACTCAAAAGCAAAATAGGAGCCATTCAGTTGTACGTTGTTCAGATCACCTCAGAGTAACTCTCTGAAAGTGTTCTTAATACCTGTTAGTGTCCAACCATGTACTTCTCCAAGGCTCAGAGTATTTACCCAGTCTTAGATGTTTCCTAGAGATTCTGTAGTAGGATGCAAGCCGGAGAATCTCCTCTGTGCTGTAGAGGATAGGAGTGCTGTGGAATAAATACTCAAGCTTTGTTTTGTAGTAAAATATGCAATGGCATCATAGATTGTGGAATCATTTATCTTGTATACTTACAAAGGTGATTTTGAAAATCAAATGCATGAATGAAATTAGTGGTAACAATGTTGTGAATGTTATTTTTTCAGTATTGATGTTAGAGCTGCTGCTGTTTCCTGTTTGAAAAACATACTAGCCACCAAGTCTGGCAATGAATTTTGGGAAGTTTATAAAAGTAAAGCTGATCCTATGTTAATCTATCTACAGCCTTTCAGAACATCTAGGAAAAAGGTACTTCTGATACACCTTATATACATGGCATATGCAATAGAGAAAAGAGAAATATCTATCTTTTTAAAAAAGTGAATTCGAAAATATTTTTGAGATAGGCTTTGGTAAATGCCGAATTTGGTGTCAATATAATTGCAAATCTGATTGCTCTTGTATGTCTGTTTCTCCTTTCTATTTTACCGGTTTCAGCTTTCCCTTTCACATAGGAAATTACTAATTTGACATTAGAAAGCTGTGTGCTTTCATTTAGACAGACAATTTTTGATTACCTAATCAATAATGTAATACATTCTTTCTCAGCATTCCAGTGTTATTTGATGCAAAAAATAGTGGAAAATAAGTCAGAAAAAAGTGCATAATTAACCATAAATCAGACATTTCCTAGTTTTCAATCTTTTTATTTGTAAATTAAATGTGATGCCTAATGTGACTTTGTTGATGTTATCAGTAAAATTTTATTTTTAATACTTTCAGATTTCCTTGTAAAACTTTACATTTGCATGAACAAAATTGATATTGTTAATCAATTGAAAGACCAGTAATTGTTAATATGTTTTAATGTGTGCATTGCAGTATGGCTGTTTTAAATGCCATAGAATTTTTTTATATTTGCAATATTTGTATTTTCCTTGTAGTTTCTTGTAGTACCTGCTAATGATACGGAGGCTCCTTTAGAAAGGCTGGATGATACGAACCTGTGGATTCCTCTGGGAGAAAGTCATGAGACCTGGATCAAGCACCTAACTAGTTCAATACTGGACAGTGGGGGTGTGAAAAATGAAGTTCTCCAGTTAATGAAGCCACTGTGTGAGGTGAGCTAAATCATATATTTGTACACATATGTGTGCTGTGATGCACAAAAAATACGATTGCTCATCTTGATAGCAAGTAGTAATTTCTGCTATTAAATAATTCAGGACCTTTGTTATCATATATTGCAGGTACTCATAAAATATACTCTCGAAATACAGAATTTAAAAGATAATTGCAAACATAGATGAACTTTATATGGCTGCTTTAACTGAATGCCAGCATAGCCCTGTTGAGTGGTTTGCATGTTCTTTCTCAAGCATTACATGTTTGAGCAATTGTGAGTTTGGTTGTAACCTGAGAAAGACAACCAAAAAGCATTTCTTTCTTAGCAGCTGCTGTGCATTATTGTTTTCTAGGTGAAAACAGACTTATGTCAAACTTTGCTTCCATACCTGATTCACGATATCCTTCTCCATGACTCAGATGAATCTTGGAGAAATCTCTTGTCACTTCATATCCAGAAGTTTTTTACAGCCTGTTGCAAATTTGCCTCGTCTAATAGATCTACTCCAAATTCTGATTCAGGTAATGCAGTAATATTTTTGGTTCAGCTGAAAGAGGGATTCTGGTTGGGAAAAAACTATCTTCTGATATCAAATGTATGATGTGCACTTGTAAGCAGGCAGGATTTAGAAGCTTCTCCCCAGCTGATCTTTTTCAGTGGAGATACCAGTAATTTTGAAGCTATTCATTGGCAGCAACCAAGACGTTTCTTCTATATAACTTCTTATTCACAGCTGGATAATGTTTTGTACTTGCTGAATTTAGATGTTATCCAATGTCTTATGCTGCAAGACTGAGTCATGGACTGTCTTTTAAAATGACTGATTGGCAGTTAAATTCCCCTCTTACTCAAACAAGAGCAATAAAAAGCAGTTTACACCTGAATTTTCCCCTTAGAGAAGACCAACCCTTGCTTTAACTTCTGCCTAGTGTTGATAATGGTCTTCCTATGCATTCAGAAGACCTGTTCCATTTCAGCAGAATGAAAGGAAGCTGTAACCAAAAGAACTGCAGCAGAGTATGAGAAAGGCAGTAAGTTCCTTTTAAAGAAAAGCACCATTTAATCAAAATGTTCGTATCCTTTCCAATTAGATTATGGTTGAAGTTAGCAGAAATCTGTGTAAGATCTTTGTTTTTAGACAGTGGTAATGGAATATCCTTTTTTTCAGGAGCTGAAATAATGTATGTATTTAATTTGTGCATGTCCCTTACCTAACACAAATACAGTAACTTCAGGTTAGGGTGGTTTTTTGGGTGTTTTGGGTTTTTTTTTGCAGTAGCAACTGTGCTATATCTTCCAGCTCCCTTCTTCAGTGGCAAATCACCAAAGGAATGAGTCTGTGCAATGTCTTTCAGTCTCTTTACAGGCGAGTTATGCAAACTTCATGTTGCCAGAGAGGAAGAGGAACCCTTAGTATTGCAGTTTCTACTAAGAGTGGTGTAAATAACCTTAATGATGCTAGGTGTATTTTAAGGTACTTTTTGTGGATGCTGGCTAGCCTGGGCTGAAAGACTAGAACAATATTCTTTCACATTTTTGAGGTCAGGTAACAAGCTATTTCTATGACTCAGATATTTTCATAATTGTCTCACTTCATAAGAAAGAGAAGGATGAACAATTTTTTATTTCTTGTCTGTAAGCAGTCAGGGAAAATACTGCACAAATTTATGCTCAGGTGTACAGAGTGACCCAAAATACTCTGCAGAAAATATGAAGGGATTTTTCCAAGTTTTAGAAACTTGCAGTAAGTTCAAAGATACCGGTGAGCAAATGATGGACACCCTTTCTAACGCTGTGACAATCCCTTAGTTTGGAAAAGAGCTCTGAGATCAGAGTCCAACCTGTGGCTGAACACCACCACGTCAACTACACCATGGCACTGAGTGCCACGTCCAGCCTTTCCTCAAATACCTCCAGGGACAGCAGTGACTCCACCACCTCCCTGGGCAGCCTGTTCCAATGCCTAATCACCCTTCCTGTGAAGAAATTCTTTCTGGAAAGAATTCTATGCAAGGGATACTTACTGAGGCAATAAATGAAAAAAAAAACAAAACAAAACAAAAAAAAAAACCAAAACCAACATGAAGTAGCACACAGCTCATTGTTTACAGATAAACTGGAGATGCAGTAGCCAACAGATGAAAGATATATTAATTCCAAAATCAGAGTCATAGAACAAGCATTCGAAGCAAAAATTTTAATCATCTGGTAACTACCAGTTTCTTCAAGTAGAAACTGTTGCCGTGTGGAAACAAGGAGAAATTTTCTTTCTAGAAAATCTAGATAAATTTCATTGCAATCTATCAGGATTCAAACTTCAGAAAATCAAGGAGTCAGACATGGGAGAGTTAAATGCTTCTAAACAGGTTTATTTCTGTTTGTTGGAACAGGCAAAATGTCCAGATACTTTTTAATGTGGCTTTTGCTTTCTTTAGGGGAAATTGCCACTTCTGTATCTTACTATAATGTAGCAACAATCAAACCTTTGCTTGTGTGCTCCCTATTTCTTGCTTCTTGCAACGTAATTCAAAAATGACCAGAGGAAAGAAGAAACTATTAACCCAATCACCAGAAGACAACCTGCAGCCATCTGATTTTTATTTTAATCCAGAAGCAACACATGGAAACATAGATTCTTTGAAAGTATGTGCGTGTGTGTAGAAAGTAGAGGGTTTTGTGTAGCCATACACACTCTAAAATCTGCAATAAAGTAATTTAATAAGAAGTATTTCTGTGACTTTGGAGTAACTTGTATGGTGGAAGCCTAATGGAAGAGGTCTGTTACAAAGCTTCTTACAATGGTGTTAGCTCATCTCTGAATTCTGTAAGAAAAAATTGAGTCCATAAACTAATAATGCAAAGATAATTTCATAAAATTTTGGTATAAACTACTGTGATGTCACTCACATTGTGTAAGGAGAAGAAATACATTTTTCGACAAACTATTAATTTAATTTTGGAAATGCAATTCAAGGAATTTTTTTGTTTTTTTCTTGACTGCAAAATAGACCTTTTTATTTTGTAAATGGATATGTTATGACAAAAGTTCATTATATTCTTTCCTTTGAAATATACATCCCAGAGCAAGAAACCCATAATTTTAGAAGTTTGGATAAAGTATCTCGACGAGCCATGCTTGCTGTTGTTGATTACTTGAGAAGACAAAAGAGGTGAATTCAAGCTTTTCAAAATGTTGCCTTAATTTGTGACTGTTCAAAGATCTGTTGGTGCTCTAGATTAAAGAAAAGGAACATGGTAGAGAATACATTGGTTAAAAGGAAAGATATAGTAGTGACCTTGCATTTGTTACAGAAGTGATATGGTTTCCCTTAAAGGGTTCTAATTATGCTGAAGGAGTTTTCTAAAACCCTTTTGTTGGCAAACTTCTTGTGGTATGGGTTTTCCAGGGGCTAAGATAAAATTAGCCTTTGGAAAGCTTTATAGTTAATGTTGAATTTATTTTGTTTAATGTTAGAGAAAAGGTCTGTTACAGCAGTATTAAAGTCTTTATTTAATCAGATCTGTTTCAGGTACAGTTTTTGACGACAGCTTCTGGCTAGATCTGAATTATCTGGAGGTTGCTATAGCAGCACAGTCTTGTGCTGCTCACTTCACAGCCTTGCTCTACGCAGAAATCTACGCAGACAAGATAAACAGGGACAAGCAGCAAGAAAGGTAGGAGTGCTGTTTCTTGACATTTCTGGTAAAATGGATCATATTTTGTGAGTCCCATCAGTGTTTTGGTTTTACTTATATGAAAAATCAAGGAAGCTTTAAAAATATTCTTTAGGTGTCTGTATGGACATGGAAGATATTTCCAGTCCTTGAATGTGAGCGACACTTCAAAACAGCATCATGTTGGCTTGTAATCAGAAACTTTTCTTAGTGCTGTTGGTCAAATTACAGCCAGAAGTTAATCAAGGGGGGAAAGAAACCCCAGAATGATGACCAGAATTATGTATGAATAGAGCTAAATGATCCTTGTAGGAGGTTTCTTCTGTAATGGACAATTATCTTTGTTTTCTGGTCTAGCAAGATCAAAATGTGGAGCTAATTTAGGTTTTGTGACAAACCACTGTAAGGTAGTGAAAATATAACAAAAGTTTGGTTGTAAGCATATATATTAACTAACTGCTTTTATTCTTTCACAGAGGAAAGAACACTTCAGGCATTCACCAAAGCAGTTTGATTTAATAAAAGATTAGAAATTACTAGGTGTGGCAGGGGGTTCTCCAAAAAAACACCTTGGTGTTAAAATCCCTTAATGTTGATATTCCCAGATCAACTGATCACTTCCTCATTCTGATGGAGAGCTATACTGAATAACCTGGGGATATGACAGGCGCAGTCTTGCATTTATTGTTTGTGCCCCTTATTTCCTGAGTGTTGTCTCAGAATTTCTTTTGTTCTCCGTATGAAATTTCATTTAACTTTACTGGTTGAAACGTTCCTTTTAGATCTTCTTTTAAAGCAGCTAAGAGTTTGACATTTGATGAGGAAAGTCAAAGAACACCTATTACTACTTTGAATGAAAAAAGTAAAGAAGAAACTGGCTTAAGTTTACAGGTACTTGTGCATGCTTCATAATCTGAATGCAAACCTTCTTCTATAATTGCAGTTAACAGTAGGTTTCATCTGAGCTGAAGGTAGATCTAGCAGAGTTCAAAAAATGTGTTTTAAAGTTCTCCTCGTACTTTAATTCAAAGTGAACTCAGTGGCCTTCCAGACAAGTTAAACTGAGTATTTGTTCACCTGAAACACTAACTGGCAAGTTTTAAATCACAGCAAAGCAGACTTTGTTTCCTGAAAGAACTGACGTCAGGGTGGTAGCCAGCCAAATATTTTTCAGTTTGTTTTGTCCCAGATGTATCTTTATTAAAAATCAGCAAGTGATGTAGAAGTTGTAATTATCAAAACCAAAGTAGTATTATCTCCCACAAATTTATTTGATATATCAAATCTGATCTAGTAGCCTTGTCTAGTTTACTTCTTTCCATAGTTCGTTATTCCAGAACTGTGCTTGTATAACTTTTAAGATGCATTGCTTAGCTGATGTGTCTGATGCTCATTCAGTATTACTGCCTTTTGCTTTTCAGCTAGTCCACCTAAGGCCCATTTCTGGATTTTTAAAAAATAAATTAGCATTGAAAGTAGATAGTCCTGAAGAGTTTGGCTAGACTGCGTAACTTTTTTTTCCCTGTCATGATAGCAGGCTCAGATACAACATTAAAAAAAATTAGGCAATGATGTTATCTGTAAAAACATTTATAAGCTGAAATAATATATGTAAAATTAACTTGAGCTGGTTCCAAAAAAGATAATTCTTTGTTTTGTGGTGCATGTTCTAGGACCTTCTCATGGACATCTACAGAAGCATTGGAGAACCTGACAGTCTTTATGGCTGTGGTGGAGGAAGAATGTTACAGCCATTAGCACGGTATAATTTATTCGTGTTCTTACGTTCTTTAAAGGCATTGCTTTCATTTACTAGTAAGGAACTTCAATTGAAAACTTCTTTTTCACTTACAACAGGATAAGAACATATGAGCATGAAGCAGTATGGGAGAAAGCCCTTGTAACATACGACCTTGAGACAAGCCTCTCTCCATCTACTCGGCAGGCAGGAATAATAGAGGTAATATTATTTTATAAGAGGGAATGAGTGTAAGAAGTGATATTCATCATATTGAGTCATTTGTAGTGAGTCCAAAATTGTTTTAGGACTGAAAGTGATCTCTTTGTTCATTAAGTCTACCCCATTGTCATAGGCATCCAAACTGTAATAGAATACAACACAATATTTGTTCTGAAAACGTTAAGGTTCTTAATTCTCTTGTCACTCACCCATAATCCCCATCATGGGTAATGAATTTTGTGAAATACTTAAAAATAAGTATATTTAATATTTTTCCAGATTTTGGCCAGCTTCTAAAATGACAGGATATAGAAAGTAATGTAATTGGTTATTTTTGCTATCTCATTCTTTAAACCTCTCTGTTATGAAACTGTGGTTTTTCTGATACAATAGATAAAAAGAATTGATGTTATTTTGAATCCTTAAAATTTCATTTTTAGCCTAAAAATGTTTATACCAGTTCTATAATAATGTAGCACAGGTGTATGTGTGTTTCCTCTCATTTAATTTTCCTATGGTACTTTTATTTTCTTACTACAAATTATTTAGTATCACTGTTAAAATTCCATTGCATTTGTCCTTCATAGTGGCTTCACATGTAATCTGATTAATTGGTCACAATTATAAACACATTATGTGGTCTTCAAACAGATAGGAGTTATAGGAAATCTTTTCAAATCGTCATCAGGAGAAACAGTTCGTTAAGAAGTAAAATTCATTTTGAGTTACCACCCAGGAATGATGGAATGGAGAAATATGAGCTGATAGTTAATTTGAACCACAGTGCAAAAATTTATTTCAAAGAATGCCAGCCACAGTAGTAATAAAACCATTTTCCTGGAGTTGCAGATGTCAATAGTGTGATTTGTAGTCTTATTAAAAAGTTTTCATATTATGTAGTGTAGAGTTTAGAAATAGTTGTGGTCCTGTCTTTCCTGCAAAGGGTTCTTTGTTTCCAAAAGTAAAATAAGACCCTTTAAAAATACCAGTTCAGTTTAATAAAGGAGGAAAATAAATTTTGAGTAATTTTCTTAATTCCAGGCTTTGCAGAATTTTGGGCTTTGCCACACCCTTTCCATGTACTTAAAAGGGCTGGAACATGAAAACACTGAGTGGTGTGCAGAACTCCAGGAAATACGCTACCAGGCAGCATGGAGGAATATGCAGTGGAGCCACATCTCTTCTGTCAAGTAAACCAGCTTATCTTTTTGCTTGTTATTTAAGCAAAGGCAATGGGATCAGATCCAAGCAAAAAAGACAAGATTAGTATATAGTTTCTGTGAAACAGGTCACCTAATTTGTCTTAATCATTGAATTGAAAAGCAGTGGTTTTCACTTAGACTTGTCTGGTTTGAATGCACATCACTTTTTGTTTTCCTGGGAAACTGTACAGCAGGTGATTCTTCTTTTTGATTGTTTGTAACTCTAAACTGAAATTTTCCATTTTTGACTCATATGGTAGATGTACCTTACAAGAGAGGGATAGATAGTTTTTAGTATCTAATTTATAAGAAAATAGGGAAAATATTACTCAGTAAGCCACAAGAGGTTATCAAGTCCTGGATAAGCAAACACCAGTATTGGTTCATGGCTACTCCCTCATAAGGAGTAATGTCCTGGAGAGAGGATACTGCTGGATGCCTGGCAGCAGTTACTTGATATGACTGACCAGGATCTAGTGTGAACTCTATCCCTTCTTAGTACAGCTGCATCATTGCACATTTTGGGAGGAATACAGAATAGACTCATTATGTTTTGGCAAAAGCAAAAAAAAAAAGGGCACTTGATGGGATCTTCAGTAACTCCTTCTACATCAATTTTTAGTAGTCAGGAGAATTTTTCTCCTAAGACTCTTACAGCAGGATGGGGAACATACTCTTGGTGTGCTTGTTCTCTCCTGCACTGCCTTAAGATCATTGTTTAGACACACCTGGTGGACTTCACAAACAGCCTGTTGAGAAGGGCATATGCTGTGCCATGATCAGAACAAACTTCATACAGGTGAGCTGGAACAAGATTCAAGATTCAAGGCCAGCTTGAATTTATAAAACACTAAATTAATTTAAAATGTAAAGCATTGCATGATTATTTTTATCATGCGAAACAGCAACCTATCCAACTGCAGAAAATGTACAACTAAAAATATTTGTCACAGAGACAAAATTGACTTCTTTGTAGAGAAATATGGTTTTAATTTTATTCTGTGTTAACTTTTGTTTTGTTTGTTAGAGATGAAGCAGGAAGTCCAGGGTACCATGAATCATTGTATGATGCTCTTCAGTCTTTACGAGATAAGGAATTCTCTGCTTTCCATGACAGTCTTAAAGATGCCAGGTAACAAATTGTATGCAAATACTAGGATGTTAGAGAGAGAGATGGAGAGAATGGGTGTGTTTGTAGTCACAGGTTATGTATGAAAGACTGTCATGGGGTTTTGTGGGCTCAAATAAAGACTCATGCATAGAATAAAAACTACTTCCAGACTGCAGCTCTGAGTTTTGTAACTTCAGTTTGTCATTTGTGCATATATAATTTGTGTGCTAATTGAAGATATATTTCCTGTACACATCCCTTACTTTGTGGTCCTCTTAAGTGGATTCCAGTGTTGAGTGCTCTTCTTTAGCTGAGCTGTCACACAGACTTTGGAGTTTTTATGTGCTTACTTTGTTTTCATTTATTGACAAACTTTTTATTTTTTTTAATTTTAGTGGTAATACAAAGTAACTCTAGACTGAAGACTTTTGCTGTTTAAATTCTGTTCACTGTATCGAAACTGTGTTATGGATATTTGAAATTACTTGCTGATATTAAATAAAAATAATCTACTATTTTTCTGTTAAATCCATAGAGTGAATGAAGTAGAAGAGCTGTGCAAGGGCAGTCTTGAGTCTGTTTATTCATTGTATCCAACCCTTTGCAGACTACAGCTAATTGGAGAGTTGGAAAATGCAGGTCTGCTGTTTTCCAGGTGATTCCTTAAGATTGTTTCCCACCACTTTCTCAGTTTTCAGGGTTTTTAGTAATCAAGCATAGCACAAAACTTAAAATGACCTCCACAGATTTTATTCATCAACATCTCAAATTTCATGTTAAAAATGACAAGGATTGTAGCTTTACTTCATGAAGACAATTTTAGATTCTCTTTATTTCCAGACTGGATTTATTCGCAATCTAGTTTGTTATCTGATATCATGCAAATATAATGTTTTAAATAATTGTTTTCTTTCCTTTATATTGAGTTCCCTCATACTCCAAGGTAGCAGTCATATCTCCTAGCTTCTGGTTTACTCAAGTAACCGAGTCCTTCTCTTCTAGTTTCTTTTCCAAAAATGGTTTCCATTTCCTTAGTGATATCCAAAGCTGTTTCAGTTTTAATCATTTTGTTCATGGACCTCTACTGCCATCAATATTCTTCCTAAATTCTTAAGATTACTTTTTAATCACAAGAAGGTATTTATCTCTGTAGTGCTATTAACAGTGGATTTTCTCTGCTGTAGTTCTATCAGTTTGATAGCAAATAGTCACCCTGCAGTCTTTTAAGCCAGCCCTATGTTTGAGTGTGATTCCCTCTGCTGATGGACCTTTAACTTTACAACAAGTTTTTGATGCTTAATCAAGAATATTTACAGAGGAGTAGTTCACCTGAGTGTTGTCTTACTTCATGTCCGTTAAAACTGGAAGGCTTCCAGTTTAGGCTGCATATAGTAGCCATTGTACGGTTTTATGGACTATTTCTTAGTTTTGAAGTGTAGATTGTGAACTTTCTCAGCAGTTTACTTTTTACTCATCTTGCATTTCTCTAATATTTAGTGAGAATGAATAACAGGTCTTTTTTCTTTTGGTAACAATTGCAGATCTGTTACTACTCAACAACTGAATGACATTTATTTGAAATGGCAGAGACAGTCCCAGCTTCTCAAAGACAGTGACTTCCATTTCCAGGAGCCTGTCATGGCTCTGCGCACTGTAATTCTGGAAATCTTGCTTGAAAAGGAGAGTGAAAATACCAAAAGAGAATGTATTAAAGACCTTCTGACCAAACATCTAGTGGAGCTTTCTAGATTGGCAAGAACTGCTAAAAATACACAGGTAACAAATTCCAGGAAAGATCAGGAGCAGATGTTTAGTTTTTTAGTTTATAAAAGAACTTCATTTTTTAACAGTACTAATGGTTAACTGTATTCTAAGTTTATTCAATGAATCAATTAATCTGAGACTTAAGCAATGCAGAATTTATTAACAACTTGTATGTATGGGCATGTTTTTTGAATTTTGTTCATAACTGTAAGCCACTATATGAAGTAGATAATATAAAAGTGAAATTTTTAGTGAAGAATACTCTTTTAGCTCTGTTTCTCATTTTGGTGCAGTTTTATATGCTCAGCTTTCTCTTGCATCATACTGTTGTAGTGTTCCAGAGCAAAACTGGAGAGGTAACTTCATTGCATCTCTATATTTAGTGTTGTCTTCAAAGATTTATACTCTTAAAAAATCTTTCTGTGAATGACTTACTGGGATTTGCAGTATCAGTGTTTTTTTCAGTTGCTGATGCATTTAAGGCCCAGAGTCAGCCTTGGCTTTTTCTAGGTAGTGCATTTGGACGAGTAACTCCACAAGAATTCACAGAGCAACAGTATCCTCCAAGGACATCTATGGAAAATAGTTCCAGCTAAATACAGAACCTGGAAAGGTGTTTAACACTTCACGTATGCGAAACTAAATTAAACTTTGACTTCAGGAAGCTTCTAACTCTTTTTATGAATAATGATGAAATCAGTAGAACAGCTGCCTTTGATTTCGTGAATTTGCAAGCTTTACTCAGTGCCTCTGAAGCTGTTGGGGAGAATTACCTCAGATATTTTTGTCTCATGCCTGCCCAGCCACCAACACTGTGGCAGTGAGTGTCCTGCAAGAGCCTCAAGTTTGTTAAAAACATTGTTTGTTCTTTGTGCTGTCATAGTGATACTAAGTAGTGAGGATGGTACTTTACCAGTGATATGTGTGAAGATGTAGGCGTGCAAAAGAATTACTGTATGGTGGTGCCATTTTTAAAATTATTTTTCTGTGGTCTGTAATAATGTATGTAATGCATGTAATAATGTAATAATACTTGCTAAGCTATAAATCCATTACTTCAGTACGTACTGATTTTAGAATTTCTCTACCTTCAATTTAAAATGTTAAACATAAATACTTTACTTTAGAGTTTCTAAGTTTTGATTCCAGTCTATTTTTGTTGCAAATCAGGATTTTCTGCAAGTATATAGAAAAATAATTTCGTATCTTTGCTGCAAATAAATTCTTAGCATTGGATGGGCAGACTGTGCTGCACAAGTAGAGAAAATGGAGACGGAGTCTAAAAACAAAACTTGCTCTGAGATAGAGATACTTCACTTAAAGAATTGTTCATGATTATTTTTTAAATTTCAGCTTCCAGAAAGAGCTATGTTTCAGATCAAACAACGTAATCCAAATGGAAATGGAGTTTCTGAATGGCAGCTAGAAGAAGCTCAGGTTTTCTGGGCTAAAAAGGAAGAGAGTCTTGCACTGAATATACTTAAAACGATGATAAAAAAATTAGATGCAGATTGGTTTCAGGTATGTGTTACATAATGTATAAACTTACGGGAATTAAATTATTTAAGATCCTAATTCCACTTTCCGAAGTTTTCCCATAGAAGAAAATTAAAAGCCTGTCTGTAGTATTACTAAATCTGGTTTGTACTGTCAAAATGTGTGAAAGCAAAAAAAATATGTGTTAGCAAATCTTGTTAGGGGTTTTCAAAGTGAGTCTGTAAGAGTGGCAAGTGTAAGAATTCATTATTCATAGACCACCACTAAACCATGTCCCTAAGCACCACATGTACATGTCTTACAAATCACTTTTAAATAGGGATAGTGACTCCACCACTTCCTTGGGCAGCCTGTTCCAATGCTTGACACTTCTTTTAGTGAAGAAATTTTTCCTTATATCCAATCTAAACCTCCTCTGGTGCAATTTGAGGCCATTTCCTTTTGTCCTGTCACTTGTAGCCTGAGAGAGCAGACAACCACCACTGGATACACCCTCCTTTCAGGCCATTGCAGAGAGAGAATTCACAGAATTCACAGAATCACCAGGTTGGAAGAGACCTCTTAAGATCATTGAGTCCAACCCATGTCCTAACACCTCACCCCTCTGAGCCTCCTTTTCTCCAGGCTAAACACCCCCAGCTCCCTCAGCTGCTCCTCACAGGACTTGTGCTCCAGACCCTTCCCCAGCTCCACTGCTCTCCTCTGGACATGCTCCAGCCCCTCAGTGTACTACCTCTCGTAGTGAGAGGCCAGAACTGAACACAGGATTCAAGGTGTGTCCCCACCAGTGCCCAGTACAGGGGGACGGTCACTGCCCTGGTGCTGCTGGCCGCACCATTGCTGATCCAGGCCAGGATGCCATTGGCCTTCTTGGCCACTTGGGCACACACTGGATTGTGTTCAGCTGCTGTCAAACAGCACCCCAGATCCTTTTCCACCAGGCAGCTTCCCAGATACTGCCTGGGATCTGGCATTTGCCTTGTTGAACCTCATACAGTTGGCCTTGGCCCTCAATCCAGCCTTTAGAGATCCCTCAGGATGATGTTTGTTAAAATACGGTCTACAAATGCTTGACTAGAACTTAATCTTCTGTACCACTGTGGTAAAAATGCCTTTATGTCCATACCTTTATGTTTACCTGTGTTGGCGTTCTTTGAGAATTTCTGGAAGATAAAAGACATTTGCTTTGAATCCATGTATGTTCTTAAAGAATATCACACTTTAAAAAAGCTGGATTATTTTGGGCCAAGTTCTCTATACATATCAGGGGAAAATCAAGAGTGGCTGCTCTTTTGATTTTTGTGATCTCTCCGTGAATCAGTTGATGAGGCCCTCCAAAAATCTAGTCCTTCCTTACATTTACCCTGTCCATGTACGGAGGATTTGTGTTTTCACAGCCTATGATGTTCACATACGTATTTCACAGTCAGTGTTGCCATCTTGGTCTCATTGTCTTTATTTAATGTACCCTATATTAGAAATATTTTGCAAACTTATACTACTCTAAAGTTAAAGCTGAGCATCCAATCTGGAGACAAGTCCTTTGGAAGCCTGCTCCATCATCTTCTCAGAGCACTTTTAATCAAGTTGCCATGTAGAAGTCTGTCTGAGGAATTTGATGATCGCACATGGTTATTGTGGTTCCCGACTGTTACCTATGGAGTTGTCTGTGGTACTTCAGACTAAATGGGGATGTTATAAAATATAATTCTGAAAACATGCTGGGAATTTTTAAAATTTTTATTACATTTTGTCATTGGTTTATTCTGCTTTTCATTGTTCAAACTATCAGGTATTTTAAAATATGCACTCTCCTTTAGACTTACATAGAATGTGAATGTGATTTAAGGCTATTGATTACTGTAGACGTGGATGGAAAATGACTCTGTAGATGGATTATGTGTAATAGGCCTCAGCGATTAAATTCTATTCAGGGTTTTAAAGCTTTAGAAATTGCCTACCTCGTATGTAAAAGATACTTTTTTAAAAAGATTTTTTTTGAGGTTTGATGCCTCCCTCTCTTTAATTTTTTTTCCCAAAACTTGCTTTTTCAAAGGTTGAGAATGATCCTCACCTGAAATTGATGTATACAGAGTGCCTGAGGCTCTGCGGAACCTGGTTAGCAGAAACATGCTTGGAAAACCCTACAGTCATCATGCAGAAATACTTAGAAAAGGTGTGTCCAGTCTTTGAAATGTGCAGTCTTTGAGATAATGCTGTGTTAAAATGCTGTGTTAAAAGACAGTGTTAAAATGCCAAGTAGATTTTTCAGTGCAGCCTTTATTTTTCTGTATTAAAAATACTGTTTCTTATATAAATATTATGGTTTAACATTGTATTGTGCAGCACTGTAATCTTATTAAATGTTCAGAATATGGCTTTGTAGAAATCACAGTGAAATGTGTTATACTGGCTTAGAAGTGCAGTGATTACAACCACTAGTCTGGTTTCCCTTTCCTGTTCCCTATCCCTGTCTCTTCCTTCTCAGGACAGATTATTCACTCAGCAGGTTTTCAGTATGGCCATGATATTTCTCAGAACCACAGAATCAGTTAGGTTGGAAAACACCTCTGAGATCATTGAGTCCAACCTGTGACCCAACAGCACCGTGTCAACCAGACCATGGCACTGAATGCCACTTCTACTCTTTCCTTAAACACCGGCAGGGATGGTGACTCCAACACGTCCCTGGGCAACCTATTCCAATATCTAATTACCCTTCCTATGAAGGAATTCTTCCTAATGTCCAACCTGAGCCTCCCCTGGTGCAGCTTAAGGTTAAGTTTGTCCTCTCGTCCTATCGCTTGTTACCTGGCAGAAGAGACCAACCCCCACCTGGCTACAACCTCCTTTCAGGCAGCTGTAGACAGTGATAAGGTCACCCCTGAGATGCTGCAATGTCTTGTTCTAGTGTTTAAAAGTACTGTAATTTTTTCTTTTAAACTCTTAGCCAGTAATGGAAACGTTTGTATTAATATTTGTCCACCTCTGCATTTCCTTATTTCATGCTAATTTGTGAAACTCAACATAGTTGCCTTTCTCTGTTGCTATCCATATGCTGTCTTCGCTCTGATGATTTGAATCCATGACTTTCACATGTAATTTCCTTTTCTTTCGGCACTTTTTGGACCATCTTCCTTTTCTTTCTCGCCATCTTGTGATACAAGGCTGTAAGACTATTGTAAAACTTCATGCCTCGTTACTGTAAAAGATAGATAAGCATGGAAAATTCCTGTATGGTTATTAAAGCTGTTTCATACAGGATAATCTTTTTTGACTGTTTGCACCAAAATGTTTCTCAAAGATTAAATTCACTTAGGAGAAAAACATTCAGCCTGTTAGATTTATTTTGTATGTATATTTATCCCATCACAGGCAATATTAAATAATCTATTCAAGCAGATGTCCCTGCCTGAGCAGGGAGGGAGTTGAACAAGATGAGCTCCAGATGTCCCTTCCAGCCTCAGCCATCTTGTTTTTCTGTGATAACAGAGTTTCATCAAATATTATGCAGCACTATTTATCTGATTATTGATCTCTTACCCTTATTGTAACTTCTTCTTTAGGCTGTGGAAATTGCTGCAAGCCACAGTGGAGACAGCAGTGATGAGCTGAAGAAAGGAAAGATGAAGGCCTTCCTCTCCTTGGCTCGTTTCTCTGATAATCAGTACCAGCGAATTGAGAATTACATGAAATCCTCGGAGTTTGAAAACAAGCAGGCGTTGCTGAAGAAGGCCAAGGAGGAGGTTGGTCTCATCAGGGAGCGTAGAGTTCAGACCAACAGGTGAGCATTGGAATGGAGACTGGATGATATGGAGCTGTCACAGGCTTCAGCTCTACCCTGTGGGCAACAGGTGCAGCATGGGTCACATCTCTACAGCTGCATTTTCCCTTCTCCACAAAGCAGTGGCCAAATCCATAGAGTTTGTTGTGAATGGTTTCTGAACCATGCCTGGGCATGGTCTAGGCATGTGCTGGATAGTGTGGGCCGAAACCAAGCTAAGGACTGTTGGAACAGTTAAACAGTATGGATGATCATGGCCTGGAATTCATGTTTATTCCCTGGATCTGTTCAGTTTATTTGACGAAACATTACGGAGTGAAAATAAAATTAGTTGAGATCTTTCTCTGTTACACATTTAGTGAGAGAATAGAATTAAATTTAATACAGAATTCTTAAGGATTTAGTAAGAGCAACTGCAAGCGAGCAGAAAAGTGTGAACTTTAGCTGCTGGAAACTGAAGTCTTGACACAAATGATCTGTACTGGATATTCACATTTATACTGAGATTAAATAATTTAAAAGAAGACAGCAACTGGAAGTTTACTTAGAGCAGTGAGTCTGTGTGCACATACAGCAAGGGAGTAGCTCCCACAATTCAGTTTCTTAGTTGTTTATTTTACTGTGCTTGTACATACAGAACAACTTTAAAAATGTTAAATTAGTGAGTAAGAGAGCTAGGGAAGGCCTTGCTGTAAGTTCATTAAGAAATAATTTGTTGTTTAAACATGACATCTGTTCATGTAGATACACAGTGAAGGTTCAGCGAGAACTTGAGCTGGATGAATGTGCAATACAAGCCCTGACTGAGGATCGTAAACGCTTCTTGTGTAAAGCTGTGGAGAACTACATCAGCTGTTTACTAAGTGGAGAGGAACATGATATGTGGATATTCCGACTCTGTTCCCTATGGCTTGAAAATTCTGGAGTTGATAGAGTCAATGAAATGATGAAGGTATATGTTTGTTCCACTTTTTTCCTAATGCTTTGACAAATAAATATCCATCTTCTCCTTCTCCTGTGTTTCTAGAAGATGAATTATGTAGCGCCTTGACTTTTCCCATAAACTTGCTTTATTCACTTGTCACTGGTTATCAATTAGTTTTTCATCAGTGAGACCTGTAGTTCTCAATGCATTTTAATTTAACTTAAATTAGCATTTTAATTGACAAGTCTGTGTGATTAAACATACCTCATGATCTTTTACTGTGGTCACCTTGTTCTTCACATACCTTGGAATCTACCTATCTTCAACATCCTTAGGTACATTATTGTTGTTTATATTATATATACTAATAGGTGAAAAGCTGTGAAAGGTAGAATAGAAAATAGTAACTCTCCTATGAAGGACTTGCAGCATTTAGGAGACATGGGCCAGGATGATGTGATGCTCACTGAATTGCTGTTTGATCACACAGCTGTGATTTTTCTTAATTAAAAAAAAAATGTATTTTATGGTTACAATTTTTGTTAGGTGTTTAGTACAGCTCTCTAACTGAGTTTTCTCTGCTACAGAAAAATGCACAGAAGATCCCTTCGTACAAGTTCTTGCCTCTGATGTACCAGCTGGCTGCTCGGATGGGAACCAAGACGATGGGTGGTTTAGGATTTCATGAAGTTCTGAATAATGTAATTTTTGCTTTTCTTATCTAAAGATGTCTTGATTGGTTTGATAGTGCCTACTTCTAAACAATATCCACCTTCCTTTGAGCAGTTAGAGCTAAACAAGTTATGTAGGTGATTAAGGATGTATTAAAAATGAGTGATGCCAAATCAGTATGGGGGAGGAAGGGGATTGGGGACTTTTTAAATTTCTACTTAATTTATTTTCTTGTAGTATAAGAGTAGTCTTATGCAGCTATAGAAATATACTTTGAATGTTTTTTCAGTTGTGGAAATACTGTCTAAGTATTACCTTTTATTTCGTCTTAGGAACCCTAGAAGTTCAAAAGAATTAGTAATGTTAATTAAGTATTGTTTTTCTTCTTCTGTACTGTTTTCAATAATGAGATCTTTTTCTTTTGTTGGCAGCTAATGTCTCGAATTTCACTGGATCATCCACATCATACTTTGTTTATAATATTAGCTTTGGCTAA
Source organism: Cnemophilus loriae (assembly GCA_013397755.1). NCBI lineage: Eukaryota > Metazoa > Chordata > Aves > Passeriformes > Corvidae > Cnemophilus > Cnemophilus loriae. Next base: position 2,362,910 of record VZTF01002837.1, on the reverse strand, counting down.
TGCTAACAAAGATGAACTCCTCACAAAACCAGATGCAATAAGAAGAAATAAGTTAATTAAAAATGCACCAAAAGAAATCTCCCAGCTTGATGTGGTGACTACAAAAACTTCTATTCTATTAATCACATTCAATCCTTTAATTTTGTAAAAAAATGAAAAAAAAAAAAACATGTAAAGGGGTATTTTAGTATAGAGCTCATTAGCAGACTTTTGTTAAGAAGCAGTAGGAGGGAAACAGTACTTTTAATAATTAAACCCCCCCTTTTGTGCATACATAGGTAATTATTATTGAAAGAAACCATTGCAGGGTTGAACAAAATACAGTTAACGTTTTGAGCCACAAATAGCCCTCATTATCGCAGGATAAAAGTCCCTGATGTGTCATTCTGTAAAAGGCATTTTAGATGCAAGAAAGACTTGAGTGGCTTTATTGTTGAAAGTACATACTGAACTGAGTATTATTTCTGCTTTGAGTGGTAACATGTGTTCCACCTAAGCATTTAGCCTTGTGCAGTATATCTTTTGGTCCTTGATATGTTAAAAGCCATGCTGATACGCAACACTGAACTGTGGTTTCATGTTAATGTTGTTGTTGCTTAATTTTTGTTTAACCTGTCTTTGGAATCATCTTGCATCTAAAGTATTGCCCCCTTTTTCCCCCATCATTTTAGGCCTGACAGGTTGTCATTGCCACTTATCCCCCACACTGATACATTTTTTCACCACATTTTTATGTGGCTTTTTTTTTTAGCTTTGTCTCACATCTGTAGTTCTTTTGTGATCACCCCCCTTAGGAGTGGGATTATGCTAAACTAAGTCTCTCAGAGCCAGGCACAGAAGGAATGTATGGGCAGGTTTCTGTCTTTTGCATACAAGATTTTTTTCTTCAGCTGAGAGGAAATAACAGAAGCAGGCGAGTGGTGGAAGAACAAATGAAAACCTGCCTGTCCTTTTTTATGAAGAATTTTTGCATGTTTTTTGCACTTTGCTAAGACAGGTTTTGCTCCGTCTCCATCCCCAATAATGTCTTACATTACTCATCATCTCAGATTAGACAGCACAGAATTTTTCTTCTAAATATTTCAGGTCATGTCACAAAGGCCTGTCCATTACTGCAGTTTGCTTTGTTTTCATAGGACATCTCTCAATTGTACTTAATTGATTGCATGTTATGATGCATCTTTAATATTAAAATGTATAGTTTACAAGATCTGATGTTTGTATTCCATTGGGTTTTTTAGGACAGAATGGAAGCTGCTAGCACTATAATGAATATTGTAAGGAAAAGAAGAGCTCATATGGTTAGAGACACTGAAGCACTTTGTGATGCTTACATCACCTTAGCAAATTTAGATCCTAGTCCATGGAAATCTCAAAGAAGTAAGTCTTGGGAAAACTATTTGTTTTAATAGTGAAGATAGGTTTTATTTTCTCAGATTAAAAAGCGTATTTCTAAATAATGATACTTAGTTAAAAGAGGTACTTTAATTTAGGTAAAAGAGTACACATTAGCATTGTGTCCTGTTTTTGATAGATATAGAATGTAGTCTGGATTAAAAGTCATAGTAATTACTTGCACTGTAGAGCTCAGACCCTTAGTATGAAACTCCAGAAATCACCAGTTGTCATGTGGTCATCTTCATGGCTCAATAAAAGTATGCAGTGAGGTTTTGGGTCCCAAAAGCAATGTAAGCTGGGTTTTGTCAATTCAGGTGTATTTTTATAGCTCTGAATTTAAAAATATTAATTCCTTTCAATTACAGAAGGAATAAGTATTCCAGCTGACCAGCCAATTATTAAACTGAAGAACTTGGAGGATGTTGCTGTTCCTACCATGGAAATTAAGGTGACTGAAGCTGAAAAAATATACACTATAATATGACATCACAGAATCAGCTTCAAGCTTTTGTAATAGCAGTCAGGGCATACATCTCTTCATCCAGTTCCCATGGTTTTTAGAGTTCCACTTACTTTCTTGTCAGGTGGGAGGTGCAGGGTGAGATGTTTTCCTTAGAAGACCTTGATCCCAAGCCTTAAGTGTGCTGGATAGTGGTTTATTGTACATAGGCAGCTTTGCTTCTGTTACCTCTGAGTAGTGTCTCGTTACCCAAGGGGTGGTGAACTGCCTAACTCACACAGGGGATTTGGGAGTCTGAATGTCCTGTGTTGTAGGTGCTAGCTCAGAGTTTCAGGGAGGCACTGAATGTCACAAAAGGGGTGAGAATTAATAGCCCTGCCTCTTCTGCTGTTCCTATGCTTTTACTATTCAGTAATGGGGAATGATCCATTCCCATTGGCATAAGCAGTTGACTGGATGGGTGCACAGGCATTCACCTTCTGATGCCACACGCTCCACCTGGGAAACTTCGCAGTTTCAGGAGCATGGAGTTGCTTTTTGGGCCAGCATCTAAATTTAAATGTTGCAAAGCCAGAATTCCTTGTGTTGAAATCTCTCAGGCTACGTCTATGAAGCTGAATAAGTCATGGGACTGCTTTAAGGTGTTTGACTTCAGAGGCCAGAAGTTGCCACCCTTGCTAAATAACATCTGTTTGTAGGGCTCCGGTTGGCCCCAGGTGTTGCTCCTTTGTACAACTGGATCGTTCTTTTCTTTGCTTTCTTCTCCTCCAGTACAGACTGACTGAAATGGCTGCAGGCCTGTGATGTAGCTTGCTGGGACAGTATTTCCTCACAGCTGGCTGAGTAGGGTTGCTCTGGGACATGAGGATACAGGGAGGGGCTCAGTAATCCTGTACCCTGCAGCAGGTTTGGGATTGTAGATTGGCTCCATTTGCAGCCTAATGCTTCCCAGCCATATGTGAGCAGTTTCTTAGGACAGTGCTAACTGGGACAGGCTAACATTGTGTCACAGATTGTTTAGTGGAAGTCTGCAGCACCACATCCCTCTACCACTGAGGTGAACGAGGAGGAATCAAAAAAAAATCCTTTGCTCAGCATATTTCCATAGCCTTTGTGGTATTATCCTTGTGGATGATGGAGTGCTCATATTAATATTTAGCACATTGTCTGCTAATGAGGTTTGCAAATAACTCATTACCACTTTGTCCCAGTGAAATGGAGGTAATATCTACATTAATTTTAACCTTATTTTTAATTTCAGGTGGATCCCACGGGACAATATGAAAATTTGGTCACAATAAGTTCTTTCAAGCGAGAATTTCGTTTAGCAGGAGGCATGAATCTGCCTAAAATAATAGATTGTGTAGGATCTGATGGTAAAGAAAGGAGGCAGCTGGTTAAGGTGGGTTCTGTCAGTTGTAATGACATCTCAGAGACTTGGCATGCTGGAATTTTTTTTAAGTTCTCCTGTCGGTTTTCTCATGTATCAGTTCTGTACCATGAGCAGACTTTTCACACTTCACTGTCAGTTTTCTCAGTTGAGGAATGCTTTAATAAACGAAATTGTGAAGTATTAATAAGTAATATAATAGAAATAATGAGTAATAATATTAAATTCATTTGTAATTATTTTTCAGCAGTGCGTGTAATTAATATCCAGTAGCTTACCTGACAACTACCAGACTTGCCGGGTCATGTCTCAGCTGGTGACCTGAAGTGTACTGTAAATAAAAACCATCAACATATTGTGTTAAATACCTCCTTTCTTCTTCCCCATATAAAAAAGTGTTTGCAATTCAGAGACAATCAAAAGCATGCATATAGAAGTAAAAATCTCTAAAAAAATTTATTTCTCCTTAGACTCAGCTGATTTAATTCTCTCTTTGAATGCAAACATTGGGCAGTTGCTGGGAGAATTCCGTTTTGCTGCTAAGTATGGGTTAGTTTTGAAAGCTTTAAAGAGAAGCTTGAATCACTAGATCTGCATCCAGCAATCTGAACTGCAGTGCCAACTGATGCTGCTTCACCTGTGTGCTGGGTTGCTAAATAATGGTGAATGAAAGACCTGTTTTTAAAAAGAGAACCATAAGACATGTGGGTTGATTGAAACCTGAATCAAATAACATCTGTCAAAAAAAGAAGAGAGAGTGATAATGATTTAAGTTAATGATGGTTCTGTTTAAGCAGCTGAGCACTGATAAAAAACCAAATACAGAGGAAAAAAACCCCTGTTAATTACATTTCATTGCAAGTGATTATTGTGGAAAAGTAACTTGTGTTTTGTGCAATTTTTAAAATAATTTTTTTACTTGCTGAGCAAGAAGTTGGATGCTGAGAAGTGTTTTTTAACTGTTTTTTCTGTTTATGCTGAAGGGGCGTGATGACCTGAGACAAGATGCTGTCATGCAACAAGTTTTCCAGATGTGCAATACATTGCTCCAGCAAAACACTGAAACACGAAAGAGGAAATTAAATATCCGAAGATACAAGGTAACCCTGAACAGCTGCAGCAGCAGAGAAATAAAGCATATTTCCCCATTCTCCTCCTTTTTAACCCAAAAGCAATATAAAGTTTTTTTATTTATGTGTTAATAAAATAGTCACAGCTCCTTAAGGTATGGAATATACAATATATTTATTACAATTTAATTTTTTTCAAATCATTAAAATAAATTTGTTGATGCCCAATATATATTTAAATACTCTTCAAGGCTTTCTTTATATGAACATTTAATTGAAAAGAAATTAGGTAATGCACTGTCATTAAATTGTAAGTTGCTAGTCATTAATCTTGAGCATACAAGTTTGTTTATGAATTCTCATTAATTTTCCTTGTGATATTCCTTATTTAATAATTAATTCTAGTCTTGCAATATTCCTTACAAATGAATTCAGAACTCCCATCTAGGGTCTTTCATGCAGAATTTGAACTGGTTTTTTTGGAATCAGGAATACAGCGATAAATTCTTATTGTGAATGCAGAAAATGTACTTGAACAGGAACTTTCCCTTCCTCCTTCCTTTTTATGTACTTGGGATTATAATAATAGCTGTGAAGGTGAACTCTGAATAAGTACTCTCAAAGTATAAGCTCTTGTCTTTGACAAATGAAAAATGTGTGCTCTGGAATCTCTAAAGGTGCTTATCTGAATTGCTAACATGGTTTTAAGAATTCTCAGATGGAGTTAAAGTCACATTTTTTTGAATAATTTTCAAGTAAGACTCAGGTTTTGATGTGTGTAAAAATGAATGACAGCAGGGAAAATAGAATGGGCGTTGCATTATGAGATAAAGAGCCTTTCATAAGAAAAGAAAATTGAAGGAAACAGGCAGTAGCTAATCATTAAGTTGTGCTGACATGTCTAGTGGAAGGTTCTCTGAGCTAGGAAAAATTGCAATTATTTGGTAGAAAAAAATTGAGTGGATTTTTATATATGTATACGTGTGTATTTAGAAGATATGTTGTGGTCAGCTGCATGGTTTGGTCTTCTTTGTCTTTTTAAACAAACAGAAATGTGCACCCATGCTCTGCAGGGTGTGTATTCGTAGTTTAGTGTGTATAACCCTCCCCCATGTATAACCTCCTCTCCGTGGTTTTGCTTTTCCAGGTGGTTCCGCTTTCCCAGAGAAGTGGAGTTCTGGAGTGGTGCTCAGGAACAACTCCCATTGGGGAGTTCCTTGTGAATGCCGAAGAAGGAGCTCACAAGAGATACAGGCCAAAGGATTACTCTGGTTATCAGTGTCATAAAATAATGCTGGTGAGTCCAAATAACTTCAAAAAAATACCAAAAAAATAGCTGGTTCATAATATTTGCTGGGGGGGTGGAATTTACGGAGAACTGTGTACTATACTTTTAGTATATCTAATAATGAATATGACCAGTGGCATGAAATGAATAGATATTCAGACTTTCTGTTCAGTTTCACAGATCACCTCACCATAAGTTTACAGAATTGCAGACAAGTCTACCTGTTACTGTATATACCCATGATTGTGCAAGAAACTATGTCCTTTCAAATTGTTATAGTAGTAATAGGATAAAAGTGTATTTAATTTTGGCTTTGTGCAGCTTTTGCATGGGAATGAGTGAGAATGACTTTCTCACAGTGACATGAGGCCATCAGATAAGCAGAGGTACCAGAACAGAGTGCAAAGAAAGGAAGTGTCTCCCAACAAGATCCATTTTCCTGCACGTGCCTGTAAAATACACGCACCTGCTGCACCAAGGAAATAGGAGTGTGGTTTTTCCCATGTTTTTTAGCCTCTGAGTTGTGGATGAAAATAGAATTGTTTAGTAAAACAGATAGGTGCGTTAGTAATTGCTGCAAAAAAAGACAATAATTCTTAGCTCAGAAAGAGAAAGAAGTGAGAACAGCATTTGATGGAGGGGAGGTGGGTAGAAAGGAAGGAAGAAGTAATTTTTTTCTGAAGCAGTTAGTCATGGGTAAAACATTTCTTATGTGTTTAAAGGATGCCCAGAAGAAACATTCTGAAGAGAAATACAGAATCTTCATGGAAGTCTGTGAGAATTTTCAACCTGTGTTCCGGTATTTCTGCATGGAGAAATTCCTGGACCCAGCCGTGTGGTTTGAAAAACGACTGGCATACACTCGCAGTGTGGCTACATCCTCTATAGGTATTGGATTATTTACAGTGGCTTTTTAGGATACACAACCAAAGAGTTTATACCATTTCAGACATAGTGGCTGTCCTGCTTTTGTCACATGTCAGAAAAGGCATAGCAGGGGGCAAGAAAGGCCAGCAAGAACATTAGCATTATTTTTGTAATTAAGATTTCTGACTTGTTCCTCCCCACCCCCATTTTTGCTGCAGAAGGAAGAATGAAATTCTGTATTTCTTTGTTTATGTAGTGGTTTGTTTTCTTAGGTTCTGGTAGTTTGTTTGGTTTTTTTTAACCTGGCTTTATTTCTGTTGTTTTGGTTTAACATTTATTCATTTCATGTGTAGCTTCTCATGCTTTAGCTGAATTGAAAAGCTCAATCTTTTACTGTGTTTGTACTGGCATTATTATCCATGGCTGAAATGGTTATTTAAGCTCTGGGGTTTTTCCTTTGATTCTCCTGTCATAGTGAAGAAAAAGAAGTACTTAAATGTAAGTACTGTGGATTTTTTTTGGATGACTCAGTTCTGTACTGAGTCTCTGGAAGACATTTGTTAGTAGATTGTATACATTGCAGTAGATCCCATTTTAGCAGGTAACATGCTTTTTACTGAAAAAAAAATGAAGTAAATCTGCAGTTTAGTAGAATTCACATGAGAGATTTTTGTAGGAAATACTGCTGCTGTCCATGTCCATCAGCTAATGAAAACAGTAACAGGTGTAGATTGCAGCAAGGGAAACGTAGCTTGGAGTTTTTCTACATTTGAGGACAATAAAGCACTGAAATAGGCTTACAGGAAAGATCTTATAATTTGGATCACTGGAGATTTTTAAAACTGACTTAGACAAAAGTCGTTTAGTTTGTTGGGGGGCTTTTGCTAATGATAGTAATAATAACAAAACCTGATTTTATTATGCACTTGCTTTAAATTTTTAATTTTTTTTGAAAGCTGCAATATTATTTGATGAACTTTGATCTACAAATAGAAACGGGTAAGAAATCTGTGGAGTTAGATAAATCAGTGCACATCTGTATGAGAATAACCTTTTTGCAATTTCATTCAGTCATCCTTTTCTTTTTGGATTTGTGGAATGAGATTTGCTCTTTCCTTGGGTAATATCTACATGTGGGGGAACAAATATTCTCACTTTTAATTTGTTTTCACCTGTTACAATTACACCAATAATCCTTCTTAAGCTTTCTGTGGTTTTTATGGCATGGTTTCAGCACTTCCATTTTTGTTTCAGTTGGCTACATTCTTGGACTTGGAGACAGGCATGTTCAGAATATCTTGATAGATGAACAAACAGCAGAACTAGTGCATATAGATCTGGGTAAGTGGGACAGCAAGAGAACCTTAATTTTTCTGTACTTTAACTTTTTTTTTTTAAACTTTTATTATCCTTTCATTTAGGGGTTGCTTTTGAGCAAGGCAAAATCCTTCCCACACCAGAGACTGTTCCATTTAGATTAACCAGGGACATCGTGGACGGAATGGGTATCACCGGCGTGGAAGGAGTCTTCAGAAGGTGAGTGCTCCTGTACTGCACAGGGATAAGGAGGCAGCAGTGTACTTCCAGCGTTGTGATTGTTACATCTTAAATAGTTCTGATTCTTGAGAGGAGACTCAGATTTCTGCTGGTAACACCCAAACCTAAATGCTGACATTCAGCTCCTATGCACGTAGTTATATAACCAGCTGCACGTTCATTATTGTTGCTCGGTGTTTCATACTGTTCACTTGCTAATGGGTTATTGTCACCCTCTTGTGAAATTCAGGGTGGGCTCAGTGTTTCCAAAGGCTCCACAGCTGACTGTTGATTCAGAATGACCTTTTTTTCCCTTCAGAACTGTGTATTTCTTTCAGAGCTATACTACATATTTAGAGCTGTTAAATGTCTTTGAATCAATTTGTTTTGACTCTAATTTCTGTTTAGTTTTATGTAAGTAATTTAGAGTCTTTTTCTCCTTTTGGATCATATATTTTATATTACTTTGCAAGTGCAAAATATAAATCCTATAATAGATCTGAACTGCAAAACAGAAGAATCCCAAAGGAGTTAAGTTTCTATCAACCTCCATCCTATCTTCTGTGAATGACCCAAGGGATTCCTAAATAGCAGGACATTTTTCTCATTCCAGACTTTGATGATGTTCATGAATGTAGTACTTGCAACCCCCAAATTTCATGTCTTTAGAAAGGTACATAGTGTAGGTGTTGTCTTTATAAGGCAGCAATTAAGGTTAATAAGTAGTTCCTAGTACACCTTTGTACTGTGAAGGAGCAGTCACTGCCACTTCTAGTCTAAAAATGATGCTGTCAAATTCACTGTTTTGTATTACTTCTGAAAGCATGATACAGAAAAACATGAATTGTTGGGCTACAGCTGAAGTAAATAAGAGTATAAAAGGCACTGGTTCAGATGCCGTTTCTGCCTCAGGCAGCCTGACTTGTACTTAACAGTGCAGGTGTAAGTGGTGAACAAGTCATTGGCTGTGAATGTGTTCAGTTAACTTTGGTGTGTGTGTTCTCATCCTGAGGTAGACAGGAGGCCTAATCCCTCTTTCACAGGAGTCCCTGTCCCAGAGGATAGTTTGGCATTCCGTCCAGGAGCTTAGTTTGCTTGGGAGTGAATGTAGGTAACCACTTCTGGATCAAAGGTCTTGGGGGAGATTTCAGGAATTGCTTAAAGTCTGGCTACTAGATCTGCTCATTTCATGGAAAACAGCCCTACCAAGATTCTCCAATGTGTTCCAGAGCACCCCTGGCACGTGTTTTCATCCAGCCAGCAATTCTGCCATTGTGGCACACCTTAACTCAGTGTTAACTGAGTGGTTAATTCTGCTTATAGAAATATTTCAGACAGTGAAAGTCATCCCTTTCCACAGAGAAATAATAAACAGTGAACTACACAGTCTCCTCTTGGTTTTACATGCCTAAATTTCTCTATTTCTCTTTTTTTTTCCTCAAGTGAAAATATCAGAAAGGTTACTCCTATGTTAGAAATTAAACTTTAAGTGGGGTACAAATATCCATTATTTAAATTACAAAAATACCATTTCATTTTACCAAAAAGAACTTAAATACTGTATAATGTTTTCTAGATGCTGTGAGAAAACAATGGCTGTTATGAGAAATTCTCAAGAAGCTTTGTTGACTATTGTAGAGGTAAGCATTTTTTCATTCTTTTGGACAGTAACCTGCCAGAATGTCTTCAGTTTCTTGTCTTCGTCTTCATATGCATCACTGCTCCCAATACTCACTTAGAGTGTTTTGTACTGAATTAGAACATAATGGTGTTGGTCAGATTTGTTAATTCATGTAATCTTTGATAACGTTATAACCAGTTTGCATTTTCTATGGGAACTGTTTCCTTCAGGCAGTTTTCCCTCTTCAATACCTACATGCTTCTAGCCATAGTGCAACATTCCCAGCAGGAGTAATACTGACTGAGTTAAATCCTCTTTGCATAAGTCACAAAGAAAAGAATGAAACTGATTTTTGAAAGCAGGTTATATTGTGCATTAAAAGCTAATTATTCTATTTAGTGCCTACCAGTGTATTAAAAAATTACCTATTCACTGCTGAGGTGGGACTGATGGCAAAACTTTGTGAAGTATGAGCAACACAAATACCTGCAAGTGATCAGAGGCAGTTTTGTTGTTGGATCATTTACTAAGCAACGTAGCCCAATTTTATTGGTTAAAAAAAAAAAAAAAAATGAACCAACAAAAACCCTGTTCAACCTCCTAATATTGTGGTTAGTGTGAGCATTTCCAACAGTGCTAGGGCACTGAATGAGCTGAAATTAACACTTAAAATTAAAAAGAGGCTTATTTACTGTGTAGGTGCTGCTCTATGACCCTCTTTTCGACTGGACCATGAACCCCTTGAAAGCTTTGTATTTGCAGCAGAGGCCAGAGGATGAGGCTGACATGAGCTCTACACTCGGTACTGATCCACAAGAACCTAAAAGAAAAGCCAGGTGCAAGATTTTTTCCTTACCCTCCTCTTGCTGCACTGTTGCCTTGCTTTATGGTTTTCTCACTGGATGTTGCTGATGTTGTTCAGGATCCATACCTAGAGCACCTATTTTTCTTTTTTTTATTCTGCCAGCAGTGACGACCAGAGTTTTAACAAAGTGGCTGAGCGTGTGCTGATGAGACTTCAGGAGAAGCTGAAAGGTGTTGAGGAGGGAACAGTGCTCAGTGTGGGAGGGCAGGTGAACCTCCTCATACAACAGGCCATGGACCCTAAAAATCTGAGCCGACTCTTTCCCGGATGGAAACCCTGGGTGTGACTTGGAAGGATCCAGCATGCTTTTAGAAGAAAACTATTTTTTTGCACCAAGTGTTCTAACATTTCAAATTGGTATTTCACAATTAAAATTTATATCAGGAGCAACTATGAAGCCTTATACATATTAGCATTTGGTGGATGGTTTGGGGTTTTTTTCAATAACCTGTTACTGAGAAACATTTTTGGTTCTGCTTAGGTTCATCCTACAGTCTAAACCACCAAGCACTGCTTTGATGTTCCTTGTGACCCACAAGGACTTTGCTTGGGCAGACTGGATGTGGTGTATTCTTAAAACAAGAGATTCATCACTGTTGTGTATCTTCGACAATGCTGGACTCTTGTATCTGGTAATTCTGTGTGGTAACATGACTGTGTAGAATAGATGATCCAAAAACCAGGACTCGTGATATAACCAGCTAAACTACATTTCCAAAAGGGGGTTATACCTTAGTTCCACAGTGAAAGAAAAGAAAACCAGAAAACCTCATGTATAATGAATCAAGGGTTCTTGGGGTTGGGGTTTTTTTAAGCTTCGTTAAATGGACACTTCTGTATATAGATGTAGACTTTAGGTCAAGTATAATATGGCTGCTTTTTTTTTTTCCTGTTGTAAATTAAATTATGCTGGTACTTTATTTTTATATTACTCTAATAGTATAAAACAATAAAAAAATATTTAGCTTTTGTTGCTCAGACTTCCTTGACAAAGCATATAGACTATACAATGAAATTTAGCATCTTGGAAACACTGTATCTGCAATAAACACCTCTCAGAAAAACTGAAGTTGTATTCCGAGCACAATAATCTCATTCTGAGTGCATGTGGTTTTACAGAAGACATCGCTCCTTCTTAAAAATAAGAAATTGGGTTCTCAGTGAATATGGATAATCAGAGAATCCATTCAAATAATGGTCTAACTGGCATAGTTAATAAATCTTCCCAAATCATCTTTATATTTAAAAATATGAATAAAGGTTGGTGTACCCTTACATTATCTTAGTTGACATTTCATGCATTTTTACAGCAGTATAAATGAAGAACTCCTGTTCCAATCAGCATTTCATGGGTTTTCATTTGTACAGTGTTCCCACAATTTTTATGCTGTATCCTTATTTTGTGAGATATTGTCTACATGGCAAAATGAGTCTTGTGTACTATGTTTTCGTGAAGCTGACATAAATTTCTGTTGATCCTTGGAACCAAAAGCACATCCTGGATTTTTCTGTGGGGAGGAGCTATCATCCAGGGGCACAGTGATCTGTTTGTTCTCTGAAAATGAAACTTAACTGACAAAGAGTATGTGCTCTATGTGAAATTTAAAGTAGACTTAGTAAAGGGAGAAAAGTCCTATCAAGCAATGGCAGGAAGGAAAGGACTAAACAAAAAGTCCTTAAAGTACTTTTCTTCACCACAGACTGTCCTAGGGTGATCTATAATGTTACTGTATTCCATATCTTATCTGCAGCCAAAAATTGTTACTGTCTCTTATTAATCATTGTAGTAGTTTTGTACAATATATCCTCAGTAAAGGGAGAGCAGATTCCTGCAATGTGATTTTTTTTTTTCCATCTAGATACAGATCTTTTAGATTCTCATCAAAGTTGTTAACACTTGCATACAAAACCCAGCTTTGCTTCCACTTACACTTCCCCAAACTACCTCTGTCTGTGGTAGAGAGTCCTTGAGCTTTCCCATAGAGATAGATTCTGATTTCTGAAAGATCAAACGTTTAGTTGTAGTTGTTTCTCGAGCCACTGCAGAGAAAATGATGGCTTTGGAAACTCCATCCTAAAGTACTGCATACAGAGTTCAGACTACATAAAATAAACAACTAATAAGGCAGTTCTACTTCTCATGCCTCACCTGGAATTTCCAGACACCTTCCAGTCATTGTACCCCTGAGCTTACCTTTGCCTGGACACTACTGGATTTGGGCCCATCAAGCAAAGGAAAACCTGAAATTACATAGTTGTACAGTAGCTGAGGCTTGTGGTGTGCATATTCCTCAACAGACATCCCCAACACACTGTCCTGTTCTTTAAGGGAATTTAACTTCTTACCGGCAAGGTCACACATCATAAATTTTATCAACACAATCATCCATTGTTAGACAGAGAGTTACGCTTTGTCCTCAAGTCTCCAGCCCTGCTTCCAGGCCCTTAAACATGCCATGGAAGTTCTGGATAACACTTACCAACAGGAGCTGTTTTGCTCAAATGAGTACTTCCCATGGGCAGCTCCCAAAACAAATGCTTTCATGGAGGAGAGACACTTGGAGTGTCCTGACCTGTGTTCAGGCAGCTGGCACATCAGGACTAGACCCGTACTCCTCAGTTAAGATTTTCCTTCCACAAAGTTTGCCAAGATACCTGAAATAGCTTACACATTATGTAAGTCTTTAATTTGAAAGTAGCATCACCTTACTCAAAAATTCAAAGTTAAGTCAGTTACTCTAACCAGACATAAAAGAAGGAAGCAATGTCTAACCAACCTTGCTTAGTATCTCTCACTCCACTTGTCTTCACATTGGTTTTCATCTGCTTTTTCTACCAGACTCTCTGACTGCACCTACAGAAGGATATATATAAACTCTGTTGAGCCAAACCCCATGCAGTGCTATCCACTGTCCCTTCAGCACCGTGTTTCTGAAACGAGCTCTCTGACAAACTAAAGCTGAGAAAAAGCCAAGTGGTGCTGCCTGAAGCAGAGCCCATAAAGTAGGTGATTACTGAGCAGTGTGGAGCATTGGGGATCCAGCTTGCTTGACCCATGGCCCTCAGGCTCCCTAACCCCTTTCTTAGTTAGCAGTAAAGGCAGAGAATTTAGTTAAGCAAGAGCCAAAGTGAATTATATGGTTCCTTCAGGCTTAGAGCTGATGCTTCAGACGGGCCCTGTGGTTTGGCTTCATCTTCACTAAAAGCAAAACTGACTGTGACAAAACCCTCACAACATCCTCTCCTGAGGAACTTCTGTGTCATCAGCTGCCACAAGTAAAGCAAACACCGTTGGACAGAGAGAGAATAATCACAGTTTAGAGGGGATTACTTTACAGGCAAAATGTATTTAAGTAAATGTTACTGAAACAGGTTAAAGATTAAAAACCCTGGTAACAAGAGCTAAAAATAAAGGATCACTTTGTAACAACTTTTTCAGCTTTCAGTATAAAGTTTGAGCATTAATTCGGCGATCTACTGTGCAGAAGCCTTGTGCTGTGCTCTGAAGAAATGCATTCTGAAAAACTAAATTATTGCAAATGCATTTTGAGCAGAATGTGGACATTGGTGTTTATAAACAGCAGAGTCCACTATAAAGCAGCTGACACTTGCATTTTCAGTCAGACAGTGCTTGTTTAGTCAGCTTCTACTGCTGAAATTACAACTCCACATCACCATGGAGGAGAGAAAATAGAAACAAATGCTAGCAAAATGACCACTTTGGATTTGTATCCATTGGAAAATGGTCTTTCTCAGAGAAAAAGCTAACTCACTGGTGTTACATCTGGTCCTGATATGAAGTCTGTTTCTCTTTCTTGAAAGGGAGTAAAAGCCTCTGTTCCACTGAAGTTACGGGGTAGATATGGATCTTGCTGTGACTTAATGAACTGGAAGTCTAAACAAGAGTGGAAACACGAGTAAAGATACAATTTACATCTTTAAAATTACACTATACCTATACCTGCTACAAATCCTTATAACCCTTACTTAAAACTTGAAAAAAACAAATAAAATCAAAGCTAGAGACAGTTCTATTTGTGCTACAGAAATGGAGATATAAGCAAATCAAATTTCCCTAAGATGGCACATCTAACAAAGTAGTTTCTGTAATTATGAGACATATCTGATATCAGTGCTCTGGGGTTTGGGTCTTTTTTTTTTACTTAATGATTTCCACTTCATATTGTTCCATTGTTTAAAATACAGAATTATTTCTCACAAAGTAAGTTTGTTGGCTTATTTTTTTCCAGACAGCAGTGTGAGTCCTAAATTACATCAAACCATTTCAAATATCTCAGTGTAAAGCAAAGGAGAATCTGGTTCTTTATATGATTTCGTTTTACTTTTTAGACTTGCCTCACTACCTTAATCAGCTGATTATGTTAACACACCTAAGCATTGCATAATGTGTAAGTAGATCATACACACTAAAAGCCCCTTGGCTATGTCAAAACACAGAAACTGATGCCCTATCAGCATGCAGCTGTCCTACCAGTGTAATTAAAACCAGTTTTAAATCAATTTATTTAGGTCTGTGAAAACCACTGTGGGTACAAACCTCCATGTGACACACATCTCATTATAATTATCTCTTATCTGTTCAGCTTAATTCTGTCACTTACACACAAGGTCTCGTAAAGCACTGACAATACACGAGGTATTGTGTTAAGGCAGACATTATGCACAGAAGGATAAACAGACCTCTGAGCCTCTGCTTCTCCTCAGGATATGCAACAATTACTTAAAGGAAAAGTGTCCTGTCATCATCCAGTTCCAAACTACCAGCTTTACTTTATGTAAAACATGGCAGTCAGCTTGTGGGCTCCCTGTTTCTCACTCCTACACTATTTTTTGAGTCCTTGTTCTAATGGTTATAAAGTACCCTTTTTTTTCTTTTAAATTTCAAAAGTGCTGACTGAATGTGGCTCTCAGCCTGTCCCTCCCCTACTTCACTCTTTGTTTTCTGGTTTCATTACAGCATCTGCATTACAGCTGTAGCTGAGGGGTCTTTTTATAGCTTGTTGCTGTGAAAGAACTACTTGTCTCTTAATTATAGGTGTGCTTGAAGCTTTTAAAGTTAAATAATGCTTTAAGAAATTGCATGTCTATAAAACCATTTTAAGAAACTAATATGATAGTGTTAAAAATATTTTTACATTTCTATCCTGTTGCATTTTCCAGTTGCTCTTTATTAGAAATATGAATATTTCAGTACGGAAGTGATCCAATTGACTATACACCAAGGAGTTTAATGGATTTCTTAACTGGAGGAGGAGACTGTTAAAACATGTTTTCTATATAAAATAAGTAATTTACTTTTATTGCTGGCTGTCACAATGCATGCAATATTTCCAATTTATGAATAACTCATTACTTTGATATTGGTCTTCCAAGTCTCTCTATGAGCTAACTGGAATTTACTGAAAATGCTTTATCATCCACTAAGAAGAAAATTAGGGCTTCCTTGTTGTAGTGTTGCTCAATTTTTTATGATCTGAAAGTGATTTATCCTTGTGGATTAATACAAACCAGCTGTTTTTCTCGAAAGATTCATGATACCACTCCCAGGGATTGATGTGTGGCCTTTGTCAGTTTTGTTTTGTACAAGAAAACACTATTTCCTAATACTGGAAGTGTTAAATAGAAAAAAAGTGCTGCCAAGAACTGCATTTGGAGCCATTGATGAGATTGTTTCTCTTCAAAAAGTACAGTCAGAACCAAAATAAACTTAATTCTAAAATAATTAAGTGCACATGCAGTGGTGTTACAATCTTGCTTAACAAAACCCTATGCCAACAATAAAAAACAATAAAACCAGTTAAATCCTTAGAGTAATTCAAAAGTATAGAAGAAATTCACAGAAATCTTGACTGCAACAGCTGCACATTTCAAACCAGGCTTTAATGGACTGTTAAGGCTTTGGGATTCAGCTGACTTGATTGCCCTGCTACTACTGCTATAGAGAAGGGTTCATGGCAATAATTGCATATGGCACTTCCCTGTGGAAAGACAGAGAGGTTTTCTTTCACAGTGTCAGCCTACATGACAACCGTGACAAGTATTTACTCACTTTCTCAAAGATGAGCCCGCCCCCCCCCACCCCCGAGTCTGGAGCAACTACCACCGAACTTTAGAAATAAATACTGAATCATGATTGGCAGTGATGAGTCTGGCACAAAATATGTGCCTGGTCATACTACTTTCATCTGGAGTTCACTGCACAGACTGTATGTGTATTTTTCTCTAGAAAGTCATGACAGGGCTCTGTAATTCCTGCCTACACACCCGTTCCTTACTTTGTGTTAACACTTACTGAAAGGGATCATCTTGTGAACAATAAGTAACTTTTTCACCCTGGCCTTTACACTACAACTTGAACAGAAGACTACGCAGTGCCTAATGCTTCATTTTCCTTGTGTATGATTGAATTGAGGTATACTAATGACATTTTGTGCATAAGGCAAAGTTAAATAAGGAGGAAGAGGAGAAGGTTTGAGACAGAAACCAAATAATTATAGAAGAAAAGGAGAAATTTAGTAAAAATGCCAGACATCTGGGCAATAAACTAGCTTCGTTCCAGCAATTTCACGTGTGGTAGCCATAATACTTAGTTAAATACCTCAAAAGCATTAGACATTTACATAGGACAATGACTTTTCAAGTTATTTAAACACCAAAAATCAAGAGACAAGCATTTTATGCCTAAATCAAAGCAGACACATGTACTAAGATATTTCAAGTAAAAGAATATTTAAGCATTTCATACCATCTTTCAAGTCTCCCTGTGGCACCCAAGTCAGAAGCCTGCACACCATATGCTTATTCTGTATCTACCAGAGCTGGAAAGGTATTTCCCCAGAACAATTTTACAACAGCCAAGTTATTAATTGCCATGCAGAGAGCCCAGTTTCTTCCTGCTGACAACAGAAGACCTTGAAGAACTCTTGCCCCTTGCTGTTGTATCTCTGCTAAGGGACCGAAGACAGGTGAAATAAATCTGGCCACTAAAAGCCTGCCATAAGAATCAGGTGCAGCTGAAATCAACAGAAAAACTAAGATTGAGCTGGAGAAAAAAAAGCTGTGATTTAGTGAGAGCAGAACCCCCACAAATCTCTAAGTCAATAACACTGGCAAGTGGTTAGCACTGCAGAGATTGTGGATTTAGGAATCTAGTTTTATCCACTCTGACTTGCTTTGCTGAACACATTTAGTGAATGCAAATATTCTTAATGCTTTCATGCAGTGGCCATTTTGTGCACCCAGAATACCACAGAGAATACTCCATATGGTAAAATGATGCTTACAGTACCTAGCCTGATTTTGATGACAATATCTGCTGCAACACCTAGCAACTCTGTCTGCAAGTGGAAAGATAATGATCTGTAATGCTTGCATCCTACAGAGAAATTAGGTCAGAAAGTATATTACTGTGAATATTCTGTTTCAATTACTTGGCAGTACTTGCAGCACTGTGAATTACTTGCCAGTACTTAGCAGTACAGGCTCTTGATCAGGTTTAGGACCTTTAGTAGAGAAACTAGAAAACTTGCAAAGTGTAGTGAGGTTTCTAGCAGGCAGACAGAGCTGCTTAAAGAATACATCATCTACAGTCTCCCAAGAATAAGCAAAGGAAATCAACATGGCCTATAAATATTTTTATAATTATCAAGCAGCTTTCAAGTGGCTTGTAAGAAATGAATTCCAGTCCATCATACTTAATTCTCAAAGACAGCTGCCTTCTGTGTGCTTAGTTTCTTCTGTTCTTCCTTCCCTTTAGTTTTGTTTGTCTTTACTTTGATGTTCAGCTTTGTTTTTCCTTGGATCATAGTTTCAGTTGTTTTCAGCCTCCCCGTGCATCCGTAACTGTGGGACCCAGAGAAGACTGGGGGCAATCAAAAGTAACTGTCTGATTTATATTACTGTAATGAGCCTTATTTTACAACCCTGTGCCACAACTATAAAGCAGTGAGACAGCCACTAGTAGAATGTATCTCACTTTGTATTGCACTCCCTAACTTGTACAGCCCTCATCTCCTGAGGGTAAATGCTCTTCATCAGAAGGGGAAGATCTCTTCCTCCAAAACTTGTAAGTTTTTTGTTGTAATTAAATATATGTGCATCCTGTAGAGAAGTGCAAATATACAAAAAAACATCTTTGTAACTTTTAGTTGTGGAAAAACGCTGTGAACAGATTTTCCCATTCCAACCTCAGAGAATTTAAGAACTTGAAATTGTCTAATAAATCATATTCATGTAAGAGAAATTGAACACATTTTTAGAAGAAATAGTTTATTTTTATATTAGAATAAGCTAATAGTGAAAAAGCTTTTAGAGAGAAGTATGTATCGGTATAAAGTACAGTCCCACATTCACTACATAGAAAGTAGGTTGAAATAGAGCATCTAGATCCCTAAATTTATTTTTCCAGAAAATAATCACTGAGCGAAACTCAGCTCTTTTTCTCCAGCTTAGAATTTACAGAGATACTCCGAAAAATAATGCTTTAGTCCTACACAACTTTCTTTTTTAATAAAATCAGGTCATCATATCCACATTCTTTCTGGAATTTTTTTCTAGCCATAAGTAACTACTTGTGACCCTTGAAGGCTTCTTTTCCTCCTCCTTTTTAAGTAATAACAGATGATATGTGTATGAT
Source organism: Cnemophilus loriae (assembly GCA_013397755.1). NCBI lineage: Eukaryota > Metazoa > Chordata > Aves > Passeriformes > Corvidae > Cnemophilus > Cnemophilus loriae. The sequence continues at coordinate 2,343,759 of VZTF01002837.1, read as the reverse complement.
TGATGAATTACAGTCATCTCTTGGACAAGCAAGCATGTAGGACAGCTCCTTACTTCTGGAAGAGTGACCTCTGTAAGTACATGACCCTGAATTAAAAACAAAGGATGTGCACAGAAGGAAAAAAGCAGGAATAACGAAAGGCAAAGCAGGCAGGAGCAGGTTTGTGAGTGGCCTTTCACAAGAGCTGGTTCAGAAAACAGACCTGGGTACCACGACAGAGCAGAAAGGAGATGAGAGGGGAACCTGAGGCTGCACAGGATACCAGTGAAAGCTTGGAATAATTCTGTGATCATCCTTGAGGTTGGGATACGCACGATTTCGGGCTCTCAGGCACATGGTGTGACTCTTGGGGTGTCCTGTGCAGGGCCGGGAGCTGGACTTGATGATCCCTGTGGGTCCCTTCCAACTGGCAGCTTTCATGAAGACCACAGAAAGCCATCCCTGAACAATCGAACTGTCCTGTGTTAGATTTCTGAGTCCATGTGTCTTTCCACAGTGCTTGTTTCCCCATCAGCCTGACACTCGGGTGTGAGCTGCAACATAAGCTGAAACTCACGTCATGACACGACAAGTGTGCTTCCCACCAGCTTGGAATGAGCAGAGAAATCCGCCTTTTTCTTTGAGCATCAAGCCAGGAGGAGGGGGTGACTCACAGGGAGCTGGCACTCCCACAGCAGGGCCTGTCAGCTCCAGGCCCGGGGTGTCTGGTGGCTGCCGGGGAGTGACTCTCAGTCATTTTTTAAAAATTTGATATTTGTTTAGTATGATACTTCTATTACTGAATAGTTCTAGAGTTTAAATTAGAGTTGCATCAAGAACATTCAGGAAGGAAAGCATTGGTGAGTATCCTCCCTGTCAGAATATCCAATTACTTAAAGAATAATAGAAGAAGGAGGAAATAATACCTACTGCCAACAAAGTAGATTTTGTCACTGATTTCAATGACAGTTGAAGACATGCAATTGAATCTCCCAAAGGATCCATTTAAAAATGGATATGTATGTCCATTTGTATTTTCATGTAATGTCCATCAGTTTGGTAAGTAAGCAGAATCTCTGTTTCTTAAATCAGAGATTACCAGATAACCATATAAATACCTTTATTTCTGGATAGCCTGTGATCAGTTATATATGGTAGCAGCATGTGTACTACTTTGACTTTCTTTGTCAATAATGTGAAGACCTGAGAGATGACTATCATATTCACACTGCTGATCCAGCCCCAGGTAATGGGAATTTTTAAATGTATCAGAGAAAAAAGAAACTTTATTTCATTTTAATTTATTAATCCTTCTTATCATGTAGCATATTATCCTCTATTATTTACTTTATCACAGGTAAAAAAAAAACCAAAAAAACAACAACCAAAAACCCCCAAACTCTAAAGTTTTATTTTAAAATAAACTTCTTATATATGGTTAGAGCCATTAGATCAGCTAGGTGGATAAAATCAGATAAATAAAAGAGGAGAATGCCTGTACTGATTAAACCAGGAGATACTGTTCCACAAAGGAGATACTGTTTGCCTTTTATATAACATAGAGTTTCAAAATCCTTGATTGAAGAAGAGGACATAAAGCACAAGAGAAAACACACCCTAGATTTGCTGATGATTTTGCAACTTGGTTTCAAAGACAAAGACTTTGAAATAGTGATCAAAAAGCTGTGAAACTAATATAAAGTCTGTTTAAAAGCAGGCCCAACTATACTCACAAGATAGCTTTCGAAACTACTCAGGCCAGTTTTAAGAGCCAGCTCTTGCCAGAGGCCTTCATCCTCATCAGTACTCCAAATTAAAATTTATTACAGAAAGCAATTACATGTAATTTAATATTAAATTAAAATGCAAAGCTAAATCCAGACAAGTATTAGTCTGACAGTATCGGGAGAATACAAATGTAGGTGCAATACTATACAAATAGGCAGCTATAACTATAAATACATGGCATTGTTCCACGGAAGAACAGAGAGGACTCTGTAAGAAGCTTTGGTTTAGCTGAAAATACAGAGGCTGGTTTCCCTACCGTGAGCGAATGCTTGATCCTGGGGAAGTGCCAGGAGAGCTCTCATGGCTCTCAGACCTTGAGATATCAGCCAAGGGAATACCTGCTGGCTCCGTGATGGGAGCAAGTGTTCCTGTGAAGTCAAAACACTAATTTTGTTACTCATGATTTGTTTGCTTTTTTTCCCAAAGGAAAATCTGTCTCAGCAATCAGTGAACTACAACTAATTCTTCATGAATTCATGATTTTTTTCAAGAAGGGGAAGAGGAGAAACTTTATAGGTTTAGATTCAACCCAATATACAACATTTTTCTGTGAAAGAGAGCCTTAGCTTAGTTTTATTCTGTCTTGTTTTCAGGCAACCACTTTTAAGTCTTTGAGCACTATCAGAATATATTTACTTAATCAGAAAATATTTATTTCCCATGCAATTGATGAGTATGGAAAATTTCAACCATTTATTAACTTGGGATAATGTAGCATGGTGATCCACTTCAAGAAGTCCAAAATTAATAATATGGTTAATTAAAACAGTTTTGCAGTAAAAGCCAAACCATTTTAAGTGTGAAGCCCCAGAAAATATCTGAATTTTTTCTTACTTATTAAACTGGGTTACTGAAGTGACCAGTATCACAACATATTTTCTCTTTTTCTATGGAATTAAGAATTTCTCAGGAACAGACCATTTTGTTCTCAGAAACAAGTAGAAGACTACAATCCAATACGATGCAATTTTCAAAGGCCAATTTAATGAGTTCAGTGGGTGCTGATGTTACCTCCATTGCCCTGAAAATTACACAGTTTATCATCCACATTCATTGGGCTCTTCATATCTGGGCAGAGGTTGCTAAAATTGTACTTGATGGTGTAACCATGAGAAATAAATCTAACTGACAAGGAACTAAATTTCATCTCCATAGCTTTGCCAGCTATGCATATAATTTCTTCTTTGCTTTAGGTTTTTAGCTAGTCTTGACAAATGATGGGGTGGTTCAAGGGAATTGATTTAGGGGACAAATTGTTAAGCTATCAAGTTCTTAGAAATAGGAAACTGCTTAGCTAGATTCAGATGTCCTGTGTCTTAACCCTAAAGATAAGCAAGTTAATTTTTCATTTGGCTGTGAACAGTAGGTGCTTTTCCTTCATTTTTTTCATTGGATCAGGTAAGCTTCAAGACCTTATCTATGGTTACAAATCTGAATGCAGTTTGCAAAAATCCAGTGCCATTTACTCTAATGGGACCAGAGTCTGGCCTTTCTGTGTGAACATAATTTGTATGCCCCATCAAAAGCGATTTTTTAATGGCCTCCTTAACAAGATAATCCATGAAGGAACTGGTGACAACTGCACCTAGTAACCTACTTAACAGATCCAGTTTGACAACAATTACGCATCACTGCATGTAGTCAAGGCAGGGTGTAACTTGATATTAAACACAGCAAACACATTTGATAGAGGATCATAGCTGCTTGAGAAGGTTGAAGGTAGTGACTTCTGAGCAGAAGAATTGTTTGGCTTTGAGGTAGTAATTATATTGGGACTGGAATGGAGAAACCATCTACTGCATATGAGGGTAGTTCAGCCATCACCAGATTCAAGTAAATGCTTGAGTTTGTGGATAGTACTCAGAGCTGTGTGCTCATGAAGGACTTCCTGAAGATTTTATTTCATTAGATTCATAGGACAGGCATATGACGGTAGAGGAGACCTAGAGGAGACCTCATTCAAATTGGCATCTTAAAAGTGCACATATTGCCTGTTCTGAGTCGATCGGTTCAAATTTTACAGGGAAAAGCCAATTTTCCCATGTCTCTCTCCATTTTGAAATAAAAGATCCAATTGACAGTATGTGTTTCTGTGACTGGAATGGAACTGCAATGTGGGAAATAAATTATATATCTATAGATAGACATAGATATAGATAGATATAGAGATATATCTTGCAAAAGAGTAAACAGCAATTGCCATTAACAATTCCAGTGAACAATACACTATACATATAGTATTATTAATATTCAGGGAAAAGTCACAGTTTTTCTGGATCTTTGGGAATATTTTGATTTGAGTCAACATTCGATCACATGGAAATTTGCCTTCCCGCTGGTAATCAGACTTTGGAAACTATTTCACAAGAAATACTCAGAATTATTCTGCATCTTATGTAGGTACTACTTGCATTTAAGTATTGCCGAATATTTACGATTGTTAGAAAGTCATAATCTATGTGATCTCTACTGCCTTTAAATGCTTGGGTTTTTTAAAGAGTAAAAAGTTAAGTTAATACAAATCAGGTATTTAAAATTTACACCTACATTTCAGGTTCAGTTACAGGAAGTTTGGGATCAGTGTGACTGTTGGTTACCTTACAGACAGAAATAAATCTTTCAGAGAGTAGAGGAAATACCAAAGTCTAAACAATATGGAGTGGTTATAGTGTGAAAAGGCATGCTGGAGTTTGTCAGCGAGGGTAAGTCCACATTAAAGTACCTTTGTTCCTAAGGCAGAAGAAAGCAGAATTTATTGGCAGAGATGCAGCTTCTATCAGTAACATACATTCCTGACATTTTCTAAATAACTCACCTTGCCAAAAAGGCTAAGTAAATTTAACGACACTTGGCAGAATGAGTTGAATCTCTTCTCTACAGGATTTTGCTTGGGTGCTTATGTCAGAGGTATAATGTTTTCTTGATTCTTCTGTAGCTTATGTTTTAGCAAATAAAATCTTACTATATAACCCAGGGTCTTATTTTCACTGTTTTGAATTACCTAATCTTGGAGATCACTATTAGTCTACAGTAATACAAGACAGCTTATTCCTGAAGTATCCCTTTAAACTTATTTTGCTTTATAAAGTTCAGTTCATGCTTTGCCTTCACTACAAAGAACATACCAAAGTATCTGTAACAGGCATCTTTTTTAAAAAGAGTAACAACTTTTACCTACAGAGCGGTTTTTTGTTTGGTTTGGGATGATAAAGTTTCTTTTTTTATTCCTTAAATGAAATGAACTGTACACAAAACTACCTTCTTCCTGAGGTAAAAGCTGATGGTCCTGAGCAAAACAAGTCATAATTTGGAAGCAAACCCAGTTTTCATTCTAAACTATTTTCACTCTGAGAGCAGATTTCCATGTTAAAGTTAATAAGATACTCAAATATCCTTCTGTTGCAACAGTGAAAAATTTGGTGAGAGTAACATGCAAGATGAAATCAGGTGTCGGACCTGCAGGATATTAACGTGGTAGCAACCATTTTGGTCTATCGTGGGTATCAGTCATGAGACGGCAGATGTCTGCAGCTGGAGCGGTGAAACAGCTTGGCTGGGCATTTTGGGAGACAGAGAACAGCTGAAAGTGTGGCTACTGTTGACCCAAAGATAGGCAAAATCATCTGCTAATGGTAAACGACCTCTGTGAGTCGCATAAGCTGCAGGGGAAGTTAAGGGAAGTCTCACAAGTACAGCTTGAATTGATCTTCTTTCAGACAGGTTCCATCCAGAATAATGTATTTCGTGGGTTTTCAGCAGCAAGAGTATCATGTTTCACATGTCCTGTATCAGGTAGGCCCCTCTGGCATTCTGCTGAGCTGTCTTGAGCCTCTCTACACGACACTGTGAACCTGTGGTACAAATGGATCCTGACTGATTTTTTTTAGTGTTGGGAGTGGGATGGGAATATGTCATGCTCATTCACCAGTGGCCTGCAGACTATGCTGGCATTTAAGCATATGTATAACTTATAAAATGCATTAATATTCTCATTGACTGCTTAAAACAATTACTTTGATGGTTCATAACTGTACTCACAATATTTTGCAATTGTCTCATACCTGTAGAGTACATATTCAGCTTCTCGAAAGAGCAGATCTTGCACTTTCAGTCCAGGCCTGTAACGCCAAATCAATGTATCTCACTTCTGTCATATCTTCTGTGTACTGCATGACTAGGATATATTGTGATAATGTATATTAGTAAGGTATATTATTATATTATACATATTAATATTATAAAATAAACCGATAGTTAATATTAATATATAACTTTATAGCCTTACAAGCCAACACAGAAATACATGCAAAACTTCGTCAGTATTATCAAGGGATTTATGGTCACAACCATAAATAGTGTCAAAAGTGTCAGCACAGAAAGGCTACATTGCCTCTTGGAGACACTCAAAGAGCTGGATTCATCCCTTTGCTATGTGACTAGATAAATGCTTGTTGTATGACTGAAATGTAGCTCATAGAATAATGAACATCTGGAGGTCACGTAGGCCAAGCTTCATCTCCTTGGGGATAGCAGTTTAAGATTTTTATTTCCCTTATCTAATTGGAATTTTTCATGATGCAACTTGTGTCTGTTGTTAGGATTTCTGCTGTGTCCCTCTGAGAAGTCTTCTAAGGCTGACCTAACCCTGCTCACTCAGCTTCTCCTCATACACCATGTGTCCTGTTGCCTTTATCACCCTGGTGCTCCACGTTGGATGTCAATGTATTTCCTATACAGAGGAGTCCCAAACTGAATACGGGACTCCAGCTGCAGTCTCACAACTGCCAAACAGGTGGGAAGGAACATCTGCCTTGACCTGCTGGCCACACTCCTGCTAGTATACCTCCTGCTTATCACTGCTCACATGATAGGGCTCAATTAAGGAATGTGCTACAGACGTCTAAAATGACTTCAAACAAACATGCAAATAATCCTTTTTCCCTTATTCTCACAGCAAAATCCAAAATTTGTGCCGTAACTGTCTGCAGTACAGATTTTCCTATTAACAACTCAACATAGAAACATTATACTCAAAACTCAAGCACTAGTACTCATACAGCCTCATTAAAATGCTATAAAACTCACAGACAAGATTCTAGCTGTTAAATCCTGTGATGTTAAACAATAATATATTTATATAAAATCTTGCACTTCATCTCTGCCCTTACAGGGAAAACTTTTGTAAAACTGCAGTGCTAAAGGAGCTGATAATATCGTAGGTTTATATAATGCTTCTTTCCCTTATTATAGTTTCTTTGCAAGCTTCTCAAACGTGCTCCAACAGGTGATATATGTTTTCCCTGTCAGCTCTCCTCCCTAACTAAATAATTTACTTTGTAATGTAATAAATGTCGGGCGTATGCTTCCCAGCATGGATGCTTGAATCTAACATTCCATCAGACAAGCTTTGATTATAGGGTTTTTTAAATTACGAATCTACAAGGCGGCCCTGGCACAATTCTGTCACGAAACCAGTATATCAGTGATCTTGAGGTAAATGTAAAAAAATACAGTCTAAAATATATGTGAAACTGTATCTCCTTTATGTTCAACAGATCAGGATTTACTAGTTCTTATTCCAAGATGAAATTGAGGTTGGGTATTTCCAAATGTGGGTGCCTAAATATATTAGGACATACATACGACATAACATAAAAGCAGTGTTCACTATATGAAGCTACTCTTAAGGTTAATGAAATCTGAAAATAAAGAATCTTACGTAAAGACTCTGCTTACACAACATTTCTGGAAGTCAAACCCCTTCTCTGCAGATTCCTGTCTGAAAACATTGGCCCTGGGCTTTAGGACATACTGTTTCAAACAAATTAACCTGTCTCTGTCATCACTGGTAAACCACTGACAAAAGAGGACAGGTTTTACTCTCTATCTAAAAACTGAAATTACTATAGCAGAACTTAGTACTGTGGTATGGTAACAGTTTTCAAAATTACCACCAACAAGAGGTTTTTACACCCTTGAACAATCGCTGTTCAAGAACTACCACAGAATACTACAAATTCCAGTCTACGTATGCCACTTAAAAATTCTATTTAATGCACGTATTACACTTTACTTGCAAAAACAGGTTTTACTCAATATTTAGCAATTCCTGTAACACGCCAGGCCGATGGGTATCATCCTCTCATCAAACTCAAATAGATCTGACATCTTTTCTGGCCTGGTGGGGCAATTGTTATGATTGTTCTTCATTACAATTTAAATTGCATATAGTAGCACTGACAGAAAGAAGACTTTGTCTTACCTTCTTTTATCTTTCGAAGAGCTATAGTTATAAACTGAACCAGATTTTCTCAAATTACTATGGACTTGTAGTAAAAGTTCCACCATCTCCCCACTATTTTTTTAATTACAGCGAGAAGATGAATGCGGTCATATTTTTCAGGATATTTCTTGCCTGTAAGCTATAAAAGCATCTGTAAGGCACTCTGTTGACAAACTAGTCTTTGCTTTGAAGTGATGCTTATTACAAAAGCAAGGACTTTTTTGGCAGAGAAGAATTAAGAATAGTTTCTTTCCCTTTATATGAAGGCAGAAAGAAGGGATAAAATATTCACATTTATTTATATTAATAATTTAAATTTTATCTGATTCTTCTTTCAGTTTGAAAGACTTCTGTTTCAAGCCAGGCAAGTTTTGCTACACAGGTATTTCCAAAGAACCATACAGTATGTGCCATGACTGCCCCTATTCCATCCCATTTTAAAAAATATAAATGGATCGCTTTTGGACTCTTGATTTGAAATATGTGGAAAACTTTGTTGTTCAACAATCTGTTATGCTTAATTGCCTTTGCTGAGCACACCACCTCCATAAATACTAGTGAATATAAAAAGCACATGGTATAATGGGTCATATCCCAAAATAAGATCATATAATACAGTAAAAATGACCGTACACACAGAGGGAAAGGGGAGCACATACTCAGTTTTAAGTGCCAGCTTCAGCAGTGGAGCCTCATTCCTGAATTTTGATGTAGAAAATTTTATGTCAGATGAGTTGAACATATATTTATAGCCTGAAGTTCTAGGACTGATTTTCATGCTAAATAAAAATACAATCACTATATATATACACACGTGTTAGAACCAGAACAAAGAGGATTATGAGTAGAGCAACATGATACAGTTTTTTTTCTTACCTGGCATAATGTAATAAATGACTGATGGACAGTTGCATTAACCTCTTTAGAAACCCAAAGTTCTTTCCATATTTAGCATACTGCCTTTCTTACTGTTCTAATACAGAAATTTTATGTAATTTGCAGTGTAGAACCAAGAATGAACCCTGCATTTGTGCACCAAATCAATCAGACAAGTCCACTGCCTTAAGGCATCTCCATTCTTTTTAGTGTAGGGACAATTTGGTATCCATGAAAGCTTTTATCTGACTGTAGTGAGTCAGGAGCTGCTCAGGCAGGCTGCATTAGCCAAGATGAAAACACAGAAATGGGTGCTTGTGGGCACTGGTCTTGGTATTGGTGTCTCCTTCCAGGACTAATTATGCATTTTGAAGTAGACAAACTTGGGTAAAAATCAAAGAGGTATTTGGAGCCACATCCGGGACTAGGATTCTTCTTCCACCCCACCCGAAGACAGACTTTATCACAAAGGTATGACCAGCTCCTTCTGCCCTTGTGAATTTTGCTTTGCTAGCTTCATGGCTGCACATGAACTTCAGTAGCAGACCTGAAGACCTCTCGTCCAGTCTGAAGCTAAGGCACCCTCTGGAAAAATGGCTTTGAATCAAACCAAGGAGGACAACCAGCTTCCCAATTGCTTTAGATGAACTCTAACTGACTATTACACAAAAGTTAAACCTAGGTGGTCTAAAACTCCGCTAACAAATTTCAGATTTCATGTAGTCTAGAATACTGTAGATGGTATTGCTGAACTAAGACACCAGTGTTTCCCATGGCCTGAAATTCCCAAGTTCTTTTGTGGATCTGTGCCTACATTCACAGACACTGTCACTGGCAGGGAACAGGTCTTCAGAGCGGTGACTTGGCACCCAAAGCACTGTGATTGTGATAGCTACAGAGTCTGTTTTAAAGCAGCATTTAATTCTGGTGACTCACAGCCATGATGCTCACAAACATATTTTTCTAATCTCTCCTCCTCCTCTCCATTTTCCTCTAAAACTGATGAGTATTATATCATGTTGTCTATTCTGTTACCTGTCATAGACCACAAAATAATCTGAAAGCATGACCAGATCTGCTATCTGTAAATCTCAAATATTCATTTTCTTTTTCTAGTTCAAAAATTGTTTTGTATACAAGAAACAATCTAACACTGAGGTAAAGTTTATGAAGAAATCATAACACTGTTTTCATGTATCACAAATGCTCCTTTAGAATAACTTGCACTGACTCATGGCAAGATCTTTTGTGATGACTAGTTCCTCGTAACACTTTGGTAAATAGGTATCATCTGGAACACGAGCAGCTCTGTGCTCTTCTTCCTGATAATGCAGTACATCAAACAAATCCCCCAGACACTTCCCACTGCAGGCTCAGTGTCTGTCTGGTGGTGGTCATGGAGCCAAAATTGTGGGAACCAACGTTGTAGATCAGAATGAGTGTGGAAAAGAGTATGAAAATACAAGAAGAATACATAACTAAGAATGTCTGCTACTCCATAAGCGTCTTAGATTTCACAGCTTAATTCCTATTCTTGCATTTGAAGTGGGTAATTTTCTCCATCCAGCACAGTTACAGATCTTCCCTCAAAGGCTTTTTCCTGTGGCAACTGCACACCGAGTCCCTGTCATCAGGCTGAGGCACAAGTTCCATTCCATCCCGTATTTCAGGTTTGCTGGCTTGGCGTTTGGCATATTTCTGAAATATGTAAACAACATTTAAGAATGCTATAAGCACCAACATATAATTCATTAAGCAGAGTTTTCCTCCTCCCTTCCACTCAGAAGCCTACCTTTATCCAGGCTCCTTATGTCATTGTTACAACCTCTGCACAAGGTGTCTTTGTAACACACCTACTAATAGGCTACACTGCCTCTGAAAACCTTCTTTCATGTTTTTGCCTGTTATTATGGTAACTTGAATACTGTCATCATGTGTGCCTAATCACTTTATGCAGATAATGCATAAAAACGTCAGTTTTGTACACTGAACAGTTCCAAACTTTGTGTTAACCTGTGGCTGGTGAAGCTGACATCTAACTGCACAGCAGAACAGGAAAAAGAAATCCATACTATCAGAGAGGAGAAACTTCTTTCACTAGAGATTTGCATTTTCTAAGGAAGAAATGACTATTGGACCTGCTTTACCCCTTACACTCTACTAGTCACACTGCTGGAACTTCTCTTCCATGTATTCATTGTTGTGCAGTAGAAGTAGCTCACGATGTAAGTGTGAGAAGTATGAAGGGAAAAAGGAAGAAAACTGGATATACAGACTATCTCCTACAGAGATCTATTGGAAACCAAGTATCAAGTGACAATGAAAACAGGGCTGACTGGGGATGGGGGCAAAAAAAAAAATCCTGATTCTGTAAAATAACTATTATGTTAGGTTGCTTCTTTAATGAGGAAGCAAGGTTTAGCAAAGCTCTTCACACTGATCTCCTGTGAACAGTATGTACCACATCTGCTATTGATCTAAGTAAGGACTGAATGTGAAATTTGTAGCATTGGTAGCAGCAGCAGCTAGGGGGAGTGTAATAAAGTGATCTATTGTACTGACCTGGAGCACTTTATAATAGTAGCAGTAAAACCTGTGAGGCTGAAGTAATTCTCTTGCCATTAGTTGTCCTTCTTTAGCAATTTTTCTTGCTTCCTCATCATTTTCCTGGAAAATTCAGATGAAACAAATGAATAACAGAGCAATCAGTGAGTTACTCAAAGCCTGACTAGCATGAGAAGTTTTATTAAATGGCCTATTCAAATCTGGAAATTCATCTTCAATTACTGGTAGATTGCAAAGGCATGATTAAAATTGCAGATTTGTTTAAAAATACTGGATTGCTTTTATTGTCACTACTGGTACCTTAAGGCTAACAACAACATTCATGACTAACTGTACAGTTTTGAAAACTCAGCTCATTACTGCTCTATCGTTTTGTCCAAGACACAAGCCTCTTCAAAATCAGGTCTGGTATCTCCCAGAACTACTTAGTTTTACAGAAGACAAAACCACAGCTGTTGTCCTGTCCTATGCAATGGAATTCAATGTCTTCTTTTCAAAAGTAACTGCATGAATTCACGTACTTATTCTCAAGCTTTTTAGGTCTATATTCCAAAGCTTTTAGCAGTCTCCTCTGATTCCTTAGGCAGAACTACAGTACTCTCAGAAGAGAAACTTCTCTGTGTTTTTTGAACCTTAACAGCACTTTGACTTAAAGCACAAATGGTGTTTTCAATCACACAATTGTGTCTGTTTGCTTACAGGATCCCACCCTCTCATTCTGAGCGTGTTACAGAGAGCAGCAATTTTCTGTACGTTCAAACAGAACATGCAGGAACTTCTGCTCTAGTCAGGGCCTAAAAAAGCTATAGCATTAATTAAGTAGTATCTAGGAATCTGGTAGTTTCTTTCACAATTACCTTAGTCAGTATGCTAAGGCTCTGACTCATGAACTCTTCTGCCCATGCCTAAAATGAACACTTCAGTACGGCCCTAAATAGAGATGGTTACTTCAAGTAAGGCCTTCCCACTTTATACTAACAACAAAATATACTTCCTTTATTTCAGGATCTCAACAGAATTCATGCAAAATATAGATGTGGAAATACAAATGAAGAGACTATTAAGACTATTACAGACTATTACATGTCTGTTTATCACTTTGAACTTGAATCAATAATGGAACTTACCTTAGCCCATTTTATTTTCTCTAGCAAGTCCTCTAAGTTTCTCTTAACTGGAACGTAATGTTTCCAAGGTTTTAATCCAATATAAAAGTGTTCATAGTACTGGGAATCTTGCTTCAATACCAGGCTGTCACCCAGCAAGAGGTATGGAAACCTGTACGCTGCTACGGTGCCATCTACGTTCACTTGGTATTTGTACTACAGAGTGAAGAGAGAGGAAAAAAAAAGGTGAAATGTTTTGTATTGGAATGGGAACACTGACTGTATAAAATATTATTTTAACAGGCAAGAAGTAATCATGTGTATTAATTTTCATCTTCAAACTCATTTTAGCATTAAGCACGTGTAGTTTCACGGTCTTCTGGATAACATAATGGAAAAAGGATTTATTTTCAACACCAGGCTGACAGTCAAGAACCTTTGTGTCACATGAACTGCCTGATGGGTATCCTATTGAAGTGTCCTGGGACAGCGCAAGGGCTACAGCAGAGAAGGAAATAAAACTAATCTATACTTCAATTCAAACAGAGTAAATTTATTCTGACTTAAAATTATTATGTAGAATAATCTGAAACATGTATTATTATATAAAATAAACTGAAACATTATACTAAAAGTAACCATGAATATACTGCTTTGGCAGATGTTCTCAGCTGTTACAGCATTTCTGAAATATCAATCTCTGGAACAGAATTTCAATTGCTATATATTATAATGGCTTTATACAGGACTCTGTCCCCTTCATTTTTTTAATCTCTATTGCACTAGCATTCGTATGTTAAAGATAACAAAAACACTCATCTATTTTTCTAATTTGTTACTACAAAGACTCTGACATCCATAATGTACTTGCAATGGATATAAGTTGTGTCCACTGTTTTCATATTTATCCCAAATAAAAGAAACCCTGATGGTGAGAAATCCAATTTCCCAGTCTATTAAAAAATCAAAATAAGCCAAGATGTCTCTCTAAAGAGACATCTGTCTTTCCTGGATTTGTTTCCAAGTGTGTCAACCTAGGACACTGATTACAGGTGGTTTATCTACCTTGTCTTTTCACAGTTGGTAAGAACTTGACAGCAAAATTAATCCAAAACTGTAATTTGATTGTTACCTTAAAGAAGTCAAAGAAGCCCATCAGCTGAGCCTTCCCCAGCTCTTTTTCTTTTTCTCTGAAGAAAAAATATCCTGTTATTCCAGCATCTAGTAGTTCTGGATTTTCCTTGGATAACTTGACAAGATGGAGACGTTCTTCTCGGCTGTCTCGACCTCTGAATAAAGCCCGCTCAGTTTTGTTTTCCCAGAGGGGGCCTATGAGCAGTGAGTGATAAGGCAAAAGCAAACAGCAGTGAAATGTTCAGGATCTGTTTCATGCAAATAAGGAACTTGGTCTGACAGTGGCATTACACTCAGAGACATGGTAGGACAGGCATGGTTTCCCATAACCACTTATTAATCACATTGTTAAACTCCCAGTTCTGGTTTGAATTTTGGGATGAGAAACTCATTAAAGGAAAATCAGAGAATTGCTTTTCCACTCTACAATTTTGTATTTCAATACCTTCAACTATCCTGAAAGCCACACAAGGGATTGTAATAAAATATGTAAGGAAAATACTAATAATTAAAGTTATTCTCCATCCATAAAGCCTGCCACAATAACCAAATTTCTTTAGTAAAATCCACTTCTGTTACCCAGCAATTTAGTTAGGTTCTTGAAGAACCACTTAATGATGCCTTAAAAAAGAAAATAAATGGCTATGTTGTGTCCTCTAGATACTTAGCAAGAGTCTGAAAAACTTAATCTCTGCTTACTGCCTGCTTTTAAAAACATTAACTATGTCCTTCCTCACCTTTCTGCTGAAAATTTCCCTACAGGACCTACTAAGTGGAGTAGTCTCTTACTGTCTCTTAATTGGAAAAGCAGCTGTACTAAATGAGTAAACACACAATGCCTGTAACTGATCGTTTAACTAAAATATTTAATTTAAAAACTAATAAAGAGAGGAGGAACTGAGAACTAATTAAATAAAAAGAAGTAACGTTCCACTCCAGTTTTACTCCTTAGGTATTGCTTATGCCATTTGTTTGATCCCTAAGTATTCTTTAATTTCCTGAAGGTGGGGGAGATACCTGTCAGCAAAGCCGACTCTTCTTTCAAAGCCAGAAAAGCAATTCAGGAGATATCACTCCGAGGTATTTTTTCTATATATTATTTATATATAGACAACGTTTTCTCATTTGAAAGAGGCTGCAGCATAATATCAGCTCACTTCTTTCAGGATTCAAATTAATTTTTTTGTAAACAGAACACTGAGCCACAACACAGCCAGGAAGAAGGTTACTATTTGATTAGAAGAAACATATTTGAGTCCTTTACTGAGGAGAAAGGCCTTTCAATCACATTTAGTTTTCCTTTGCCAGGTCACAGTAGGTATCTTCTGGATACATTTAAGTTAAAATTCATGTTCATTGCAAACTGGACTTCTTAAATTTTGGTTCTAAATGATACACCTGCTTAGTGGCAGTGTTGAAAAGTGTTTGCAATCTGTAAAGACTAAGCTGCTTGCATTCAGAGATGTCCTAGGGCACTTGGAACTGAAGACTTCAACACATTATTTGAATACAACTTGCTTCTTCGATGGAAATCACAAATTCTTTTTAAATTCACAGTCTCTAAGTCACCTGTATTTCCTTGAATGGAAAGGAGATCATTTGTGACTCCACGCAGGGTTTCCAGAGTTGAGTGGGTTACATCATACGTTGGAAGGACGATATCTCTGGAATCCACAGAGCCACACCAGGAGATGACAGGTACAGGACCAGGTGTATCATTAGCTTTCCGATGCTCAACTGGCCAGTCTCCAACATTAAGATAAAACTCCACATCAGGAAGACGAACCTAAACATATACACAAGAAAGGATAATAACACAGAGAAGTTGTTTGTCACTCTTACATACATTCCTCAGTTCTCTCACCTCACGCAGACTCAGTGCACCTACTGGATAGTTCATAGATTTAGCTGTGCTTAAGGAATGAATTCCGAGTTTCTGCCCTGCAAGAACGTACGAAAGGAACACCCAGAGGCCAGGAAACAGCTCGCAGTTGGGCCTTAGCCCCTGCCCCTTTCTGAGCATTTTCATTACCGCTGGGGCCAGCCCCCACACACTACTCCTAACACATAGCATTGCCTTGATGGAAAAACTGAAGTCAAAGCTTACTTCAGGAATTATACACCTGAAGATACAACAACAATTGCAGTACTGCGATATTTAAATATGTTTAGCCTGGAGAAGAGATGACTGAGAAGGACTCTTATCAATGCTTACAAATATCTTAAGGGCTGGTGTCAAGAGGATGGGGCCAGACTCTTTCCAGTGGTGCTCAGCGACAGGACAAGGGGAAACAAGCATATACTTAAACACAGGAAGTTCCATCTGAATATGAGGAAAAACTTCCTTACTGTGAGGATGATAGAGCCATGGAAAAGACTGCCCAGACAGGCTGCGGATATTCAAAACCCACCCTGGAGGTGATCCTGTGCAACCTGTTCTGGGTGAACCTGCTTTGGCAGGGGAGTTGGACCAGATGTTCTGCAGAGGTCCCTTCCCACCCCAACCACTCTGTGATTCTGTGATATTGCCTTAATAGTCTGACGTGATCCAAACCAATACCTTTCTGGCCAGCGACAGGAACATTTCATCGGAGAACATTTTGAAGTCTGTGTACTTCCCTAAGGAGCGCCGGTAGATGTGATTATCAAGAACAGTGTAATGAACAATAGCACCTCTTGTTTGGCTGAACTTTGCTGGGATTTCCTTTAGCATTCGCTGCAGGTCAATGCTGGGAAATGAAAGGAAGTCTTCCGTAATCTGAGGTTCTTGGGGTGGACAGGACATCACGTCCTGCCAGACCTCAGGGTCTTCTTCAGGACAGTCACAATATTCATGATAAACTGGTCCTGTGGAAAACAAAGCATCCAGAGTCTGTATTTGTGATTCTACAGCAAACGTAATTTATACATTACAGTGGCTTGGCATTTTTCATACCATGTTTTCTACAGTTTTCCTGGGAAATCATCCTTCCTATAATTTCTGGAATTTTGCGGTGTAACTGAGAAAACAGCAACATTCTTCTCTTTTCAGAAATACAAGACTTTGTGTTATCAGGGTGAAATTACTCTGCTAAATGAAGCTACATTTCTGTGAACCTGCCAAACACATGGGGGATTCAGAACTGTTTGAGCTGTCCACAGCTACCACAGCCCAGGTATTGCAGATACAAATACAGCCTAATTCAGAACTTCGACACATTACATTATATCAAAAAATACCCTTACCTTTCAAAATATAAGGTGATTGAGCCACATGCTGATCACCATAAAGTATCTCAATTTTTAAGCCTTTTGTGACACTTCCATACATCCGATACCGCATAAGGAATGTACCATCATTTCTATCCAAAGGCCGAGGGGTATAAATTCTGGTGACTTCTTTTGGAGAAAGTGCTTTAATTACCACTTTAAACTGTGTTTTCCCTGGAAAGAGGAAAATGAAACCAGATAAAATCACTTTAAGCTATTAGAATCACATCTAGTAAATAAAGGTAAGGAGCAAACTCTACTGAATTAAGACCATGGAATTTAATTTATTTTTTCACTACGGTTTTTTTTATACCAAGTTGGTGAAACTAGTTTCCAGTGATGAAATATCATCCTGCCAAATATTCTTGGTCATTGCATACCTCTAAATGGAAAACCTGCAGGTGTAGATAAAAAGTTAAATATTTCATTACAAGCCAGAAGGAAAGGCTAACAGTATTTTGAAGCTAAGACTAGGTTTAATTCTAAGTTTTCAAGTTAGTGCTCTGAGGAACAATAATTTCCTCTAGAGTAAGGAAGACAGGAAACCAAGTTAAAGTGACAGGAGAAAAGAATACTTGCCAGCTTGTGGAAAGGCAGTTGCAGCATGCAGGAGTCACATACAAATTGTTCAGCTTTGGGCTGCTGCTGACTGTCTTGCACATTTAAAGTCCCAGCTACTGAAAAGCAGGGATAAGAGAATGACAGTGGAGCTGTTCCCTGGACATCTGTCTGACCTGTGCTTAAAGATTACCAGCACTTCATCATTAATGCTCTAAGAAATGGAATTATTTATGGACAATACTAGTACACATAAACATAAATCTGTTATATTCTTTAATTCTACCACAAGTGGTCATTGTCAACTTTATTCATAAAAAAAAGAAGAGGACAAATTATTCACAAAGTGTTACAGTTTAAACATTGTGAACCAAAAAAATACAACGAATGCTACCACCAAGTAGTATATAGAAATAAATTAAACTGAAAAAATCCAGATCAAATCAAGACGTTACTAGAATCCGAATATGTCCCAACAGCACTAAATGACTGAGATGTTACAGTTAATTCTATACATCGCATCCACAGATAAATGCAGTGATGCGGTAAGTACCAGTCTTTTAACGATCAATCATGTCTTCCTTAGATCACTGGATCTTGAAATTGGATTCAAGTCAACTACTGTGAAAGAGTATTCAGATTAAATGACTTTCCTGAAGGAATGAACATCTCTGCCCCTAAAGGTCACTGCAAGTCACAACCACCATTTTTAACTTGCTTCAAAGTAGCTGACTTTAACCAAGGACCCTCTCCCTATGACTATCACCTAGTATTATTTGGATGAAGAAGTATTCAAATCCAGAGCCTGTCATGAGAATCACAGAGAAAAGAGTTTTTGGTTGGTATCATGTCTTTGTCTCCATATACCCATTTTATTAAACAGCATTTTTACTGGGTATAGTGATTTCCCACTGGAAAAAAGTAAGTTTTCAGTTGTCATTTCACTCATTTCATTCATTCACTCATTTTTGAGTGAATATTGAGAAATCACAAGTCAAATATTACTGAATTTCACATCCTTGTCCTCATCTACGGGAAGTAACTATGTGGGTCTTTTTCCCTCCTGTTTATGTACGTCCTGCTCTAGACATGAGGAGCCCTGGATCTACCCAAAAGAGATGTTAGCTTTAGGTGGTGGCACTTTAGATGCAGGAATCTTTTGATAAGAGAAGTGACTGATAACAAAGCTCTCTGGGAAAAAGCTAACTCCACTGAAAGGGGAGAGGAAGAAAAACGAGATTGAGTATTTCATGTAAGTACAAATAATTTATTGGAGGCTACAGAAGTTTTGTTTATGATTTACAACATTCATTGTGTAACGGGGCCAAGGCCTCTAAGTTCTACTGCAGTATTTAATTATAACAGCTTTCTGCTGATTTTTCTTTTTTAATGGGAGGAAGTTACCATGGTACTTTCACTCATGTTTTTTTTGTTTCTCTCAGTCCAAAGGAATTATAAAAGGAAAATGTGTCCTTGCTGAATCAGCACCACTAATACTTCTCTGTTACTCTGAAAACATGTCTGGGGCAGCATTTTAAGTACAAAATAATTTCCCAGTACTGAGGAGGGACTAAACTATAGACACAGTCAAAATGTGATACTTTAAGAAATCCAGATAATGACACTTGTTCATGCATTTTTTTTTCTTCTGTGCAGCTTGCAAAAGAGGTACGCCATGCATGGAGGAACAAGTGACGAAATGGAGGGAAACAGGGAAAAACGTAACAAGTTACTGATTTAGGCAAATTGCTAGAGAAGAACAAAAAACCTAGCCACCCTATTTCTGACATGTATGCTGAAGAGAAATTTAAAGATCTGAAAAGAAGATTTTTTTGTTTCAACTGTTTTATTGAAATTGTTGCTGGTTACCTTCACAGATGGAAATTACAAAATCGATGGAGTCACTAAAGAGACACACAAATTGTTAGCATATACTTTCAGAGAGTTGGATGCAAGAGCATATATCCAGGAACAAACAAATACAGGTCTTGTGCGTGACCATCACGAAAGCCCAGGGATCGTGGTCAACCAAAGACCCGAAGGGAGGTCCTGCAGTGCCCAGGTACGAAGGTGAGTGAACCGACACGCACAACTCTGTTTGGCAGCACTGGAACGAGAGCTGGAAGAAGCATTCTCTGCTCCTTGAAAGCATTGGGTGAAACCTGCAAGAATACCTGGGAGGCCTTGAAAAATATTTGTTAGCAGAGTATGTAGATCATCTGAACAATAGTTAACAGCTGATTTTATCATGGTCAATAGTACATAAAGACATGGTTGGCAGTTGTTAAACCTAGGGTAAAACCTAGCAGAAAAGAAGGATAAGGTGCAACCAAGTAGCCAAAGAAAAAAAGTCTATGCAGTTTACACTAAAAGAAAGTTCTGTATTTTCAGCAGGGATTTTTTTAATCTTTGAAATAATTTTTCTAGGGAAGGAATGAATTCTGCATCATTTGACATCTTCCTACAAAGGCAGGTCAAAGAGTTACAGCCTCTGGGTTGAAATTCCAGTGTAATGTGCAATGGTACATATCAATTCTGGGAAACAGACTTGACATTCAGAAAACAAATCTGGATTTAAAATCCACTAAATATGCTATACAAGTTTTATAATGGATCCCAGTGAGTACTGACCCATTTGACTGAAATTCTAATGCACACAAAAAACAATTTAATAGATTTGGACAAATTTCACAGATGTGAAGCCTTAATCGTAACTCTTCTGCTCTGATCACAGTGTTCCTGTTTTGCAGTGGAGGTGATAATGTGAATTTTTTGCTATCTCAACAGGGATATTTTGAGATGTATTTAGTTTATATTGGAGAGCAGTGCCTGAATAAATATTGTTAATTGTAATTCTTAATGACATTTTATAGATAGAATTTGAACATTTTAAATCATTTGAGAACAGAAGTTTATAGCCAGGGTCTCTATGAATACATTAAACAGTGCTCATGCACTGGAATATGATCAACTCTACTGCTAATTTTTTAAAGGATCCTTGGCACCCTCCTAAATAATTCTTGGCATGGGACAGCAGCTAGCACAGGCTGAAGCAAAAGCTCTTCCCTGCTGGCAGCACGCATATTCTGACTTTAAAGGACTGGAGGCCACAGCAGGTAATGGGATGAATGGAGATCACTCCATGCCAGACGGCACTGGGACCTGGAAACTTTCCTGGGACACTGAATTTATTAACATAAATACGAACACACACGAACACACTGAGATCAAAACTATGTTCTCAGTACCCATGTCCTGCCAGTTTATCTTGGAGGACTTAAACTAGCATGAGAATCCAACTGAACTTCACACCTTTTCACCTTTAGCAACCTGTTGTTTGAAGCCAAAGCCCTCCCTGTGCAGCTGACACCAGCCTCCACTGCGCTGGCAGTGAGTGTGCAGTCGCATTCTGGACTGCAATTACAAAACTGCGCTGACATCCAGCACCAAGCTGCAACAGCAGATGGAGAAAGTCCAGACCTTAAATATCTGAAGTATCCACGCTTCTGTCAGATTGAAGACACACCCTGTATAATATATGTCTCCTCTTTGATTCTGCAAGCAGCAGCTTTCTAACTAACGAGACATGAAGAGGCCATGCATACTTGGTAGCTGCCCTCTCAGCACCATCTCTGTGAACAGTAAATAATACACAGCAAAGTAAGTAGCTTCTACCCTATATAAATCAGCAACACAGGATTTCCTCTGGGGCTGTATGAGGGTTATCTTCATTATGGAATCTGTGGCACAAAAGTAATTTTTATTCCAAACTTAAACTAGTAATATAGAGCGTGTGGAATTAACTTGCAGCAGCAAACAGCTGACTGGCATCATATCACTGGCCTGCGAGAACAAACCCAATTCCCACCCTCGGGAGAAGTGTCATGGGATGGTTTGTGCTTGTGCTGAGTAAACAACAAATGAAAATTACTCCTTAACGGAGCAGCAGTAGGATAACAGAGCCCAGAGGGCTCTGCTGACCGAGACAGACATTTTAAGCAACTGGTGTGTGTGCGGCATTAAAAATAATTGCGTTACCACTTCCCAGGGGTGCACTGGGATTTTACGCCCACTGGTTCCAGTTCACTGGTTCTTTTTGAGCTTGCTGGTTCTTTGCTGTAAATTCCATACGGTTTAGAGCAGACTACTGGTGAGAGCAGAGGAGGCACTGCGCAGCACCAGAAGAAAAGAGGGTCTGACCATGTGCTTCGGCTGCCATCGGACCTGCCTGTCCCGGGCGGTGCGGGACCGGGCGCGGGGGGCAGCCCGAGAACAGCGATGGCACAGCGACCGCACGGAACGGGGAAACGAAGGAAGGAAGCAAGAATGAGGGGAAGAGGGGAGGGGCGGGGCAGCTCCGGCCAGCTTCTGCGGCGAAACCGCAGCCCGGGGCAGGGTGTCCGTCCCGCGCCCCTGCCCGCCCCGGAGCGCACGAACGGTACCTGGCGGGGAGCGGGAGAAGTTGCGTCCGGCCGCGCTGACCGCCTGGATGTAGNGGCCGCAGCAGCGGCCCCACGGCGTCCAGCAGCAGCACCAGAAGCAGCGACAGCAGCCCGCGATCCCCCATCGCCCCGCGGCCCCCACCGCGCCCACTCGGAGCGGGGTGCGGGCCTCCTCCGGACCTGCGCGGCCTCCGCCCGCTCCCCGCCCCGCGGGGCGGCCCGCCGGGGCCGCAGCCGGGTAGAGCCGGAGGGAGGCGCGCGGAGGGCCGGGCTGTCCCCGGGCGGCTGAATCCGGCGCCGCCTTTCCTCGTTCTCCTCCTCCTCCGGGCCGTCCCGCGGTGTCCCCAGGGAGGTCGGGGAGTGGGAGGCTGCTCCAGGCCAGCCCGTGTGCGCCGGACGGCCCCGGCGGCGGGACCGTTCCCTGCCCGCCGGGCTCTGGCACGGGAGCGGGTTCGGAGCCGTGCACTTCCCGAGAGCCGCGGAAAATACAGCAAAGCCGCTGTGAGAGCGAGGAGCGGGCTCGGACCCGCTGGTCTGCACTTGCCTGTCTCGAGAGGTTGTTCTTCCCAGACTGTGGGCGCTTTGCGGGACGCGCTGAAGAGCAGATGATCGGGGGGTGCGTCGCCCCCCCTCCCCCAAATAACACGTTACCTGTGGTTTAGGATATAACTCAGCCGGCAACTGAACAGCTGGCCTGGAATTTAAAAAGGAAAAAAATTGTCTTTCTCTATAGCTTATTGTTACTGCCTTGTGTCAGCTGATGTACAGAGATTGCTGTAAAAGGAAAAAAGCCCCAAACCCTGACATAATTAAAAATTCCTCACTGTTTTTAGGATTTCCCATAGCAACTATATTTAAAACGAAGGACAGAGCAGGGACCCTGTTAGGACGCGCTGACACATTGTTCCCTGTCACTGCGCTCGGCTCCCTGTCCTGGAAAAGAGGCTCAGGCACACACCCTTGCCCAGGTGCTCCTGAGGCCTGTGGGTGAGATGCTGCTGTGATGCTTGGTGATGGGGAAGAAGGGAGCACAGTCTTATCCTCTAGAAAATGTAACAACAAAGTAATTTCATGGACTTAAAATGTTGGGATACAAGTAAAGAGGGTAAAACTCCAATGATTTGTCTCCTAAGGTTATCATTTTTACCATTTGCTGCTACTAGGAAGTATTTCAAGGTGTGAGTAGATGCAAGGGCTTACAAGGCTGTAGGAGAATTAAATGAAGCTCCTGGGCAAGCCTGGATTTTCACATGCAAAGCAATGAGAGCACAAATTAATTCTGCCTGGTTTTGAATAACATGAACTTCAAGTCTCTGTGCATACAGACCATGAAAAACAGGTTCCTTGAAGGGGGAATTATCAAGTCTGGTTTCCTCCTTGCTTTTGTCTTTAGTCTCCTCAATTCCCTCACTTCAGATAGCCACAGATCTCCACTGACATACCATATGTGATACTCTCAACAGGTGAGAGAAAACTTGTGTAGTGTTTCAGAGTACAGGGCAGGGCTGAGGTCAGGTGGGGACATCAATCTCCAGATCAGGAGCAGTCCCTGTGCGGGGAGCTGGGGTCAGACACTGCTCTAGGATAGCTGCCTATCCTGGGGATTCCAGCCTGCAGATCTGGCCAGACTCAAAAAGAAGGGCTGGCCAGGGAGGGCAGTGAAGGGCAGGAGGGCAGGAAACCAATGACCTGTGCCATCAGTGGGGCAGGGACTGATGGCTCCAGGCTGGGCTGAAATGATGTCATGAGCCATGGGCAGGGAGAGCGGGGGGAGCCCTGAGGAGGTGAGGGGATCAGGGCCTGATGGTGCTCTTGGGCCCCTGCCCCTGGGAGGGAGCCACCCCTGTTCTGGTATGGGCTGGGACCAGCTGCTGGGAGCAGCTCTGAGGGAACGGCCCTGGGGGTCCTGGTGGGCAGGGAGAGGGACATGGGCCATCAATGAGCCCTGGCAGTAACAATGGCCAACAGCAGCCTGGGCTGTGTGAACAAGGGCAGAGGCAGAGGTTGAGAGGAGTCATTATCCACCTCCACTCAGTACTTGTTAGACCACATCTAGATCCTGCATCCAGCCTTGTGCTCCCCAGTACAAGACATCAATAAACTGGATCAAATCCAGGGGAAGCCACTGAGATGGCAGAGCAGGAGCACCGGCCCTGTGAGGAGAGACTGGGGCAGCTGGACTTGTTAAGCCTGTTAAGAGACACTTTCGATGAGGCGGAGGACCTTACAGAAGCCCCCAGGAAGATCATGAGACGGTGCAGGGCAGAAGGATGAAAGACAACTGGCATGAGTTGAAAGAAGAGATGGTCACCCTGTAACATCTCCATGTTACAGGCTAAGGCACAGGTTGCCCAGAGAGGCTGTCCATCTTCAGAGATTTTCAAACCTCAACTGGATGAAGTGTTGAGAAGCCAGCCCTGACTTCGAAGCCAATCTGCTGTGCACAGGAGGCTGGACCAGAGACCTCCTGAGGTCACACCTACCCTAAGTTATCCTTTGATGAAAACATGAGATTTCTGTCCCTTCTTTCAAATGTCATCGAGATGGTAGAATGCTCAAAGATCATCTGGGTACATGCATGACCTACTGGGCGGACAGAGATCTAGACAGAAAAACCACCTTAGTTCATACACCATGTTTCCTTCTGAAGCCAGGCTGAAGGACTGCGTCACTGAGCTCAGGTACCACAAATACTGGCTGTAGTAATTAAGGCTGAAAGACCGTGATGAGTCTCACACACCATTACATGGCACGTGGCAGCCAGGTTTCGATTAGGCCTAGTTGCAGGTGAAGGGATTTTCAGGTGGAGCTCATCAGCTTGTAACACTACCCATCAAACACTACCCTGGGCCCCTACGTGGAGTATTGGCACCTCAAGGCAAGTTGTAGGCATGTGGCTCTCTAAGGGCTTAGTATGTCTTCTGTAAAGATTCTACCATGGATGGAAAACTATTTGTGTGCTGGAGACTCATCAGGTGGCAGGACAGGAGAAGGCAGCACATCTTTCTTGTGCAGGAGGCAGGCCTCAGCCCAGCAGCTGATGTGACCGCTGGCTACAGCTGTGAGGTGGACCAAGGCTGCCTGCCCTGCTCAATCCATGGCTTTGTTGGCCATCAAGCACCCTGATGATGTTGGCAACCATATTAAGATGCTAGATTTTTTTTTTATAGTCTATTGCATTCACAGCAAGTGAAAAACAAATACAGTACCAATACATTTTTTCATGTGAATGCAGAATTTATTCCAAACAAATAGTTTAAAATATGAAAATCCTATAAATTATCAGTATTCACAGAATATATTTTTGCCAAAGAAAATCTTGGAAGAGTGGAAGTGTCAAAATTTGGCTCTGCTAAACTGAATGGAACTGATTGCTATTCAAAAGGTATTTCTCCCTAAGTTTTCATGCAATTGATGGTTAGAATACTGTTATTCAGTGTAAATTTTAGTTTACAGATCCTCAGCAGACTGCAGTCTTCCACAACTGATTGTGGAACTGAACAACTGAACCAGTTTTTACTTGCTTACATTAAATCAAGCCACCTGATTTCTTGTCGTACACAGCATAGCAAATGAAAAAAAATTATGCCTGCAAGGGGAGCACTTAATCCAACTACTGCTGAATGGGTAGAAAATATTTACAAATAAAAAAGTTCTAAACCATCCACCTCTAGTCAAGAAAAACTGTATGAGCATTTACTTCCTTTGTAAACATTTCTTTTATTATTCTTTACCTTATGTAGGCTGGTATCTCAAATTTCTGGATTAATGTATTTTGCAGAAATGTATAACAGCAGAAATTCCGCTCAGATACTCAGCTGGTTTTATTGTCTTACTCTACAGAATCCTGTACACAGAGAATAGAGACATTTACAGAAAAACATAATTTCTCCTTAGAATACCACATTTTACAAGACTGCAATTAAACAGCAGTCATTTCCTTCCAGCATTGCCTATGTCAGCATATTCTTATATCCTTGTGAAACAGGCATGTTGTAGAGATAAATTCTGACTATAAATATAGTTTATGTTAGTCCTTCTATTTACAACAAAAGACAAATTACCCCAGCATAAAGTAATAATACTTATATATCAGTACAGATTTGAACTACAGACCCACTTCTTTAACGAAGCTTACAGTATGAAAAAATAAGGATACCTCTTACCTACTGTAATATTTTCATCTTTTAGTTTCTTGAGAAGTAGTCAGTGATACAAGCATTGCTTGTTTTGTGTAAAATATATTACTTTAAAATACCAGTATACGATCCTTCAAGTTAGAAAAATATAATTATGTCCTACAGAAATTTTATTGGATTAAAAAGCATATAAAAATATGGACCATCATTTCAGACCATATGTGAAATTAGAAATAAAGCAGAAGAAAATGTCTAATTATTTTAAAATATATCTTCTGGCTCAGTGAGCCACTTCTGATTTTTCATAAAAAGAGAACAAAGCTTAGTTAGAAATTGAATGGCCAGGGACAAGTTTTGGCTACTGAGTAATATTACTACATTATTGTTGTGGCTGAAGAAGAGCCAATCGAACAGTTTACAGTCATTCAGTTTGGAGGATAAAGAGTACTGTGGTCATAGCAGGAACAGTTGAAAAATACCAAAAAGGGATGGTAATTTAGCAAAGGACAAAGGGCCTTTCTTACTGGTTTTATTTACTTAGCATGTAAAAAGCTACCAGTCTGTACAGTGCAGTGGTGCCCCAGCCAAGTGCCCTCTCAGGCTGCCCCAGGTGCTGCTGCCCTGAAGGAGCCCAGTGGCTGCAGGTGCCTCATCCTGAGACCAGCCAAGCAGAGGCAGCTGCAGAACTTTGGGACCTCACAAATTGTTTTGGTTATCTTCTCACTACTAGGTCAACTAAAGATTCAGCCTGTGAGGTTGATACAGGAAATCAACAGGCTAAATCTTTTTATATTTTGAATTGTTAAAAGCGTGTGACTTTTAATCTAAATTAACCTGTTTCTAAGTCAAAGGCAGAAATCTGGCCAATCATGTCCACTGTAACCAAAGCTGTGCAGGTTATGAATCTTCCATGTCTGGAAAGCAGATTTCCACGCTCAGCTGTCTTTCTTTCAGTCAGTTTTTCAGTGCTTTGCCATGTGTTGAGCTTTTTCTCCTACACTAGAAGTACTTCTGCAACTCACATTGCTCACTGCTCTTGCAATGCGGAAAAGTCCTGGAATCTGCCTCAACAGCACAGCAGAACAAATGACACCAGGGACATTGCTGCTATGCTTCTCAGGAGTGCAGAAAAAGAATACTCATACAGAATATGCTGTAAAAATTTAAGATGTTTCGTTTTGTGAGGATATTTTTTCAGTGGGATGGATTAGCATTATCATGCTTGATAATGAGGAAGATTGGAAAAACAGCAAATTATCAGCAAAGTAACTTCTTGGTCTTCTGTTAAGTTCTGGAAGAAAAAGCAGCTCAAGCTAGAATTTATCATTCCAGCACTGCATAGCTGGCAGGAACCTAAATACTGCTTGCTGACTCAGAGGAAAGCCATCCCTGGACTTACACTGCCCAAAGCTCCACAGCTGTTTACCTTCTATTATTTGTGGAAGGGATTTTTTAACGTTGCTTTTCCCTGCTAAGAGAAACAGGAATGGTGAAGCTACCCATTTAATACAAAAGGCAAATGCTCAGCTAACATACTAACTCCCTTGAAACTAAGGAAGCTGTACCAATTTATAGCAGCACAAGAACGGGTGCAACGTACGTATTTGACATATTTTTGCCTGCCCAGAAACTACCACACTATCATGCCCTCTTAGTACCACAGTCCCTTCATAGCTCTGATTCTTTATCTATCTCATCCAGGTAATATTCATCATCGGTGGTGGTATCACTGTCTGAGTCCGAATAAGCAGCTGGGTCTTCCACGTAGGTATCAGTCAGCTCTCGGGGGGATGAAGCAACTGATGACATTTTGCTCCCAGCAGAACTTGAGCGCAGAAGCTCAGCCCTGTTTATAGAAGAGTTCTCTGTATCTCTGCAAGTACCAGGGTTCTTAAGAAGACATGGTCTCCATAATCGCCCTTCTGTGAGTGACCTCTTGATATTTTCCAGGAAAGCCAGTTGTTGCTCTTTGCCAAATATACCAAATTCCACAGACGGATACATTAAATTTCTAGTGCTGTAACATTTTTCATCGTCTGACGCCCAGTTTTCATTCTCGTCACAAGACAACAGCTCTGAGTAAGATTTAAATCTCTTCCCATGTATGTGGTCTTTGTGTAGGACGTTGCTTCCTGAGGCAGACGTCTCAAGGGAATCTCGAGCACAAATGCTCTCAGAGAGGTGACGCTCATGCTGACTTTTCGCGTGGCTCTTGCGCAACTGATAGCTATTGAGGTTAGCGTTTTCTAGGCCAGTAGGCTGAGAGGTATTTTGGCGTTGACCAAGCTCTGTCTGGGAAGTCAAGTTTTGCTCTGGACATGTGTCTGCCTGCAAGCAGCTAATTACATAGGTGTTTGAGTTTTTGTCAGTTAAAAGTGGCGAGGGAGGAGTGCAGGCATGACTGCTAGCTCTTCCTTTCTCTTCATCCAGTGGATATGAGGTAGTAGCACTGGGAGTGATGGGCTGGCTTTTGCTTTCTAACCTGAGATCAAGTGTTTGGGAGTTCTTATTTTTTGTGGTTACTGCTTTATCTGGAAATAGAGTTGTGAGTCTTGGCCTATTTTCCACTTTCACTGCAGTTTTTTGAGGACCGATGGCTTCCTTCCGGGTGTATGAACTTGTAAAAGGCCTCCTTTTGGTGTTAACAAGCAAAGAAGGATCATTCTGATTTTCAGTCTTCTTATTATCAGCTGTTCTTGATCTTGACATATTCTTATCAGAGTTCAGACTGTGATTCTGATTTTCATTGTCCAACTCCAGGAATGGCTGGTGGGAATCCATTGAAGTCAATGAGTCAAGGAACATGCTGACCTCTAAAGAAGTGGCACTTCCATCATTCTGTGAAAAAATGTTACTGATGTGTGGCTTAGGGGGTAAATTTTTACTTGAAAATTTACTTGTTTTGTAAACAGCTGCCAATTTATTTTTAATTGAAGGTCTGTTTTTCCTTTTTTCTATATCTTTGACTTTGTCTCTTGTGCAGTCAGAGAGAAGCTTGTTCTCTTCTGCACTCTGTGTTATGTTCTGATCTTGTGTAACCCTGAGGACTTTATCTTTAATGTTCAGGTTGCCCTCACTATGCCTCTCTGATTCCTGAAAACCACTGTAAACTTTACCCATATGAGAAGTTTGTGAGTTTTGCTTTTTTTTAATTTTCGAATTCTTTACTTCATCTGTATCTGTGCTAGCCACTTTGTCTAGCTGAAGTAATGGATCAGCATTGGAAGCTGTGCTTACCTCAGATGCTTTGCTCGGAGACTCTGGAAAACCTTTGCTACAAAAGTTTAAACCATTTTCTTTTTTTCTTGAACTGTCAGCCCTTAATTGCAGTCCACTAAATTTCTTATTGCACAGAGGGGTGGTTCGGTGTAGGACATCTACCCTCTGTTTAACTTGGGTACTATCCCTACACATGTCTTCCACAGGAGTAAGTGGCACATCAGCATGCTCTGTGTTACCACTCCTTCCAAGGGAACTCTTCTCTCTGGAGCAGAGGAATAAACTGTTCAGATTTTTCTTCTTGTTCACTTTTGGGGGCTGAGAGCAACTTTCAGAGCTTCCCTTCTGCATATTTTTATTTGTTGAAGTAGAATATAAAGGATTCTCTAAATGTCTCCCTGGCTTGGGAGGGGTTGATAAAGTGGACATTAGTGGTGTGGCTCTTCGTAAAATTTCCTTCTTTTCTTTTAGATGTATTTCTGCCTTTTGGCTGCTTGAAGAATCAGAAATGGCCTTACCTGACTTAGCCACTATTGCAGTGGATTGTGGGCCACCAAAAGAAATTTCTTTTGTCACCACATCAGAACGCACATTTTCTGCTAATGAAAGATATGCTGAATTATCTTTCTTGTTAGGTACCACACTCACTGACTTCTCAGAGCTAGAGGATAAGTGAGAATTCTTTTCTTCACTATCAACAGCAGTTCTTAAATTCTGAGGTGTGACCAGAACTGAAGATACTTGGTCAGAAGAATATGAAGGCACCTCTTTTTCTGAAGTAGTAGGGAAAAAAACATTTGCTAAACTCTCATGACCTTTATTTTTCTTGTTTTGTATTCTTGGTGACTGAGCATTTTCTTTGGGACAAGGTAAATCTGCATCCTCTGAATTATCTCTAAAGAGGCTACAAAATGTTTTTGAATGCCTCCGTGGTAGTGTGTAATAAATTGAAACTAATTCATGATACTTGACGTGATCTTCACCAACACAAACTGTAACTGTGCTTGTCGTTTTGTATTTCTGCAAAAAATTTCCCCCCTTCTTATAATCTGAAAACACAGAGGATTCTCTTCTACTTAGATGTTTACATCTGTCTGTCAGAGCAACTGACGTGTTACTACTTACTGAATCATTAGTATTTTTGGTTAAAGGACTGTGGTAATCTTTGTTACTTGTAGCAGTGTTTAATAATGCTGATGTTAAAAAGGAACATTTTGGGTCTAAACAAGACACATCTCTTTGATTAGAATAAGAGGTGTCAGCTCTATGCGTAGTTTCAGACCTTAAACAATCGTATGT
This sequence comes from Cnemophilus loriae, assembly GCA_013397755.1. NCBI lineage: Eukaryota > Metazoa > Chordata > Aves > Passeriformes > Corvidae > Cnemophilus > Cnemophilus loriae. The sequence goes on along the minus strand of VZTF01002837.1, from coordinate 2,313,122 downwards.
TGTTCTACTTTCTCTAGGTAAAGAGATGGGCATATCTGACATAATAATACCAGCAATGCTAGCTGATTTTCTAGGCAAAGTGTAATAAATAACAAGGGAGTCAGAAGATTTGGAGCTGTTTCTGCCAGGGGAGCCAGTAATGCTGCAGCTACTGGTACATCTTGATGAGCTGTCTTGCTTGTGAAACCTTCTGATACAAGGTGAAGTACTCTTCATTTTTTCAGTTCCTTTTTCAAGGCAAAAATAACTTAAACTATTTTCAGAGGTATTGGGGTCTCCACCAAAGCTATGCATATAAATATTTCCAGGATTTCCATTTCGTGGAGAACTAGTAGTGAATTGTTCATTACAGTCCTTAGTAACTAAAGTGCTTGCATTTTGCAGTGATTTCTGTGAAATCTCTTTGCTAACACCTGTTCTACTCACTTGAGCTCTTTTCCCCCCGTCTGCTTGAGATTCAGTAACTACGCAATTTACTGAAGAGCTAGTTAGTGTTTCTAAGCATTTAGAATTGTCTTTATGAGAACATGCTTGTGGAGAGTTTTGTGACAAACTAGATGAGCACTCAGGAGGACAGGACAACATGTCTTGACAGTTTGCTATTTTTTCAGTGGATAGAGCAGAAGTAACATTCAGTAGTGAGGACTGTCTCTTTGGAGTAGCTTCGTTAAGGGCTTCTGCACTCCAGTTATCCTGTTTGATGCTCTCTCTTTGTGCTGCATAACGCAGATTATGTTCCCATTCTTTCTGACTTGGAAGAAAAGGTTCCTTCCTGCTCTCATCAGCTGGCAAAATATAGGGAGGCTGACTGAACACACTGTTGGGTGAGCAATCATTTTCCTTCATTTCTACATTTCTTTTATCACCATTTGATATACAAATTTTTGCAGTATCTCCTCTGGCAGTGGCTTGGGTTTGTCTCTTTGATGTCATTGTGTTAAAGAGAGATACATCTCTTTGCCACATGGCAGAAGCAGGGCTTTTAGAGGAAAAACTCCGTGCCTTGATGTAGCTTGTATCTACATGTTGAGGAACCGACTGTAACATGTCTTCATCTGGCTGTTTCATACCTTCAGCCTTTTCCAGGTGTGTAAAGTCTGCCTTAGCACTCCTTTGGGTAACGACAACTGTGTTCCTGTTCAGTCCTGTAGGTTTTGGTTGGTCCTTTGAATTGGGAAAGACTGACTCATCAGTTCTGATACCAGATGAAGAAACAGAAGAGCTACAACTTAGCCAAGGCTGACAGCCCTCAGCAAATTCTGGAAATGTTCTGTTTGCACTTCTTGTCATCCTTTTGATACTTGCATTTTCTGGAGAGTACATGTGAAAATCGTTCTGCAGGCGCTGTGAACCAAACTTGGCATTTGTATGTGCCCACTGCTGGTCATTTAAATTAGCTATAAACTCTTCACAGCTGGCATCAGGGGAAAGAAACACTTCATCACTGTAACACTGAGGAATATCAGCCCAAGAAGAATAGCTGTCTTTTCTTCCATAAGAAGAATTTTTTTGGTTTGCATACAACTTGCCATGAGAAAAGGTATCTCTATAGTAGGATCTAGAGAGATTATTTTCCGATTTGTATAAAGGATAGTTTTCCCAGTTATCAAAGGGCAACGGCGAAGTAGCTTTGTCAGGGCAACTAACTTTACTAAAGCAATTACTGCTTGAAATAGATCTTCTGTAGTGGTGTTTTGAGTGGTAACTTGGGTATTTCTTAGTTTCTTGTAAAGAGCTGGGATATCTACCATGGTCCGCAGCATGAAACTCCATCAGTGATTGAGTTCTAAACATTTTTTCTGGAGTTTGTTCAGAAGAGTCTGGTGTGTTGTTCCATACAATGGAAGACAGAGGAATTCTCTTTGGGTTCTGTCGACCAAACCTTGGTACAAAACCATTCTTGCTCTCCCTTGTCAATAGATGCTGTAAACTAGATGCTGATAGCTGATCAGAAGATACTGATGATGGACATCTCCGAAGGGAACACACAGAGTAACTTCTGCCAGCTGTATCCCTGTTCATACAACTCTTGTGCCTAAATCCGCTGTTCTGTGCTACAGAAGGGGGATATAAGCTCCCTTCTGAAGACCGTCCGAAAGAAACTGCAGACAGCCTCCTATGGTGCAGATGAGGACTTGCATTGGCTGCATCACCATAACTGCAATCTTCTTGAAAGGCTGTTTGGTGCCAGTTTCTATATGCACTGTGTAACTTCCTTGGTCTGATGAAAATCTTGTGTTCATCTTTAGCCCTTAGTGTTCTCAGTCCATCTGGGAAAAACATGCTAGGCATGTCACTCCAGTCATTTCTCTGTTGCCCCCTACTAGCAGTCTGCCTCTTTGAAGTAGGGAATGCACTACTACTTTGGACATTTGATGCACTGCTAGTAGAAACCGTCCTGTCCAAAGGGTCTTGGGTTTGTTCCTGGGCCAGCTGGTCATCCAGATCACTTAGAACTGCACAGGGAGAAAAAAAAGATACTTGGTTTTGTTTTCTTTAATAATCTTCTGACTACTTATGTTAAAAAGTTTCATGTACTACATTAATAATCAGAACTGGCTTTAAAAGGAGTCAGCTTCTCAGCATTCAAAACCCTTCCCAAACCACACATTCTTCCTCCATAGGACCTTTCAGCAGTCACCCATTATGACTACAAGAAAAAAAATGCTCTCCTCCATGACTGCTCTTTATGTAAATGTTAGTCTTTATGCTATTTAAAAGAAGAACAAAACAATTTGAAGTCTGAGTTCTCACTCACACACTGTACGTGTGTGTGTGTGTGTGTGTGTGTGTGTGTGTGTGTAAAAACCTTCCAAATATAGTTTGTAAGCAAAAAAAATTCCCTGAAAACAATTCACTAGGCAAACATGGACCTTTCTGTGTGTTCACAAAACATATTTATGATGTAACTTTAAGAAAACAGAATCCTGCAAACCATCAAACAAGCATATTCAGTAGTCTGGCATGTCCACTGTTTGTTTCATTCATAAAAGATGTTCTCTTCTGAACTGTAGTCTATTACACTTAAACAAGCACTGAAAATGGCATTTTCTGGATAAGAAAGGGTAATTAAATAGTTACGAACCTGTGATTCAACCTAGCAACAAATATATATTTATATACATACATAGGCAACCTCATGAACTGGAATTAAACACTATATAGCTCAGTTAACCAAGATATTCAGTCAGAAGACTGACAGCAATGTATTAAAGCTATTTTTATTGTCAAAACCAATTACGCCTTTGCTAATTGTATTCTTCTGGTATTCTGAAAATACCACACATAATATACAATGGATATGACTGTTTTGTTACAGAATTTCCTAATCCACTTAAATCTGTAAGATTTACCGATCAGTCACTACAGATCTGTGCTAACACTACAAAAGCATTAAGAAAGCATTGATAAGTATGTATAGTTGGAATAAAATGGGATCCAAAGGTACTAAAATTCTCCATTTTTCCTAAATTTCTCTTCAGCACACAAAAGAGAAGACTCCTGAGAAACTCAGCTTAGAACAAGAAAAAAGATGAGTTGTTTCTGAGTCTTCCATTGGGAGGACATGAGCCAAGCTAAAAAAGAACCTGCAACTCTTGACTGGGGATATAAAGGCTCCCAAAAAACTAACTGAATGCCATAATTCCTCTTGCTTCTGTGGTTTGTGGCTTTACAGTTTATAAAACCAGGCCCAGTAATTCATCATTATCAAAATTATGCATGTAGGAAACTGGGATAGAATTCTTCTCACATAACCGTATGTCTGCATCTAAAGGATGCAGTGTGAGCTGCTGGCAGAGACAGCAGAGAACTGTACACAGTTACATGGGATTCTTCTGAACTGTATCAGTATGAGATGAAATGCATTCTAAGAGTGATCAGTGACATCTCTTGAAGTCAATGTTGGAGTAGACATTCTGCTGTCAGATGAAGACAACAAAAAGTAGACACTACTGCTAGAAATGAGCCATGTCTTTACAACCTGTGCTTTTGCAGAAAATTCTCTCAAACCACAGTCGCTTCTGGTAACAATACCATCAAACAATGCCAAAGTAAGGACACACACTTACCACTGAAAATCTCCTTCTCTAGCTGTTCATTCCATTCCAGTGTACTTTTCTCCATTGTTTCATTTTGGTTTGTATCAAAAGAGTCACCACTTGTTTCAGCTGACATTGGGGAATTACACATTTCAGCCTGTTAAAAATTGTAAGGTAACCTGGTTTCAGTTCTACATGTGAGTTCAAATCACACTTCACATCACAAATTGTGTCACAAGTCCCAGAGGTGAGCAAACTGTCAGCCCATTAAATAATGTATTATTAAAATACACAACTGAGGGTTGTAAAATTGCATGCATTTTATAGACATCTATACATATAATAAGGAGAATTACTCATCTTGTCCTCATCCTTTAGCATGTTTTGGATAAGGGCATAGTTTACTTATTTAATCCAAATGCATCCTTATTGCATTGTATTCCTTACTGCATTGTATCTATCAATTTAATTTTCCCCAATCACTTCTTCCTTGACCAGTGTATTTTAAAATTCACAAACTGACCTCCCAACAGAGATTTAATAATTTAACACTACAGTCCATCTTCTTATTGCAAGACAGGACTTAGTGGTAAAAGTAGGGAAAATGTCATCCTATTCCCCATCTGTGTTTGGATCACATGTTAAACTGGAGAGGTTCTATCCCACCCATACTTCTCTCAGCTCACAGTCTCAGATGGTAGAAGTGCAGACAGCTGTTTAACTGCTGACTTATTTCAGCTGAAACCCTTCCTCCTTTTTTCAAAAAAACCCACCTTACTACTTTTTTGTTCGCCATATTCATACTACTTTACTTGTCTAGCTATAACATAGCTTTACATAATATGTTTATATAACAGGCTGGATTCTCCGATAAGATCTTTGCTCAGTCATATCTTAATATAGATTATCCCTTTGTTTTTGAAATATGAGAGAAAGGAGGTGGCCAGTTCACATCCTCTGTGCCTTTGATTATACATTATATACCCTCTTAGTCCCCTCTGTGGTTATACCACTCAGTTGAAGACGAGGAAAAACATGTTAGTAGCAGAGGGTAATAAAGTAATTAAAATAGAAAATATAATCCTTGGAAGAAAATCTGTTATTTCAACAGCATGCACTTAAATTACACCAGAAATAAATCTGTTGTTTTATCCTTAAAATGAGCTTATGCTTATAAAATGGAACATACATGCAAAAAAAAAAATCCTACTTCAAAATTTAGATTTACATGGTAACTCTGTGCATGGAAATGTTGCAGAAGAGATTCTAGCCCACTGCCTGCCCAAGCCAGCGACTCATTTTCATCCTTGTACAAATGAAATGAAACAAAGTAAATACACTAGATTATTGTTTAGTGTGAGTTTTGACTTATTTACAGGTTGGTTACAGTTGCCAAGATATGTGAGGGTCTTGACCTAGGAAAAGATCCATGCAATTATTCTGTCATTATGAAAGAACTGAAATCTGCAAGAGCTAGACTTAGGGCCTAGCTAGGAAAGCTTTGGACTTTTATAGTTAACAGGCAAGCTAATTCTACTACAGGCAACAAGTCCACAACACAGACATTTTACTCAGCATTTAAAACAAGAACTGCAAGAATACTATTTAAACAGATGTTAAAGCAACAGCCTAAACCAAGGGGTCTAGTTTTTGAAAAATCTGTATTTCAACATTGCAGACAATGAATTGATAAGCTACTTACCGTTGCCATTTCTTCCACTTTTGAGGATTGGCTAGCAGAACCGTCATACCTGTATGCAGAGGGATTTAAATGTTGGCTTTGAAAAGGAACTTGATGTAATTTCATCATGTAGCAAATATCCAGCAGCTTCTCATTTTAACAGCTATTGAGAAGCATCTGAAGAAAACCTGCTCTATGAAGAATTCATCCTTACCTCCCCCCTGCCAAAATCCTGCAAAAATAAAGTGCTGGGAAAATGTACCATTCAGTTTGGCCTTATCAGCTTGCAAATTTCATAACTGCACAGCCAAAAATGAACTCAACCTACTGACATCTCAGTGTCTGCAACAGCCATAAAGTAGTTGCTTCAATCCAGCATTATGGTAAGACTGTATTAATTCTTTTGCCAAACAACAGTAATTTAGTAGGTACTACTCATAGCCTAAGTTATATACTTGTAAATCTCTGAGTGGTTTGCATCTGCAATTCTATTGTTTTTCTCCTCCATTTCACCCTGCTCAGATGCAGAGCTGTACACTGTCCCTGCAAAAGAGGAGAAACGGACAGCAGACTGGTTTTGGTGTGAACTTTGGAACTTGCTGCTACTCACCCAAAACAGCCTTTATTTACCGATTTTCAAGACATGGTAGAAGGCTCATCTGCTTTCCTAAGCTATTTAAGACTGCAAGGGCTTGTCAGAGAACTGGCTCGAGCATCCGTAAGTAATGCAGTGGCTAGAACAAGCTGAGAAGCCCTGAACATAAAAATCTGTTCGATGGGGTGACTTGCAGACAAATACAAAATGAACTACAGAAACAAGAACAGGACTTTACTTCACTGAGTCTATTCGAGTCTGCAGATCCTTGTTTTACAACTAAGCAAACCCCGTCCCTTCAAAAGCCCTGAAGGAAATGTTGTTCAGCCTGTGCTTATTGTCAGTTCTTCCTTGTCTCTGAAACTGTTTTTTCCCAGGACGTTAATTCTTGGGAGAAAATGAAGTAGGGAAAGATGGTTCTGCTCAGTCCTGTTTGTCTCAAAATCTTTTTGAATGACCTTGTTCTTAGGCTCTTAAAACCTCCCTGTGCTCAAGTAGACTACTTTATTGTGCTTCAACAGCAAGTATAAACCGGCTTGTTGGCAAGTTCTTTGTGGCCCAGCCTTTCCTCCCAAAGTGCTTTGTCATTTGTTTGCAATGTGCTTGCAGGCAGGGAAGAACAGTTGAAAGGTGCAATTTGTTTTTGCTTCTGTAATTGTGAGCTGTAAAACCAGGATTCCTCTCTGACATGGGGTCCAACTGAAACCAAACAAGCCTGTTGACTTCAGCAGGCTTAAGATTTGGCTAGACAGTCTGAACCTGAAATTCCTAATTTTTCCTTGTAGCTCTGAATAAAAACAGCCATTAAATCAGTGGGTTACCTCTCCCTTTGAATGAAGTCTACCGAACCCGAACTCGGAAATGTATGTAGCTCTCCCTTTAAATTTAAATAAAGTTGAACATGTTTTAATGCTTCTAAAACAAATTACGAATGAAACTTACATTTCAGAGCTTTCACAATGATTTCCTGCAAATTAAGTTCAGTAAAATCCTGTGGCTTAGCAAGTTACCTTAGTTTTACTTATATGCATAACAAAAACGCAAAAGCTTTGTTAGAAGCTTTCTTCTTCAGCTTTACTGTTTAAAGCCATTCTTTGGCAAAGCCCAAGAGCGCAAAGCTCTCCCCACTTGATGTTGTATTAATTGCTCCTTGCAATGAACCTACATGAAGTAGACATGTTAGTTGGAAATGTCAGTTAAAAATGTCTTCTCATAGTCTAGGCAAAATTTAAATTTTCATTTGCACCTCTGGCACTATTCTAAATTCATCCGTGTCTTTATTGTCACTGTTCTCTCAGAAATAACTGGTCATTGCATCCTGCTTTATTTTTCTCCCTGCTAACTTATACTGACAAGGTTATTTTAATCTTTTCCCTATGCCAATCTCTCCATTTCCCAAACTGCCTTATTATTTTCCATGAACTGTTTTAAATTTTCCAGCATTTCAAAATTAAAGATTTGCTTACTTTGAGAGAAATACTGCTTAATCTTAGGAAACAGTAATTCAGTTTCTTTTTTGGTTAACGATATTGAGCAATGTTTACATTATTTTGCACACGATGCATACAGACATACCTGTAAATATTGTCTATTATTCATAAACAGGAAAGAAGCTAAATTGATGTTCAAGTTCAGAAATATCTGCCATCTGGAAAATACTAGTCAGTATGGAAAATGAGAAATTATATTTTATACTTTTCCACTTACATACATATGTATCTTTTTAATGACAATCAAATGTAAGATTAAAAGTAAAAGATGACTATCACTACTGGTAACAATAATAAAAATCCATGAATTAAAATCTGCTGTGAATTAGTATTTCCACAGAGGCAAAGCACCTGTCTTCCCCAGGCTACCTCCAAGGTGTCTAATGTCAGTATTACCCACTTTCTTCAATACCATTCTGATCAGTCCTACATAAGCAGCCAACTAAAAACCCAACACATAATTCACATATGCTGAAAACACAATTAAACAGCATTTTTGTCCAGGATGAATGACACTTACATATTAGAAAATAATAAGGATGAATTCCAGAACACTGACACCCTTGAACCAAAAGTGATCAAACATTTCACTGCCTTCAGACTACAGTTACAAACCTTTTATTAGCATCTTCTGTATCTCCATGTAAGCGCACTCCTTCCTGCAGCATCCATAATTTATTCTCACAGTAAAATACCACCGCAGCTGATGAAACTGTCTCTCCAGAACCAAAAGGACCCTCTAACCAGCCATTAATGTTTAGCCATCGCAAAGCTTCTGCCAGTGAGGCTTACTTACAAGGATTTACAGTGCTGCGTCCTATAGTGTTTCACTAGCTCTTCAAAATAACTCTACCTGGTGAGAGGCAGATTATTTCAGTGCTTTGCCTATGCATAAAGCAAACCACATGCCACGGCAACACCTAGAAGAGGGTGGGGGAAGTTTTCAACAGAGAGGCGTGACTAGAAAATGTAGCAATCAGCTCAGTTACACGTCAGGATTGACTTGTTTATTTTTCAAGTTACGCTCGGTCAGAAATCAAAGGCATCTGAGCCTGAGATACGATAGATTTTCCATGGAAAAGCCAGATAAACACACAGGAGAAAGGCTGATGTAATGAGTAGGCACGGTTTGGTTTTTTTGCCTCCTTAAATTAAGAAATCATTTCAGTGCTTAGATTCTACAGCAAAGCCTCAACCTTCATGTGTGCATTGGCTACCTCACTGTGCACCAGGATTAAGCACCCTTGAAATTTGATTCTCAGTTACACAAGTGTTCCATGATTCTTCAGGGAAGACTGTGGCCCAGTGTTTCTGTGTTCCAGGATGAGGGGCATTATGAGGTCACAAGAAAGAGGAAGGAGAAGATGATAGGTATGGAGCAGTGTTAACACTGCATATTCTTTTTCCATGTTGTGTTGTTACGTAAGAGAATTGTTACCAGTGAACATCCACAAAGCTAACCCTACAGCCTCTACTCAAACCTCTCCTTAAATCTCCTGCTTTGATACAAACACAATAGCAAGCTGCTCTGTTACTAAACCTACCTATCAGACTAATCATAATTTCTTTAGAGGCTTGCATTCTCTGTCATTGTTTATTATAGCTGTTCCTTGTCCTACCATCATGCCAGCAGCAAGCCCCAGGCACAGACCAGAATACTAATCTGAGACTCACAGAGTGAAAATCAGCTTTTTGTACCAAAGATCTTGCACCTTTATACTTAGATTTCACAGCACTGCACAATGCAGCTCCACCTGTGATTGCCAGCCCCAAGCATTACCCTAAGATGCACACAAGAATAGTAAGACTTCATTCACGCGTTGCTGCCATATGGCCATACAGGACAAAAGTTAAGAGAGAACAGGCAGCCTAACTAGCCTGACTGTAGCTTCCCCCCACCCCATTCCCTCTGAACAGCAGCTTCACCTCTGGGAATGGCAAAAGAGAAGGATGCTCTTCAAATAGCAGCTCCAGAGCTGCATACAAGACCATCTTTGGTTCAGAGCCAGCTGAAACCAAAGCGCGGACAAAGCACAGAAGGCAAAAGCGCCAAGGGCAGTCCGGTTTGCCTGGCTGGAGCTAAAGCTGCAGGCTGCCTCTAAGCTGCCTCTGGGCTAGAAATGGTGGGAACTGATGCAGCAGAGCTGCCTGGGGCTCTCTGCCATGTCTTGGGAAAGCTACGCTTTCCTACTGTATCAAAGCCGTAGGGCACCAGATCCCCATGCACCTTACACTATGGCCTCTTGAGAGGGAATTAAATAGGATGCAGCTGCTCCCAAGTCTACGGTCTTTGACATACTTTAAGTTTTTATGCAAAATCTGAACAAAATAGATTTAGCTAAGAGACTCAACCTACTACTTGTGACTTAATCCTCTTTCTTCTGACACAATACAGATAATCTCTCATTATATGACTAAGTAAAATCCCAGTCTTCCCAATGCGGTGAAAAGCAAGAGATTGGAAAAATAATTTAACAAAGTTTTCTAAGCAAAACACAGAACAATTCATAGACTTTTTTAAAGCTGGAAATAATGTATATTCTGATTATAGCTCACCGTGGTTGCTTCTGCGTCTGGGTTTTCCTCGGTTTTCTAAAGGAGGAAAGCCAAGCAAAAGGTGATCTGAACCCCAGAAAGGAAGCTGAAGTGTTCTTTTGTGCTTGAGGATTTGTACGGGATGACATTTTTATTTCTTTATGATCTAAAAACATGATAAAAAGCAGATTTGTTTCAAGTTCTTAATAAATACAGTATTAAAATATACATAAACATTATGTCTTCATAAACAATTTTCTTTTGTTTACCTTTTATGTCAGGAAAATCTAGTTTTGACATTTTTGGACAGACTATGTGATATGCTGGTTTATAATGACTAACTAGAAGACAGAGAAAGATAAACAGATCTAAAGTTGCAAAAGCTGTTATTGGTTTTGGGTGATGCACATGAGATACATGAGGCTGATTTTCACAAAGTAATCAGCACGCAATCACTTGAAAATTGTAACCGTTTTAAAATACAGGCAAATCAAACATTTGAAAATTGTTTTTCACAATCATTACTCACTTTCTTTTTACGTTTGTAAGATATAGAAACTTGGCAACCCAGAATGTACAATGACTTAACACACTGTAATGTAGCTACATAACACTAACTCAGACTAATGTGTCCTCTGTATCACAGAATTCCTTACGATGGGATTCCTGTGGCCACTGGAGTACCTTTCTTTTCCTGCTACAAACTGCATATCACAACAGTATTTTCATTGCAAGATATCGTGAATGATTTCTTTGGGAAGGTTATGACTTGTTTTTTTCAAATGGAACATAAACTCAGTCTGCCTGTAAAGGCAGCTGGCATTTGGTGGGAAGGTGAAGATGAGTATTGCTCATAGGTCAGGGAAAGAAACTGCAGGATCTGCTACACACCACAGTGAACTAGAGGGACTAGAGGGTATAAGGAAACAAGATGTCACTCAGGAATAAGGCATTACATTTTTTTTTTCCATTTAAAGCAACACATGCCTGAAAAAACACAACAGCCTGAGAATGGCTTATCCAATGACTGTAGGAGAAAGCAAACCCAGAAATTAGAGCAAAGTGCCATTTATAACAATAGCAAAGGGCAGCATTTTGGACATTGTCCAAGATGAAGTGAACGATTCATGTCATGTGATTTAAATCCTGTGTGTAATACATGGCTTTCCCTTCAGTGACAATCACCATGTACTTCAAAATGCCGCATTCTTTACCCCTTTCAGAGCCTAACCTCTTGGTGACATTGACTTGACAATGCAGGTGACACCAGGAGAGTTCTAAGAGCACTCTGCCATAGCCAGGATGGTCTAGGGATGTAGACACAGCAAGGCTTGCAGGTAGCAGTAGTACCTTTTATTTAGCCAACTTATACAGTTGGAAATATCAGACAAGCCTCTGAGGCACACAACCCCTTCTTCAGATCTGAGATAGAAACAGGAGCCTTCAAAGTCAAATACCAGAGAACAATTACACAGAGTTTAGTTAGCTAACACATCAGTTAGACCATCTCTGAAAGAGAAAAATATTAGGTAGCTGTGGACTAGAGGGGATGTTGGGGAAAAAAGGTCAGGAAGGATTGAGATCTGTTCTGTGCAGGTCTGTAGTATCACGGAAATGTTTAAAGTTTCACTTTTCTTTTGAAATACATGACTCTGCTTCCAGTTGCTATGAATAGATGAGCACAATGAAAAACATGCAGAAGTGTGAACGGAATAAAAGCATATATTATGCATGAAAACTATCTGGATGGAAGATGAAAGACAGTACAGAATACCATGCTTTTTATAGAGACACCATATTTCTTGTGCATGTTCATTTTGGATGGACATCAGAACCTGTGAAATGACCTCTCAAGAAATTGCTTCCTGATCAGGCCAACTTTTCAGGCTTTGACAGCTTTGACACTTGCCCTGATAATAAGCACTGGCATGCCTTTAGCCCAGTGTTACCAGAAAAGGTTTTCCATTGGTATATTCAAACCTTTCTCACCCAAACCCATCTATTTATTCCAGATGTCATGTAGGTGCTTTTAGTTTTTTAAGAAAACCAGGTAAACTCAATTTTTTTTTGTGCTGGTTTTGGCTTGTATAGTTAATTTTTTCCATAGTAGCTTGCACGGGATATGTTCTGGATTTGTACTGGAAGCAGTGTTGGTAACACAGGGATGTTGTAGTTACTGCTGAGAAGCACTTACACAGCTAAGGCCTTTCCTGCCTCTCACCCCACCCTACAAGCAGGTAGGCTTAGTGTGCACAAGGAGCTGGGAGGGGACATAGCTGGGACAGCTGACCCCAGCTGACCCAAGGGACATTCCAGACCATATGGCACTGTGCTCAGCATATAAAGCTGAGGGGAAAAGAAGGAAGGGAGGACGTCCAGAGTGATAGTGTTTGTCTTCGCAAGCAAACATCATGTGTGATGGAGCCCAGCTCTCCTGGGGACAGCTGAACACCTGCCTGCCCACAGGAAGTGGTAACTTAATTTTTTGGTTTGCTTCCTCATGTGCAAGGCTTTTCCTTTACCTGTTAAACTGTCTTTATCTCAACCCACGAGTTCTCTCACTTTTAGCCTCTGCCCATCCTGATGGGGGTCAAGTGAATGAGCTGCTGGGTGGTGCTTAGCTGATGGCTGGGGTTAAACCATAAGAGTCCTTTAGGATGCCCAATGTAGGGCTCAAAGTGTTTGAGAAAATGACATTTCAGTGGAATGTGCTAGACTGAATTTATCACTTCTTGCTGTTTAGCTATTAATTGACAGGCTCCTGTGCTTGCCATGGGGCTTGTCTGCCAGGCTGTGTATTAGAGCCTAGTGCTCCTTGGTGGAATGGTTATGTGCCATGGTTATGGCATACCTCTGAAGGGACTGTGGCCAAGAATAAGTCTGTAGAAGGTATGCCTCAAAGCATCTGTGGCTGTGCACATGGTCATGCTGGAGGAACCTCAAAGTGTGTGGCCATGGGTAAAACCACAACAGAGCAAGTACTTACCTGCAGGGACTGCAGCCATCGGTAAAGCCATGTTGGAGTAGGTGCATTTCTGAAGGCATTGGGGCCCGTGGAGGAGGCCACACTGGAAAAGGTGCACTTTGGACTGGGGCTGTGGATAAGTCCATGCCGCAGCAAGTATATCCCTGCTCTACTTGGAGTAGGTATACCCCTGAGACACTGCAGTATATGGGTAAGTCTAAGTTGGAACAGAAGCACGGGGAAGGCAGTGGGGTGGTTAATGGGGATATACTGGATAGTGTGGGACCTGAGTGTAAATGGTATGGAATAAGGAGTAAAGAATGTGCAGGCTTTGGCTGCGATAGTTAATTATTTCCATAGTAGCTAATACAGGGCTATGTTCTGGATTTGTGCTGAGAACGGTGTTGATAATTCAGGGATGTTTTCCTTACTGCCAAGCAGGGCTTACACAGAGCCAAGGCCTTTTCTGCTTCTCACCCCACCCCATCAGCAAGTGGACTGGGGGTGCACAAGGAGGCAGGAGGGGACACAGCTGGGACTGCTGGCCCCAGCTGACCTGATGGATATCCCATACCATTTGGCATCATACTCAGCATATAAATTCTAGGGGATAAAGAAGGAAGGGGAGAGTGTTCACAGTGATGGCATTTGTCTCCTCGAGTCACTGTTACATGTGATGGAGCCCTGGAGATGGCTGAACACCTGCCTGACCATGGGGAGTGGTGAATGAATTCCTTGCTTTGCTCTGCTTGTGTGCGTGGCTTTTGCTTTAGCTATCAACTGTCTTTATCTCAATCCACTTTTACTCTTCCAATTCTCACCCCCATCCCATTGTGAGGGAATGAGTAAGTGGCTGTGTAGTGCTTAGCTGCCAGCTGGGGTTAAACCACAATCTTTTTGTACAATGCAAACATCACTGCTTTGATTGGGAAACTACCACTGCATTTACTATAATTACAGCAATTTCATTTTGATTAATAAAGAAATTTTTTACAGTGAGGACAATGAATCACTGGAACCGCTTCCCCAGGGACATGGTTGAGTCCCCATCACTGGAGGTTTACAACACATGACTGCAAATGCTAAATAATCTCATCTAGGTTCCCTTTCCTATGAAAAGCTGGACCTGAAGATCTTCTGATGTCTTTCCAACCTGGGCCATACTATGATTCTAACTATGGCATAACAATATCAGGGATTTTCTGTTCTGAATCCCAGCTCTGCTTTTAACAGAATCTGCTTAAAGAAACATACTCACTTTTGAAAAGATATCTTTGGCAAAACTATGTTATGAAGAGAAGCTCAGTGCAATTTCAGAAACTCCTTAACTATTATACTCTGACATGCTGTAAAACATTGGTTTGGTGACCATTATTATATAGATAAGGAAATGGACAAATGCAACTCACTGTTGTTTTTGCTCTTCCTTAGCTGATGCTCTAATGGTGGTTTTAACATTCTATTGACATCAACGTAATTCTGAAATTTTCTTCTTTTTATTTCTTCAAACCATTCTCCAGTCACTCCCTGCAGCCCTTTTTCAGACTTCTTTCTCTTCAGAAGTTTGCTAAAAAGGAAAAAAAATTAAGCCATTTTAGGTATTACAGGCCCATCATTAGGAACTCTCTCTGTTGTTCATTAAAGTATTTACAGTATATCTCTACATACAATGACTTGTACAAAGTCAGTGAGACATGATACATTCACAGCAACCACATAAAAGTTTTAGCGACAGTAACATTCTACAGTTTAACAAATGAGATTATGTGACCAGGTTAAGTGGATGACTCATATGCTTGCATTATCCTTTTCCTTGAGGAAGTGCATCTTTTTTCCTTGCAAGAATAAGGCAATTCATGCACATTCTAAAACTAATTGAAAGTAAGATTAAGTTGATCCAATAATCAAATTAGAATAAATAACACTCTAAACAAAGCATTTTTTGAGATATTTATTGACTTATTTATGTAGAAGCACCAACAAGATTATTTTTATTTCCAAGAGGAAGATCACTGATGCCCTGACAGTGAGGTGTCCACTACACGTTTTCCATGCAAAGGAGAACAATAAATTGTGAATTCAGCTAATAGATAT
This sequence comes from Cnemophilus loriae, assembly GCA_013397755.1. Classification (NCBI taxonomy): domain Eukaryota; kingdom Metazoa; phylum Chordata; class Aves; order Passeriformes; family Corvidae; genus Cnemophilus; species Cnemophilus loriae. Next base: position 2,297,722 of record VZTF01002837.1, on the reverse strand, counting down.
TCATGCAACATGTTCAACAAGTTTATCACATTTTCCTCTTTCCTTGATGCATAGTGATTCTGCCTGTCTTCAAAATGAATGGAGGCAACTAATAATGAATATGAATGTTCTACCACACTGAGGTGCAGCCTGAGCAAGCTACACACATGCGGCTGCAACTGAAAAAGATATTTAGTAGCAATTTCAGGTTTTAGACCAATAGGTCACAGGAATGAGCTGTTTAGCTGGACATAAAAGAACAATGTACAGTTGCAAAGGAGTGGGAATAGTGCAAGGGACATGCAAAGTTACTTGGTTTCAAATTACATTACACTAGTGTCAAAAGTATAGATGCAAATACAACAAATCCACACCCCAACTGATTCTGATGGCAACAAAACAAGACTTCGTGCACAGCCTGGAGAGGTAATACCAATGTTTGAGCAAGGCTTTCATGTAAATCTGCCTCCTTAATCAGTGGTAAAATCTGTGTCTAAGAATACAGATGCTCTCAGAGAACATAAGTTATTTCAGTTATCAATTTAAATAAAAACTCATCTGAGACAATACTACTTCACAAAATAAACTTAAATTAAACCTCTGGTCTGGAAGTGGATATATTTTGATCTGGAATTTATAGAGTTCATTGTCCATACTAGCCCCTACCATGCATCTGGTGGCATCTGATGGACAGGAAGGCTGGAGGGAGACATTTTTGGGAAATGAGTATTTCCCTTGGAGAAGATTACACAGCCACATGCACGAGTACTAGCCATTCCAAATAAACTTATTACAAAGGCAAAAATGTTAATCATCACAGATACTACCGCACCACGGGAATGACTAAACACCGTAAATGCATTGTGCAGCCTGGAACACAGCCTAGCACTGATGTGAAACAGGAGGGGATGGATGAACAATGTGCTCTCAAGAGCCAACTCCATGACCTCACTCCTGTGGCCTTACCAAATGGGATCCAAGATACTGGGAGGAGTAAAAGCACGGAGAGAAAGGCATGAGCTGCTTGGGGAGCGGCTGCAGCCACAGCGACGGCCCGGGAAACAACCCCATGGCAGTTCTGCTTAAGTCCAGAAAGTGGAGAGCATCTGTTACGATCCATCCCCGCGGGCTTTTAGAACCCGACCGGGCCGAATGGCTTCTCCCGCGGGAAGAGGGACAGGGATCACCGCGCCCGCGGGGGCCGGCGGGCGGGGCCGTGGCGCCCCCCAGCGGCGGCCGCCGGCACCACCGCCGAGCGCCCGCTCCCGGCGTGTCCCGGGGCAGCGCCGTCGCCCGAGCGCCCGCGGCGGGGAAGCGACGGGACTGACACAGAAACAGCTATTTGCTGCACATTTACGCATTCCAGAGCAAAGGGAAATATAAAACCCCAGCAATCAATCTGACATCTACCATACCAGACACTGCACGAACACGCCTTGCACTGAGAAATGGGGTTAAAGTCTTGCACAAACACTGATTTTAATGCTTAAATACTGTATAGTCTTTACTGGTACATGCTTGGCCTTATCTGTAGTGGTTATCCGTGAATATGCTGCTTTCGAATTGTGCTGTCATCCCCAACTCATCAAATAAACCCTTTAAACTGCTTGTGTGTATTTATATTTATGCACACGCACAGGCCCATATATGGAACCCTATATATGTAGTTGAGTAACAAATAAGAGTAACATGATACACGATATGTAATTGCAATATTGCATGACTATTAAGTATTTCTCCTTTGCGATGACTCCCAGCCAAACCACATCATTTCCCTGCATACCTGCTCTGTCAAGTTTACGTGCCCCCTCACGATACTAATGAAGGACAGTTGTGAGCCCGAAGGAAAGCCTGTCTCAAGAAACACTTACAGCAGGAGATGATATCTGCACTCAGTATTGCAATGAACCTGCCTCTAAGGCAGCACTATTGTTACTCAGATTACACATTATGTATTGAGACACTGCTCCATAGGAGTGTCAAAACACCTACTGCCCTCTAAACCAAATGTACTAATCCTGCTTCCCAGTTTGCTCCATCTATCCTTATTCCTCATTTGTCTACAGCTACTTTTGTACACTTGGAGTCACTACCTTTTGAGAGGAGACAGCATCATTGTGACTGGGAAAAGTACCATAAACTGTTGTGGGATTGAAGGCAAATCCACTCCCAGGATTACTTACAGGAGACTGCTCCACAAACCAGAGGAGGCAGCAATCCTAAATGACCTCACAGGCTCATTACCTTTTCCCATCTATTATTTCACACGGCATCTAAACTAATGAATCACTCAGGATCAATTTCTTCGCACTGTTTTTAAAAACATCTGTTCCTTATTGGCACAAGGATGTCCCAGTATTTATTACAGACATCTCCAGGGAAAAGTCAACCTAAATGTTTGTATGCACTAGACTTTCATGTGGGTTATCATAACTACTGTCAATAGATGTGTAGCCTCCCCTGCCACTTCCTGTTAGAATAATAAGGAGCTTTAATTGCTACTGTAAGAGGAAAGGCATTTTCTTTACCATCTTCACCCTGAATATAAAGAAGAACATGTATTCAAGGTAGTAGACATTGGGTTGCCAAATAGGATATCTGGGGACAACATTGTTTTTTGCAGGGGACAGAGGACTCAATCCCGTTTTTGCTAAAGCAGAAATTATGATACCTATTGAATTTAGCAGAGTGAGATTTGGCCTTAAAAGACTCTTACCACACACCTCATAAGAGAACAAATAAACAGCAACTACAAAGAATGAGGAGTTGCACCAGGTGAACAATAAGCAGATCCAATTTGCTCACTGGATCAAAGCTCTCAGTGTCTGAAAAGACAAGACTGAAAGGATTGTAGATAAAAATAGTGTTGAAAGCATTAGATAAAAACTACAGTAGGGCAGATAACTTGCAGTAACCTAAACCAAGCTTTTCTCTTTACTCTGTTCATATTCCTTGCTTTGTCAGGAAGAAAAAGCTAAAGATGTTAAAAAACAATGCCCAAAGAACCTGTTCTTTCCTAATTTTTTTTTACTTCAACTTATCCTCTTCCCACTGCTTTATACATTATGCTGCACTGGTGAATTGTACAACTCCATCATTTCTATGACCAGCTATTTTTCTAGAAAACTCTGGCTGTTGTCACAGCCACAAGTAGCTCTAAAACATATACGCAAGAATATTTTCTTACTTATAGTTCCTTTTAATTTTATGAAAATAATTTAAAGACATACTTCCAAGTTGTCATCTTATTTGGAAAAAAGGGGGAAAAGAAGTATTACTGACAAAGGCAAAGGCTACCACAGCTGAAGTAATTTGAAAAAAATTATTATCTGTCATTTCCTAGAAACATATAATAGCAATAACAACAACATTCTGGTTTCCAAGGTTCCAGAGAAGCTCCTGTGGCAGGTTAATCCTACCAGGAAGAAAAACAATTATACTCAGAGTCATCACACTCTTTCCTAGCACGTCAGACACACAACAGGTCTGTTTTCTAAGGCAGTCCTTATTCTTAGTAGCTGGTATACTTTTACTCACATTAGAGCATCTTTTGTTTATTTTTCTTTCTTACTGTTGTGTGTTCGGCTAATGAAAATAAACCAAGTCAGCTTCATTATTACATGTAAGACATTATGCACAAGTAGATGAATCACAGAGGAAAAATTACTCCCATGTTTTGGTTGCACATACTCCAAGACAATGTAAAAAGATCTAACTGAAAACACACTCATTTTTTTATTTAATATTTTTAAAATTAAGCATTTCTGCAGTAATTCTCTGAAAAATCAAGGTCTCCTCTATTTTGATGAACAAAATGTGTTGGCAATAATGCTTGAATCTAACCCGCTAGGTCGTTGCAAATCAACCACCCAAATTTAGTTTTCTCTTCCCTTGAAATACTAGTTTTCTATCTAAGTCTTCATCCTTTTCATCCTTCTGTCATTTTTGTTATTATGCATTCATTCTGTAATGCACATTAACACACTAAGTTGCCCTCAGATGTATTTATCTGAGTATGTGACCAATAAAACTGAAGATGTGCATGGGCAAAGAGGATGGGCCACAACAATGAAGAACAAAGAGTGTGTGGGTTCAGTGTTTGCTATTGTTCATGACTCAAATACCAATAAATGTAATGGAAGGAATTTCACTCTCCTGAACAGGCATCAGGTCAGGCTGAGGGAGGGAGAGTCTCCTAGTGGTGACACCCCTGCATGGAAAGGAGCAACTGGAAGTGCCAAGAAATATTCACCTGGAGGCCAGGAGTGCCCACCACTGAACTATATGGGATATATTTTCAATTCCGCTTTGATGGTCGCATGAAGCTGCCAGCTCACAATTATCCCTAAATATTTAGTTTCCAGAAATGTGCAAAACCAGTCAGAAGAAAGTGAAAAGCGAATTAATCTTCTCTAGTTTTTCCTCTCAGACTGTACATTTAATAGGCAGAAGTACTTGAAACAAAAAGATACCACTTCTGCACATGAATTTGATATGCACCCTGAAGTATACCTTCAAACAGCAAGTAGGGCTACATAAACAGATACCTACAAACAGAAATATAATTTTGTCCTTAGAACACTTTTCTGAGAATAAATATCTGATTCACACATTAAGTCCTGCTGTGTGTGTCAGGGATACAGTCAGGGAACATGCGAGTTAAAGGCAGAACATCTTTTCTGCCCTTACTAAAATTCTACCATGTCTGCTCATGGGGAAAACCCTTCCATTTCTACCTCTCCTCTTCTTAATTAAAAAGTAGAATAAATCACAAAATCTGACATTATTACACTATGTCTATTCAACAAATTTATTCTTTTAAATTAAAGCTGATCACCTGCTTTGAGATAGCCTAATCCAGTGGCATTGTGTACATTCATTACACACAATCCACAAAGACAGTGAGACTATGAGCATACACGAAACATTCTCATTGGACTCCCAACGTACATCGAATACTTCTACTCTGTAAGTCACAATGTCTTGTGTGTCTACAATTCTTTAACTTCGGCACCGTCTGTACAGTGACCAAAAGTTACCTCTGTTTTCTCCAAAACATTAACTTCTCATATTAAACGATGTGAAATCAATAGACTGACTTACACTAGCTGCTGTTTTCCTTCATCAAGTCCAACACTCCTTTCCCTTTGAAGCTTTTGTCTGCTTTCCTGAGCAAGAGCATAGAATGACACTTTCCTTTGAAATGGAAAACCAGGAAATGTTGTAAGGGCAAGAACAAAGGTTAATTCTCATGCTGACTACATAACTCCTCTCTGTTCTGGCAGCTCAGGGATCAGAAGCTCTCAGTTAAAGCTCTGAAATCAGAAGCTCAATGACTGTCTTCAAAAAGTTAAGTTTTCAAAACGGAGCATTGAAAACTGAGATCACGGGAGCTGAGGGTGATTAATCATGCATCTCAAGGTGTAACAATGCCTCAAAACATTACTTTTAACATGAAACTATTTCTTTAGCAGCTACCCCGGGTTTACAGTGAAAACATCATTTCAGCCCTGCTGGAAAAAACAGAAAAGTCTGTAAGTACAGATCTTTTAGCGGTTATACATACTTAGAAAGTGAAAGCTTTTAGTCCTTTGGGCAGCTGGTCACTAAGTGAATGAGGTGGAATACTGCTAGGAATGTCACAGCTATTGGTGACTCCTCAGCTTGGGCTGACTCTCTGCCATTCCCTTCACAGTGCCTGCAAAACAGGGGAAAGCTCTATTCTGGGAATGTTTTATAGATTAGTTACAATGTCTCTGTAGGCTACAAATGACAGCCAAGAAAAAAGGGTGTTACTTTACTATGATGTTAATATTTGCAAGCTACCTACCAATATTATATGGTAATAATGCAACAAATCCATGCTGCAATGGAAAGAAAAGCCACCTATCATCTTGAAAGTGTGTCACATAGCTTCTGAATGGTAGTAATTAATGTCCCTAATGAGATTACTTCATTAGTAGGAATTTCTATTAATATTAATACATGCTAATAGAAGCAAAGGATATAATCTCCATGTAAAGATTCTGATTTGTTTGCAGTCATAGATGTAGTCTCAGTCCAAAAACACTGCATGCCAGGAATAAGTTTTGAGCTCCTGAATTTCTGTCCCAGAAATCTTACATGGAAATGTAAGATGTATACCATGTGTACCACATGATGGGTTGAAAGGCTAAGGATCAGGTCTCACTAAATCTGAAGCTAATGATTAACAGCAGACATATTTACTCTTCCAGGGTAGAGCTGCTAGCTGATTACAATCAGTTTTATAAATATTGGTAGCATGCAAAGAGACAGTCGTCTATTGCAAGTAATTTACAGCTCAGTCATATATTATAAACTTAACTGCCTTACAAAGACATACAATGCAGATGCTATTCCTCATGTTATTGTTTGACTTTCTTTATGCAAAACTTTTCCTAACAAACAATGTAAGAAAAAAAACCCCAAGAAACAAGAAATAAAACACAGGCCAGGTGAGAACTCTGAAAGAGGGGAATTGGTTTCAAGTTTAGAGCAACTCCTCACCTCCACAAGCAGGTTTGTGTATGATGGCCCATGGGTCCTGACAGAGTTCTAAAACTGAGAGGCTCCAAACAGGCTTAGACGTTTGCTTGTACAGAGCTAAGTCTGAAGCCTAGGGCTCTCAAAATACACCTCTGCAATCTCAGGTAATTGTGCAGAATCAGATCAAGCAGAGTTTACAGTTCTGGACAACAGAAGTAAGACAGGTCAGTGTACCTGCACACAGTTTATGTGTTACTGTAAGACTACAAAAGCCTCATTTACATTGCTTTAAACTAAGGAAAGAGGTCATAAGAATTAATGTAAGCTTTAAAAGTTGACACAGTGGGTGTTTTTCATCTGGAAATGTAATGCTTATATACATGTATGTAATATATACTTATGCAGAGATCCTCTGCTATAGTACCTTAGACTCATAATTTATCACAACTCTTCCACTGGAAATAGAAATATTATAGTATAATAATACTTTAAAATATTATATTTACATGTATATAATTTTACGTATATTAAAGAACACACAGGTCCATAATGCAGAAGGAGACTGCAGAGCACCCCAGACACACTGATGCAGCTTTTCCTGACTGCAGCTTTCTGCACTCAGATCCCTACCGATCTAAAAATCCAAAGACATGGCAAGCAGAAGTGTTAAAGTTCCTTGATTATTCCAACAACAAAGTAAATTCAATGCAATTTATGTGCTATAAAGTGCAAACAGACTGTACTTTTCATAATTTACTCTTAGCTTTTGTTTTGTGGTTTTGATGTGTTTGTTCACAGTTAATATGGTACCAGTATATGGATTTATTTATTTCTGAGGTAAGAAAAAGAAGATAGTTTCTGTTAGGAGTTTAAAATGCAGATATTTAAATACAGTTTATTATAGTTAACAGTGTTAACATAAAAATTTAGCTGCAAAGAAGGATTAGAAATACATTTCATGTGAACTTTTAGATGCACACGTCCTCAGAAAAAGTCCCATTTTTCCTTACCCCCTTTAATGAATTTCTTGCATGAAATACATAAGTAGTGAATTTTTTCAGACTGCAAGCTCCAAGGAAATAAGTAATTTTTCAATTTAAAACAAGTACAGGACAGACCAAATTGAGGTCAGGCCCTAGTTTATATAGTCCTGTGTTAGATTTCTGGAACAGAAAAGAAAATGGGGTCTTTGTGCCCAAAATTCAAAACTCCAGTGGGCCAAACTCCACTTGATTTGAAATGAGATTCAGAGAGCAAAAAAATTTTAAAGGATAATTAAATTCAGTATACACAAACCACTGACAAAACCTAAATTTAAAAGAAGAAAAGGAGATGGACACACACACAACGATTTTCAAATGCCATCAAAACAGTATCTGACAGAAACCAGTGAACATCAGCTGGAGTCCTGACACACAGCCCAAGTAGCTTTGCTCCCAGCTAGGCCTTGCTGAGAGCCACATCTGCGGGTGGTGCAAGTGCTGCGCATCTGGATGGACACGGGAGTTTGAAGTACATCAGGGACCAAATCAGCGCCTTGGGCTTCACTACGGAAAGCAGGTGCTGCAGTCTTTGACAGGCCTACATGACACACGTAACCTGAGCACACCACCGGAGGACAGCTGTGCCAGTACGCCAGCCACTCTGAACATGAATCAGATGTGTTTCTGTGAAACACTTTTTTGAATTACTGGCATAACCAATTTATGATTTCTGAAATACATGCAAGGACTTGAAGGTGTTGGGACACAGTGTGTAGAAGCTGTCAGCATGAGCAAATCATTCTCTTCTCACACAGGCATCTCAGTGACTCTGCTTGCTTAGTATGGAAAGCTGCCTTCTTCTACCTAATGGCAACTTCCAATTCCAACTAATGTCAGTTATTAATTTAACTTCTGCACTTGAGTTATGGTGGAAACAGAGGGTTTTGAGAATACAGAGACATTGCTATTGGAAAGGTCAAACCTAGGAAGAGTACAGACTTCCTACAAGGTGCATAAGACTGTAATTGGGTCACAAGTCCATGGAAAACCTAAAAATATTGGACTGTTCTGCATTATCTGTTCCAGAATAACTCCCCATATTGACTGTCTACTCAGCAGTTAGTGCTTGCTCTGCTGTGTCCAACCTATTTATGCTTGAAGCCTAGTCAATTTATCCACATAGACAGAGTTCAATAAATTCTACTTTTACCATTAAGCTTGGACTTAGAAAATGTCTGCCTATGACTTAATAGTAAGTCTTTGCTTAAATTTCATCAGTTTCAACACCATCTTATTTTTGGCAGACCTAGTGACATCAGAAAGTGAGCTCAATAATAACAATAATAATCTGTGATTTTCACTTTCACACTGTTTGGTCACTTGAAAATGCAAACATTAGTCTCAATAGTCTGAAAGACCTGGCACAAGGCCTGTGTTTGAATGAGCACGGGTGAAAGTGCCCTGAGAATGTCCTTCCCACTCCTGTGGGTTTGGCTGCCTAGCCCTGGACCAGCTTGGGAAGAGCAGAGCTGGGTGTCCTTAGAGAAAGGTGTTGTGAAGACAAACAGCCACAGGCCTCAGCAAGGGCGAGCCCTCCTTCCCCTGGGAGCTGTGTTTAAGCGCAGGCTTTCCCACTGGGCTGCGCTCCAGTTACAGCCTCAGATGCATCCCCAGCTCTGTCTGTGCACGGCCCCTGCCTTGACCCCTGGGCTGACACCCAACTTGGCCTCAAACCTGGCCACCTCACACCTGGCCTGCTCGGCCATCACAGGGCCATGGCTGACCCCAGTCACTGTCACCAGGCCTGACCCTGACATGACTTCTTGGCTTGACCATGGCCCTGCACCATCATCCTAGCCCTGCCCCGTGACCACCGGGCTGTGGTGGACCCGGCTGCCCTCAGCAGGCCTGACCCCAACCCTGAGCGTGACTCAGCCCCACAGCCTGGCCCCGGCCCTGCTACGCCACCACAGCAATCGCTGGGGCTGCCCGCCTGTGTCGCTGGGGACAGGCCCTGGTGGCCAGGCCCTGCCCTGCCAGCCCCATGGGGATCGATCGTGGGGAGCCACCATGGCCCCAGTAACCTGAAGGAAGAAGAAATACGTTCAGTGCCCTACAGACAGGCTCTTCCAAATGTAACACACCTCAAAAGGTTCTTCCTTCTGCCACCACAGAGACCATAGGAAACCCCCTGCCCTCCAACACCAAGTGCAAATCTTTAGAGGAAAGGATTGACACTGAAATTAGTTCACTATGAAAGGACAAGACCAACGAGCTGGCAGCAATGCTGGTTCAGACTCTGCTCTGTAGATATAAAACTGGAGTTACACCACAGACTTTGGTCTAGTTAGCACAGATGGACTGAGCTAAAAACCAACAGAGAAAATGGCACACACAGTGCCTACCTGCCCCTGGCCATTTCTACTTCTCTTCCTCACCCTGTGTGAAGCCCCAGTCTGTGAGTAGACTCCACCACAAGACAGGACTATTAAAAAACACAATGAGGAAAAAACTTGATATGCAACTTACCAATTGTATTTGGTTACAGAACCCCACTGAAACAAGGGAAGTCCCAAAATGGGATTCTTATGACAGTAATTGTTTACCAATCCAAGTAAAGATTTTTAAATCCCAGTCTTCCCTGCTATTTCTGCTTCTATTGACACTTCTTTAGCGTATTAGGCCTTCAGGGCTTAAAGGACCTATTTTCATTAGTGTTTACAAACCACTAAACATGGCGGTGGCACAGTATCAGCAGTAAGTAATAATAGTATCTTCTTCACAAACAAGACACAATAGAACAGTTGCGCCCTGAAACATTCCCAGGTGGAGTATCTCTTATGAAAGAATTTCTTTATTAATGCTTTGTTCAGGGAGGGAGCTCCACTGGAACAACAATATACCCAAGTAATGCTGTCCTGGCATCCTGTCTGCTCTCCTCACCCATGCAGCTCATGTATTTTGGAGCTGATTTTAAAAATTCTTTGTAATTATGAGGAGTCGAGCCCCAAATCTAAATCTCTAACACCCAAGAAGTTATTCTTGGTCTCCAAGAAGGTAAATATGACTACTTTTGTGAATATGACAAAATAAATCCTGCAATGGCAGACCCCTCAAACTGTAAGCAAGACAATAAATTGAAGCACCAAGCATGAATATGCTCAAATACATACAAAACTGCACTTCTGCAACAAATCTCTTCCCAAGGTTATGAGTATGGAGAAGGTGAAAAAATTCATTTCCAACACAGGATTTTATTCCCACCTTCTACTGCCAGACCTGTGAGAGCAAATGTCAGTCAAGAGAATACAGTAAGGAATTACTTGCAACAAATGAACTCAGTAAATGATCTGCCATGAGGCAATAAGAAGAGTTGTGTGCCTGTAACAAGTAACTACGTCCAAATGATTTATTATAGAGACTGTCTAGACCAGTCCGAGGAGGGGATTCATCTTTCCCACAACACTCATATGTTGTTTATGGGTCAGCAAGAGTGGAGCACTGAGTGGTGCTGGCTGTACCTCCCAATTAATTTCATATGCTTTTCATCTTCAAATTTGAGGGTAAATTAAAATAAACCTTTGTTTTGCTGCCATCTATTCTCACTGTCACCTGCAAAATCAATCTACTAAACCCCCTCTCCCCCCACCCCAAAAAGCATAAACCAACCTGGAAAGGAGCAAAACAAACCAAATGGAGTGAGTGCTCTCCTCTCCCAAAAGCTCTGTTTCCCTTTCCTCTTTTTTTCAGTTCCTACTCACAGACAGTGGCTGATGTGCCAGATATGTTCTAGAGCTGGCAATTAATTTTTTGCCATTCTTCCTACTGAAAAAAAGAAAAAAAAATTCTTACATAATACATGCATAGTTAGTTCTCGAAACATGATCTAGAAAGTAAACTGCTGTACAGGGAGGTAGGTTCATTTCCCCATTCTGTGGCTCAGTCTCTCAGTTATTTTCAACAACTCATTTGAAAGAGAAGATAACAGTATTCCCCTTTCTCAAAGATTAATAAACAAAAACAGCACAAGGCTATTACATAAAGCATTATATAAAGCAGCCAAGTCTCCTAAATAAAAGTTAATTATTAAAAAATAAAGAGCTTTTGTGCCCTTTGATACGCATTTTCTATTTATCCATAGCACTTCTACTCTATCTTCCAACTGTTCGTTTTTTGGACAACCTGCAATTGTACCAGCTACCTGTTCCCATGCCACATCCCCCTACCTGCTGCCTCTTTCAAGCAGTTGGCTCCATGTCTCCTGGCTCTTCTCATCTCAGCTGCTTTCTCTGGGCCTTGATGCAGTTCCAGGGGTGGAGGTGCATCTCAGCACCCAGTGCTCAGACACTATGAGACATCAGAGACCCAGAGCTGACTGGAATGACACCTGCTTGGGCACTGTCCACTTCTCCACACTCTGCAGAGGGAGGAGCTGTCTTGGAGATAAAAGGCAATCGCTCCACCTCTGTATCCCATAGCTTCATGCCCTAATGCTGCTGAGCCCTCCTACAGCGACTTCCAGTTTCTCTGCTACCTGCCAGACTCTGAAGTGCTGTCCTGAAGAGATGGAAAGCAGTCAGCCTCCCTTCACCCAGCCCATTTCCTTCACTGATAAAGGACAGAAAAGAGAAGCATCTACAGGTTTGTTTAGCCTTTGGGACCTGGAGCTTTCTGTGCAAATATTAGCTGTCAATTTTTTTTGTTCATTTCTGTCCCCAGCAGCTGCAGAACAAAGCTTAAGAAGATCAGCTGGGTGCACCCTGAAGTCTTGAAACCATTAGTCAAACAGTATCTTGAATGTTTTTATGTTGTGATTTTCAGGCCTATTTCATTACATATGGAAAGTTGATCTGTGGTGTTAGTAACTGTGCAAGCATTGTGTTCTTATGGAAACTGAATTGTTGGGGAGCCATCTGAACATGATACCGCACTGTGAACATGTTGTATTTCTCCCTGTCTTCTCCTGGGCATCTAATTGTAACTGAAATATTTGTGACAAGGAACCTCCTTCAACGAGCATCTGTAAAATCATCAGTTTCATTAACCAGGCTTGTTAAAATAGCATTTTATGACTTGAGTTGGACTACTGCCTTAATACTGCAAATATTATTATGGAACAATGCATGTATATTGACATACAAACCCTAAACTCCATCTCTCTTCCACGCTAACACTTACGATAAATGAAATTTTCTTTGAATTGGTATTATGAATGAAACTAGATTGGATGAGCAAAGAAATCTGAAGGCAAGTGTTACCCAAGTTCAAAACTAATATGTATTTTTTCTTTTAACTTATTAAATATGTGATTAATAAGTTTCTGAACTATTTTCGGTGTATATAGCGGTGAACAGCCATACTCAGTTATATCGAAGCTGACTGTTGCTGCTTCTCTGAACTTGTTTCAAGGAAGAAGGAGGCAGGTATGGCTGGTTTGTGGAGGCTGCTCAAAGGTACTGTTGAGAGGAGCCACGAGAGGGCACTGGAAGGAGAAAAGAGGACAAAAATGCAGTCCTGGGAACCAGCAGGCCAGGACACAGCTCCCTGCCCACAGCAAGAATAAATTAAGGACACACAGTTCGTTTCTCTGTAAAAGTGAAAGCTATACTGAGAAGTGTCCCAGGCCAGGTTTAGAGGTCTGAAGGCTGCCAAGGGAACCAAGAAAGGGCCAACGGTACCCAGAGAATGTACTGCGGCATCAGGAGCAACAGGAGGGGACAGCACCAAGCAGAGCTGAGAACTACACAAACGCGCACAATTGACAACCTAACTCACATGCTCCTGCTCTACACAAAGGCTACAAAGAGAAAGGGAGATGAGAGAGGTTGTATAAAGCAACCTTTTCCCAGAAAATAACCCCATTATGCACTCAATTTCACAAAGGCATGGGCTGCCTGGATGAAGAGAGATCCAGTGGTTCTACCCAGTGTAGGTAAGAAACAAGAAAAGAAAAAAAAATATATTTGTCAGGAAACAATTGCAAGCTCAATACATTTGAGGAAGTCACAATAAAGCACACAGAATGTCAGAATTCATCTTCTGATCTTATTTCTTATTTCACCTTTCAAAATTAACTGGCATTAACATTTTTCAATATAACAAACGTAGCTTGTTCCTGCTTTTTGGATTCCAGAGTTATACCTGGCAATGAATTACAGTTTTTCATTGATCTTTTCAGAGACTGGCAGACAGCTATGTGCTTGCTTGTATGACATCAAATAGTATGGACTAGATCAGTGCAGTCATTAGAACCTGACTTTGGTCTGCCAGCAAATGCTTCATTCTCTCTGTCAATCCAGTCTAGATTGGTCTATACAGGAACATGCTATATTGTAAATACAGATGGTCACTGAAAAAACTTTACCAATTTGCTACTGACCACTGGTTGTTATCGATTTGCTCCCTGGCCCTGCCCAGCTACAACTAGCTCTTTCTAAAACCATGCTCAAGAGCAGTTCGAAGGGCAACTCACTTCACTGATGTTGTGCAAAAAGAGTAGTCTTAATGAAATTGCTTCTTCCATTCCACAGCATCTCCTATATGCCTTGTTTGATTGACAGCATAAATCAAATAGCTTCAAAATCACATTTTGAAAATATCCCAGGAGCAGGCTGCCACAGTTCTCAGGCATTATTTTAAAACTTTTAAACTGAAAAAAATGTCTATGAAGTTAACTATCAAAATAATAGTAATAAGAATGACAAAGAGGCAGGCATACGGGACAAAGAAGAACAAATGTAATTCTGTTTAGAGCCTCTGAAGCTCACTGTGGTCATATAGGAACTGCAAGATTTGGCCCTCCAGGGCGATCACTGTTATTACTTTGATTATAGTAGCACAGGGCAACACTGCACAGACTGGAACCTGTCTGCTCCTGATGGGAGTCTTCTGGCCTGAAGAGCTTACAGTCTAAATAAGACCAGGTAGACAAGTGGAGTGAGAAAGAAAGTAATTTTATTAGGTCCAAGGGAGATTAGGAAACTTGCCCAAGGACATATACCTTTGACAGATCCAGGGTTTAACCTAGATTTTCAGTATGGCACCTTGGTCATAAACACTTCACCTGCTTTCTGCTCAACTTGTGAATGTCTCTTCAGCTGAGATTTAAATAGACTACATCTCAGTAAAGCATCACCAGAAACATCCTGTTATACCATGTTTATTTTGACAGCTTTCACATAGAGAACATTTTCTATTGACAAAGTCTTAAGTTCACAGATGAAGAAACAAACACAAATTTGGGGGCAGGTGAAAGCCTTGAGCTCAAGAGACGGTACTGCTTCACAAGGCTCTCTACAGCATTGGAAGTTTCAATGTATTTGCTTCAGCTTTAGTCCTAAAAACTTTATAGAGTTTTAAACTTACAGCTCTCCAGCTATGTAATTCTCCATATCCAGCAAAATATTCCTCCTTTTTTGGAGGGGTCATAATAGGACACACAGAACAGAAATTAATCAGAAAAAGAAAAGTAATACCAAATTATGGAAGAAAGAAATTGCCAAACTTAACTCGGTCCAGGTTCACGTGCCACAGAAAACTAAGACAAGTTTTAAATGTAAGTCACTGTTGACACACAATATTTAACCATGCCCATAATAAAATCCACTTTACTGAAATAAAAATACATGGTACAAAAATCCACTTGACGCAAATGTTACTCATTAACATTCCTTCTACATCTTACATGAGAGCATTACTTGGGAAGAATGCCCACTTGCAAATCTGAGAGGACACTGCCTCTCACTTCACAACGTGCCAAAAGTCATACCTGCGGGAAGAAATGATAACCTTAATAATAAACGGCTCATTTTCCAGCATAATTTCTATTAACTCCTCGACCTTTGCTTTCACTATCAACACAAATAGCTTTGATGATTGCACAAAGGGGAAATATGAGCTAGAAGCAAGGTCGAGGTGTCCTGTATCTCCATTAGGAGATTCAATTAAGTCACCTTCAAGAGTCTTGTGAACTACCTTTCAGGCAGGTGAGTGCCTGGCTTTGTTTCCAAAAGCTGCCAGGATCGACTCAAAAGCCGCAGAGCTGCCACGTTTCCCTGCAAGGTCCGGCACAACTTCCCCGTCGCCGTGGTCTCCTGGGTACCGGTGTTTAGCCCACACCCCATGCCAGCGGCACGGTGAAGAACAGAAGCGGCCTCCTCCTCATCCCCGGGGAAGGAGAGGTGCCACGGGGAGCCGCAGCCGTGACTCAGAGCCGTCTCTGTCACAACACGCATTTCCCAAACGTCCCGATGCTTCAGGTGCCCGGCCGGACGGCTCCGGCGGCGGCCGGCGCTGGCGGGACGCACTGATGCTCCCCGGTGCCCCGGCACGACTGCCGGGAGCTCAGCTCTCCCTGCCGCACAGCGCCGCTGCCCAGCAGCGCCATGGCCGGCGCAGACCCTTCCCCGCGGGGCGCCCGCCCACCACTCCCTTTCCCGTTCTCCCCGTTGGGACGAAGCGGCCGCGGCTCCGCCGCCTCCCCACGCCGCCGGGCTGGGGCCATGCGCCCTCCGCAAACCCCGTTCCGCACCCTCCACCTCCGCGCGGGCGCGGTGGACGCCGACAGGACGCGGGTGGAAGCCGGTACCTGACTCTGTCCTTCTCTGCCCGCCGGAGCTCCGCGTCCCTCTGCAGCACCTGGAAAATCGCCCTGGCTTCCTCCTCGTTCAGAAAACTGAGATCTGGCCCCTGGGGCGCTGCGGTCATGGCTTTGCTTATCGGCGGGCGGGCGGGCGGAGGCGGGCGGGCAGCGCTGACCCCCGCGGAGCGTGCAGCCACA
>VZTF01002837.1:2252783-2280841 GCA_013397755.1 Cnemophilus loriae | reverse complement strand
CGGCGGGCGGGCGGGCGGAGGCGGGCGGGCAGCGCTGACCCCCGCGGAGCGTGCAGCCACACCAGCATGGCCGGACGCCGGGCGGACCGCGCACGCCGGCACCGCGGGACCCGCGTGTCCCGGAGCGGCGACCTCCCGAAACCGCCCTGGCGCGGGCTGGGCAACTCCCTCCGAAGTGATCGCAGCGCGGCCCGGCGAGNGGGGGGGCCGCTGCGGTTCCCCCATGGCGCTGACGGCGCGGTTCCCGCCGGGCAGCCCCGCCACGTCTGTGCCCGGTTCACCGCGGCACCCGAGTGCGGCCCCGCCGCTCCGCCCGGGCGCCGCTCGGCCTCCGGCAGCCCCTCCGTGGAGCCCGCCGCGTCCCGCCGCTGCAGGAGGACGTGCCCGTAGTCTGGCGGAGTGCATGCAAAGCGGCAACTTTTCCACGAGGGAAGAACGGGGCAGTGTTTCCCGTGTTTCTTATTTACTCTCCTTTAAGGTTTTCCTGAAGAAATAGTAGAGAACTATTCTTGTTTTTGACCTGGGAGTTATAATCACATCTCGGAAGTAATTTCATCCCGATTCCATTCTAACGGTTCTAATGCAACTCAGCTCTGTGCTGGTGGGAGCACCACGAATTGCTGTGTCTCTCCAAAGTATATGTCTGACCAGTACACTGTACTAGTTGAATACTTTGTAAAACGTCTTTTGAAATTTTTCCATTGAAGAAGAGCTTTATTCAGGGCTGAATTGCAGACGGAGAAGGAAAATTATGGTGAATTATTACAGGCTGAGAAAGTTGGGGCTCTTCAGCGTGGAAAAGAGAAGGTTTCTTGTGGAGACCTTGTAACAACTTTCCAAGGTATGAAGGGGGCCTAAAGGGAAGCCAGAGAGGGGGGACTCTTCGTTAGGAACTGTAGTGGTAGGACAAGGAATAATGGGTACAAACTGAAAGAGGTAAAATTTAGGTTAGATATTAGAAAGGATTTTTTTGCTGTGAGAGTGGTGAGGTACTGGAACAGGTTGCCCAGGGAGGTTTTGAATGCCCCAATCCTGGCAGTGTTCAAGGCCAGGTTGGACAAGGCCTTGAGCAACCTGGTCTAGTGGGAGGTGTCCCTGCCCATGGCCGGGGGGATTGAGACTAGACGATCTTTAAGGTCCCTTCCAAACCCTTAACATTCTCTGATTCTATGAAAGAAAACACAATTTTTATTATGGCAAAGCAAACCAGTGGAAAAAGGCAGGGCAGTGTACAGCAGAGGCTGGGCTGTGATGCACACAGCCACCTTCCCACCCTACAGCAGGCTGATGTGGGGCTGTGGGAGAATGTTTCCCCACTAGGGAGTTGAGTGGTGCAAATGGAAATAAGGGCCTTAGAGCACAGCGGGAATAATAGGTTGCAGGAGGTTCCTTGTTTTGACAGAGCTTCTGGCATCATTTGTCTGACCCAAAGAGGAACTTACCTGATTCCTCCTAACCAAACAACAAAAGCAAGGCTATGAGACAATTGATGAAAATGTAAAAAAGCAAACTATGAAGAATTATGAAGTGCAGAGTGTGTGTCTCTGACAGAGAAAAGACAGTGACTTTTTAATTGTATATGGGAGATGCTTCTGGGTGAAGTTCAAGCATGTTGTTTCTAAAGGTGCAAGAGCCACAGCTGGTGCACTAGGAGAACTTCCCTCTAAGAGTAAATGTCCTGTCCTTACCATTTTGTTGCATTGAGCATAACAGGGTGAATGTTTCACCAGCAGAAGCTGGGTGTATGGAGTTCTCCTGGCGATTCTCCCAGGCAGTGAATTAGACATCACTCTCCCTTTGTGACTGGCACCTTCAGGATATGGGAAGCAGTTGCTCACTGTGCTTCTGCATCATGCTGGATCTGCTCCCAGAGCTGGGGCAGAACATGGTAACATTATTTTCTGTACATCCATTGCAGTGAAGCTCATCAATGCCCACACATGCCCTAAAAACAGTGTTTCATCTTATTGGTGAGTTGTGGTTTTTTTATCTTCTTGTGCAAACTTATAAGATGTCCCTGCTCGTTGCAGGAGATTGGACTAGACGACCTTTAAAAGTCCCTTCCAAACCAAACCATTCTGTGCTTCTATGGTGAAAAATTAATACATACATACATACATACAGAATATATAGGAAGGCTGTGCATTTTCTTATGGTTTTCAAAGGAAGTTATGTATTACAGTTCTTACAAATAAAGGGTGATATTTCCCCACAAATTTGGTGACTATCTATGATTGTATTTATCCTGCATGTAAGTCAAGAATGGAATTGTATTTCTAAGTTTCTATTACTCTTTTTCTTCATTTCAAGAAATTCGATTAATTGGTGCTTTTTTTCTTCCCATCATTAAAATATTTGTTCGCATATTTTTAGCACAGAGGAAAGCAAGGACAAGATGTTCATTTAATGTATAAGCAATGTATAGTCTTCCAGATAATAAGAAAGAAATGTTTTTTGTTGTGTACAAAGCAATGGAATTGTTTAGAAGAGTGACAAATACATACTCTAATGGCTTTAGAGGGATGCTGCAAGACTTCACAGTGATAATTATTTCAATGGCTTTTATCCAGAATATTTACAGATTTGGGCATAGCCATTTGCATAATAAGAAGACCTTCATTTTACACAGCATCTTTGGTATGTCACATAAGCATTACAAAATGTGTGTTGGACCATGACTAGAAACAGCTCCTATCTATGGTGTCTGTTACCAGAAATTTATTTTGTGACAAATAACCACTTTTCCAAATGTCTTTTCATAACTCCAACTCACTTACAATTTATGTCTTTTCCATATATGGATTGTGATAGCAAGAAAACACTGCCTGCATTCCAGTATTTAGAGTCTCTAGCACCTTATGTGCTTTAATTTCTGCTCCATAAACCTAAAATAAGATATATGCTTTAAATTTTTTCCATGGTTTTTAGCTAACAGCTGTTCCAGGAAGATACAGAAGTGTTTCTTGTAAATAAGTAGTGTTTTCCAGTTTAAAAACCTGAAAGAGAGGGTTAAAATAGCATATGGGAGGCTGCAGACATGAGACATCATTAGTAATGTTAATTGTCAATGCCACTAAAGAGGATGCTGACACACATACCTTAATTATAGGGCAAATTCTTCAAAAATTGTGTTTCACAAATACTGCTGTACTAATGGGTGGTGCCAACTCCGCGTATTCTCAGTGGAGGAATTCAAAGTGTAGGGTTCTGGAAAGCCAGAAGGATTGATTCTAAAAGTTGGTCTGTACCTAGGGAATTGAGAGGAATGCGTGCAGAAGGGTTGGTTAAATCTTGTAGCAATTGGCCTTGAGGCTTGTATCAGCCTTGAGGCTTGAAAGAACTGTAAGGTCTTGTCTGTTCCTGTTGCACTAATTACTGTATAAATTGTCAGCCAGATTAGCGAAGGCTGGTTTAATTAACTCCCTGCGTTAAGTGAGAATGGTTTCATGACAAAGCAAAGAATAAATATGAATCGTCTTTCATTTAAAATGTACTAAATCTGCTTATTGCTTTTGAAACAAATATTTCTATCACTAGGCTAGGTGAAAAATACTTGGATCATACTACTTGTAAGGACAAAAGCAGTGCCTTTCCTCTGTTTAACAAGCCCATTATTTATACCTCAGTTTATTCTAATAGTCATTCTTTATTAACGTGTGTTAACATCTGGAGATCCGAATCTCAGGGGACATGGAGGCTTGCAGTGTATGGTTCCCACTGCCACAGGTCAGCATTTCCACTGAGCAGTCGGTTTCTTCCAGGGTCTTTCACTGGGCCCTCAACTCCCACTTCAAAAGAGTTTTGGACTTTCATTTAGGCATTTCAGCTGTGAAGTGGTGCACTTTGAAGATTGCCTGGACAACAACATCCAAATGCTGTTTGTGTTTTTGTAGCTGTTTGTGTGCTATGCAGCCTCTTGTGAGGGAGGGAGCCAAGACCAGGCTGAGCAGGCTGTGGGGCATAGACAATCACTGACCACCCTATAAACGGCACAGGCAGCAGATCTGCTCCCACAGGGACAGCCAGTCTTCAAGGTACACTGCGTTCCCAAGTCACATCTTGCAGCCTGTCTCACAATCTCCTCAAGCACTTCCTCTTACTGAGTCTGTCATTTACCTGCTTCTTCTTTCCTCCCCATCCCTGCAGTGCGGGCTGCTCCCTTCCTCCACTTTTAGACTCTGCTCTGCCCACACAGCACATTTCCTCACCTTACAAGTACTGCTTGCTGCTGCTGCTGCCTCTTGCTCCAAGACCTTCCTACCCCATACATTGTAAAAATGGACTCCTCAACTCATTTCCTGTGCAGAGTTGTTTCTGTGGAAATAGGCTTGTTGATCCCTTAGAATGACATAAAGGCATCATAGCGAAATATGATCTAGTGTTTGCCTACCAGAAGAAAGGTAAGAGTGGTGTCCCAAAAGCATATTAGCATAGCATAGCAGCAAGGAAAGGTGGTCATGAGAGAGATCTCTGAAATGGTGGCTGCAGTCTGAGCCTGGCACTTCAAGACACTGCTCTCTGTGTATTTGGTGCTGCTTTGGAAAATGACTCCATGCCACCCCTTTGTTTTGCTTTTTCCTTATGACTGACTGTCCTTCTTCCTACCTTATTTTTAGGATTCAGTTAATCACTAATTTCATTTGTAATACTCATTCGGACTGCACTTTCTCTGGACTGGAGAGAAGAGAATATTGTGAGCAGGATCCCTCACAGGGCAAGACGGATTCGGCTTGTAGGGGATTGCTGCAGAGGGCTGTGGCCTGGAGAGGCATATGAAGCAGATTGTTACCTTTACAGCTCTGGAGTATAAAACCACTGCTTGGAATGGGAGGGTGAACATGTCTGGTTGAAATTATGCAGAGTTTCTGCTTTATTATAGGTCTGATGTCTTGACTGTCAGAGCCGTATGTTGGCTAGTACTGCATATAACATCTGCTCTCTTGGCAGAAACCAGGCAACCTCTCTTCCTCCTTAACTAATATGTGCATAAACATAATCACCAGAGGCCAATACCTGGACATGGCAGAATTATACATTTAATATATTTAGGTCATATTCCAGTGCACGCAACCTATTAAGACAGGCTTGAGTAAAGGTACAAAGAACCAGGCATGACTAAACAATAAGGAAGAGATGTCATCAGAAGCAAGAAGGCAACCTTCAAAACACTGTAGTCATATCCAAATGAGGAAAATAGAAAAATTAGTAAATCCTGGCTGATAACATATTCAAAAAAAAAGAAAAAAAAAAGAAAAAAAGAGCTGGGAGGAGCAACTTGCTGAAGATCTCTAAACGAGGACTAAACCCTTCTTCAGCACATCAAGAAGCTCATCAGAGAGTCTGTAAGGCTGATCAATGACTGCTATGTAAAAGAAGCACTATGGAAGACTCAGTGTGGCTTGTAAAAATGAAACTCTTACTTTACAGTGCTCTTCTTGAAGAATGGCAGCAAATATTTGGACAAAGCCGAGTTGATGCAATCTGCTTGTACTTTTGAGGACATTTCATAGTACCATGATCAACAGCTTCCAAGAAAACTTAGTAGTCATGAGATTAAATAAAAAGTCATTTTATGGGTAAATAACAGGTTACAACTTGGGAAATAGAAGGTAAAAGGATCGCTTATGTATTATAGTGGAAGAAGGTCACTGGTAACAACTGGTCGCAACCACTGGCAACCACTGATTTTCCCAAAGCTCTGTGCACACTCTTAGGTGACCTGGAAAAGAAGTGAGCAGTGAGGTGAGCAAGTTTGCTGGTGTGGTGGGAAGGTTTGTGATGTGAAGATATTCAGGGTAATAAGGACAAAGGCATACTGTGAGGGACCACAAGAGGCTTTTGTAAGACAGAATTATTAGGAAATACGGTGGAAAAATATCCTGGCTTCACATACAAGCAGCTTTCACCAGTAAGCAACAGACTCTGAGCTGACTATTATCATTTGGATTCAAGGTCTTTATGATATGCATAACTTGTGAAAACACCAGAAAAGGAACTCAAATATTGGAATTTATTAGTAAAGGAAAAAACCCCATTGTTTTCTTACAGCTTATATATGAATATGGAATTCTGTATGGAACACAGATTATATTACATATTCCTATACCATATGAACATAGACTTCTGAATATATATTCATATATATTCTCCATATAAATGAGGGAATTAGAATATGGAGTTCTATATATTCTATATTTCTATGTGGTATAGAAATGATGGAAAGGAATTAACTTCAGCATTTCTTCAAGTACAAGAATGAGGGGCCATCAAATTGATCTCATAGAGGCTAGATCCATGGCTGTAATAAGGAATGTGTTTCATGTGGCTGCGGAGGGCTCCTTGTCTTAGGTAAGAAGTTCCTGAGGATTTATCTTCTTTTATGCCTTCTGATCAGCTGTTCTGCTAATGTGATCATGACCAGCTGCCATGAGATTTTGTTGGAGTGGCTGTCCTCAAATAGTTTTTGGATATTTACAAATACTACTAAAAGTTGTACCATTAGGAGCCAACACATCCCCTTTTGACACCAAACTGTTCTTCACTGTCAGTCTTAAAAATTTTGCAGTTCACTGGCAGCAGCTACAAGAGGAGTGTCAGAGTTGAAGCAGAGTCATGTCAAGATATAAGAGCATACAGACGGATAGATGAGGCTGCTCTGTATGATGGGACAACTTTATAGGATTGGTAGCAGACCAATTCAAATGACCTGTGCATTTTTGCATCCAAACTGCTTTCAAGAATTAGATTCAAACTCACAACTTCTCTAGTTGTACCTTACTTTCTTATCAGGCCAGCATTCATGCTAGGTTCAGGTTTATGTGAACCAGCACATGAGAAACATAGGCAAGGCACACAAATTCAAGTCAAATCTCGTATGACAGTGAAGACATAGCTCAAATGTCCCTGTGCTTCCCTCTGCATGTGTTGTTACATACAAGCTAGCTCAAATCTGACTGCTGCATCTGACCTGGTTTTGGCTGGGATAGATAGATAATTTTCTTCTTAGTAGCTGGTATCTTGTTGTGCTTTAGATTTAGTATGGTAACACATTGATGACACACTGATGTCTTTACGTTTCTAAGCTGTGTTTCTACCAAGTCAAGGACTTTTCAGCTTCTCGTTCCCTGCCAGCAAGAAGGCTGTAGGAGCACAAGAAGTTGGGAGGAGACAGAACCAGGGCAGCTGACCCCAAAGACCAAAGGGATATCCAGTACCACATGACATCATGCTGTATATAAATTAGGGCAAAAGCTGGCCAGGGGCTGCTCCTGGGAAACGGCTGGGCATCACATGGCAAGTGGTGAGCAGCTGCATTGTGTATCACTTGTTTTGCATGCTCTAATTTCTATTATTATGGGAATTAACACTATTATTATTTACTTCCTCTTCTCTCCCATTAAACTGTTTTTATCTCAACTCACAAGTTTTCTCACTTTTACTCTTCTGATTCTGTGCCTCTGGGAGTCAGCTTAGTTGCTGGATGGAGTTAAACCAGGACAGCATCATGCCATCTGTAGTAACTGGAACTGCTATAGTTGTGTAGGGTGATATATTTTGTTTTTTCACAAAAAAACCCCAAGACCCTAGTACAGTTTTAGAACAGCCAGCATGGCTTTACCACAGATAACTGGCTGCCTTCAATGATGACTGCTTTAGGGATGAAAGGCAAGCAATTGATATTGGCTATTTAGACTTCCGCAAGAGTATCAAGACCGTGTATGGTTGTATCTTTGTAACCATGTTTGAGAGACAGGGACAGGATGGGTTGACTACAAGGTTGATGAAACAAATGATTGGACCATCAGGCTCAAAGAGTTCTGGTTAGTAGCTGAAAGTCTAATTGGTAGCCGGTTAGACTCTTCTGCATTAGACTGTGACCTGATGGTATTTAATTTCTTCACTAATGACCCGAATGATGAAATGGAATGCATCCTCATTAGCAGGTGACATAAACTGTGGGGAAAAGATGGCATGCTGGAGGGCAGGGCAGTTATTCAGGGGGATCTCAACAGGCTAGAGAAAGCCTGACAGAAACTTCTTGAAGTTCAAAAAGGCAAATAAAATACTCCAACCAAATGAACAAAAAAGCCAGTTTAAAAAGGCAAGTAAAGCCTCATCTAAAGCTCCGTGATACAATGCCACTGTACAATTTGACAGGCTAGAACAGAGTCTTTTGGGAAAGGTCCTGGGGGTCATGGTGAACAACCCAAACGTGAGCCAGCAACGTGCCCTTAGAGCAACAAAGCCTAACTGCACGCTGGGCTGCATTATTAAGAGTGTAGCCAGCAGGCCAGGGAAAGTGACCTCCTTGTGAACTCAAGAGGCTGCATCTGGAATGTTGTGTCCAGTTCTGGACTCCCAAATACAAGAAACATTAGCATACATGGACAAGTCCAGTACCGGGGCATAAAGCTGACCAGGGGGCTGCAGCCTGTGGCACATGAGTAGAGGCTGAGACAAATGGGTTTGTTCAGTCTGAAGAAAAGGTTAAGACGATTTACTTTTGTACAACTTTTTTGTGGATGGTTACAGATCTCCTTGGAGGTCCAGCACAAGAGGACAAGTAATGATGGACATAAATTCCATGAAAAAAATTCTTATTCACCATTATTAAAAAAAAAAAAAAAAAAAAAATCCTGGATTTATTTGGGTTAAAAGGGACTTTTAAAGATCATTTGGTCCAGCTCCCCCAGCCGTGGGCAGAGACATCTTTCACTACATCAAGGTGCTCGCCCTGCCTGACCTTGAACACTTCCAATGATGGAATCATGGCTGATCCAACACTGTAATAGGTTGTCTAGGAAAGTTGCAGATGTGTAAAACTGGGGAAGGCACTGAGCATCTTACATCAGAATTAGCCCTGCTTTAAGAGGGGATTCAACCTGACAAGGATTCCAGAGTCCATCTAGATTACTTTATGCTTCTGTGATTCCAAGCAATTTATAGCATATATGTCACACTTAACTCTTCAAAACAAAAATTATCAGAGACACAAAATGCTTCTGTGTACTGACTGCAAGATGTAAATGTAACTCATCGTGAGTAAGTTTGTTTCATCGTATACATCAGGTCATCTTTTACTAGAGACTAATAACGAGATCATCAGAGATAGTAACTACCAGCAACTGTGATTGGTGTCCTTAGAATTTAATGATTTCCAGCACTGGGTGGAGAAGAAAGGTAATAAATTTTACAAAAATTATTACTTGAATTTTCATTTAATTAAGAAAATTAAAATAAATGAAACACAATAAAAAAGTCTCACAATCTATAATAAAGTTGCATAACAGAAAATCTTAATGATATCTTTAGTAAAATTGTTTTTGAGCTAAAACCATATCATAGTCTGTTTAAACCCTGAACCAAGTACAATTATTAATGCCCCAGAGAAAACTCTGGCTTTATTTACAAGTTCTGTCTTGGAGAACAAGGTACAGCAACTATGATATAGCTAAATCAGAATGCCTCTGTGAATATGCCAGGGGAAATTAATATAAATTGTGGCATGAAAATGCCTTTCATTCCAGCGAAGCAGCAGATTGTCTTGAACTTAACTATATCGCAGATAATTCTGTGATCATTTTGAGCACTTAACTCCAAGAGTGCTTTTATTGCAAGAGGATCACAAGAATTATGCAGAATCCTTACTTTATTGTGTTTGCATAAATACCCCTAACTGCGGAGGAGAAGGAATAGCCCATTCCCATTCTTCTTTTAAATATCAGTTACTATTGATGTTGAACAGCTACAAATATAGCAGATCAGAATAATAAAGACTATTATTGAGTAAAAAACATTTTACCTTTGCTTTGTGTATAGCAATCAAGTTTCATCTGCAAGATTAAGTAAAATATACCTTTGTGCTTCAGTTCCACTGCCTAGCTTATCCTTTTCTACGTACGTTGATGATGAGTCTAAATACCTTCATCTGCCAAAGAAAGTAATCATTTTACTAAATGTAAACACTTGCGCTGCAGACAGCTCCCTTTAAATGAATTAGCCTAATTACTTTTATTTTCAATGAAGAAGACCAAATGGTTATAGTACACAATTTATCTCATTCTAAAGTAGACGCTTAAATAGGTCAGATGAATCATGCCTTAAAAGAGGCTGTTTCTCTCCACTGAGTATAAAGGGAGTCTGGCATGACTAGCTCCAAGTTGTAAACTGTATGCATCTAAAGTTAGGTGAGAGGAATCTCATCCCACCTGTTTGTGCACTTAATAAAAGAAGAAAACATTTACAGTATAAAATTGAACGAACTGTCCCCAGGCTTTGAAACAAGTTGTTTTAATCTTAAAGCGATCTGGCTCTTAATTTAGGGTTTGATTTAACTCCCACTGCAGTCCGTAGCTGTATGTTTTAAGGGAAATTTAATGAGTCTTGTCAATTACTTCTGTTCACTCTCTCATCAAGTATACTTAATTAAATTCCGTGAGGAATGGATACCCAATGCTTAATGAGAAATGATATTCCATAAATACAGGTTACATTTTGAACAGGATTTTTTTGTAAATTAGTTTTTTCCCCTTCCATCTTATAAATTAATTATGTAAGCAGTATAGATAAATCCTTAGTGATAACTCTCTTTAATAATTCTAATTCAAGTAACATCAGGAAATACATATGTTTTTTCCTTCCACAGGATTATTAGCTCTTTAATTAATATGTGTAATATATTAAATAAAGTCCAGCAGGATGTTATCACTCTGTTTAAGTGACAACTCTAAAACTTGCTTTGCATTGTCACTTTTGCAGAGCACCTCAGTGGTGGACCCCAGATAACAACAGGCTTATTATACTATTTATAACACAGAGTGCAATGAACTTGTAGTTGGAAAGTCTGGTAGAATTTTTCGGGGCCTGCTATCAGAGATGGAAACGAATGGCTATCCAAATGAAACCATTGAAAATTTCCTATGTAGCCAGGGTGTGGTTCCAGTCTTGGTCTTAATGTGGGGAACTGAGGAAACAGTGGGCGTCCATTACATGACTGTGACCGTGACATGTAACATAGGGGCCTTTGCTGGCACTAATGGGAGAGATAAAGCCAGAAGATTTGTGTTCTCTTTTCTCCTTGATGAATTCATGCTAAATACCTAACTGGCTTCACAGTTCATTGATTTGCATGTGCAAGTGGTACAGAGGTCTTGAAGAAGGAGAGAGAGGGAACTCCGTGAAAGGAAGGAGTTAGCACCTGAGTGAGATTTACAAACCCTGGAGTTAAACTCTACACTTCTATTATCTAATTCAGTTTCTATTTCTACCTGTAAATCTGCTTCAGAGTAACACATGTTTGAGAAGACAGAACATTACCAGGAGCTGCATGAGGGAGAAGAGGCTGCCTTGCTTTGGCTCTTTGCTGAGAACTGTGTGTTACAAGTTCCCCAGAAAACCCTTGTTTGGCATCGCTGCTGCAAAGGCAAAAGAAGTCAGCTTGGAAGTATTTTAAACATATTAAAAACCGAAGTAGCAACTCTGCATATTAATAACAGGATTAAATTAAAAGAACTGGATCAGTACAGAGTGGCTGAAAGCAAAGGACTCTCTCCAGTGCACCTGGTAGTAAAAGAAGAGGATTTAAGTAGGTGGGGAAATAATAGCAACTTCAGTACATTAGAAACAATGATGCAAAATTGAATGCTTTTGCTTTTATTTAGCCCACTCCATTCTTGTGGTATGAGATTTTCTGCTAAACAGGCAGCTCTGCTGTAAACTAGCTCTGCTGTTCCATTCCTTGCTTTCATCCACACGACATCCTGGCTGCCTTTATTGTGGTGCCTAATGCCACCACTTATGAATAGTTGGTCTGTGTAAGCCTGTAAGGGAGAGCTGTGTGCTTGCAGAGCTCTTTAGTGAGGAGCACTGGAGATAATAGCTTGTAATGTTAGCAGGGTAACTTCAGCTGCTTTGGTGCTCTCCTTCTGGGTAAATCTGTGCTTGAATTGTTCTAATTGAATCAACCTGTATTCAAAAACATTTGGTGCAGACTAAGTAAAACCCCAGGTCCTGAAGGGATGCAGAATTTAGAAATTTTTCCTGTTGCAGTTGAAGTAACTATATTGCATCGGTAGTTTGCTTCCAAATTATCACTTTGTTAATGGACCATACAGACTATGTATTTCATGCTGAAAAGAACGTGAAGTTTCTGTGCATTAAAAAGTGATTGTACTAGGAAATCCATTACTTACTTTTTCATGAAGAATAATGAAAAACTGAGAATTTGTATCAATACTCCACAGGGAAGGCATTAGAGACTACACACACATATATATAAATTATAGTTATATTCAAGTATATAGTCAAGTTATATAACTGCAGCATTTTCTGGTATTTTTTGGTACACAAACCAGTGACATGCTGAAAAATTTATATATGTTCTCATTTTCCTGTAATACCATCCATAAATTTTGCCTTATACTGGTCTATTTCATCAGATGAAAGAATCACACACAAGTTTTATAACACTATAAAATTGAAAAACTGAAATCTGATTTCTTTAATTACTAGCCCAAAAATGCTAGTAAAAGTATTTTTGATGGCACAAGAGACATCAAAGTAACTCAATCAGTTTTAACTTCTTGTTTTATTTACAAGCTTACAAGATCTACATAGAAGCTTCTTTCTTAAGAGCAAAAGAAAAGTACAGAACCAAGATGGCAAAGCCTTAGTAATGGCTTGGCTTTAAAGGCAAGGAGATTTATGAGATATACATGTTAAATAAACAATCACATTTATGTACTCGTCTGGATTTGATGGTGGAAATGTTGCCACAGGATCGGCATGGCAACAGACATTACCAAATCAGTGGAATTGCACAATAATTATTTTGTGCCATATATAGAATGGAAATTCTATCTACTATCATGGGCTAATTTGCAATGACTTGCCTACCCTGCAGGCCCTTGTATACCAGACCCATTGCAGTATAGAGATCCTTATATAGCAGTGCTAGTCTTCTGTTGGTTAATGATTCTCAGTCATTCTCTTCTCTTGAGCTGTGGGCTTTGGGAGTCAGTGGGCCCTGAGTCATGGTCAGTCTCCCACTACCAGAATTACCTTTCCCCAGCTGAAGCTGATTCAGCACAGTTGCTCAGTTGGCTTTATTAATTTTTTCTTTACCTCGTTTGTTCTGCCAAATTTCCTGGTGGCCCACAGATTCTGCATTCTTTGTGTCCACTATCAGTGGTACACTTTTCTTCCCATGCTTTAGTGATCTCCCCCTGGATCTGAGATCACTGAAGCTTGTCAAGCCCTAAACCTTAACAATGCAGTCCTACTGACAACTAATTTGTCCTTCTAACACCCAGACATCCCTTAGAGCTTGTTAGCTGCTGTTTCTTGGATTAAATTTCCTTTCTTGTTGACTAGGCTTAAAATTACACAAAGATCAAACATCAAAGAACATCCTTTCTCAAGAAAATTTTATATATTCCACATTTTGCAACACTGGGACACCTGACAGCCTGTTTTGGGGATCAGTTGCTGCCCCAGGAAATAGAAAATGGCACTTATAGAATTGACTACTGTAATCTGGCAGAATGGACTACCTAAGTGTTGTAGCACATTGAAAAGTGACATGTTGCATTACCTCGGTGACACACTATTACTCAACAACAGCAGCAGCTGCTCCCAGCAGCTCCCAGCTGGACAAATAATTAATATGGAGGAAGTTAGGGGCTGCCTATCACCCTTAACTTCTCTCCTCTGTATGGACAGCCTCTGGTAATAGTATCTACATTTTGTGTGATCTTAAATTTCGTGATCTCGTTAGGAGCTGGATATGCTGTCCAGGGGATGGGGATGAGAAGATTGGTAATGTAAAAGCAGACAGTTTCTAAGGAGGAGCTGAGTCCTGCTACCCAGAACAGCAAAAAATTTTCCTCTCTCCTTAATTTCCTTGGCACTGTGATGCTTGGTAGAAGATGCTCAAAAAGCAGGCAGAAATAATTCTTTGCCTTTGCAATTAACCCTTGTCATGCATGATTAAATCAGAGTACCAGAAATACTTTTTCATTCAAACACCTCCTCATTCAAGATGAGAGGCAAAACCAGTTCTTCCTCCAAGTCCTGATGGTGACACGTGTACCTGTTTTCCATCAGCCCTGATGGCAAAAAACAGATCTGTATTCATTCAGGACAACAAAAAGACTTTGTCAGCCAAGGCAAAAGTAGTTTGTGTGCTGTAGTGGCTGACCTTGAGCCTCCACCTAGTCCCTTGCTCACTTCTCCCAAGAGGAATGGGGGAGAGACTTGGAAGAGCAAAAGCCGAAAACATGGCTTGAGATAAAGAGTTCAATAGGTGAAGAAAAGCTATTTGTGGAAGCAAAGCAGAATAAGGAATTAATTCACTACTTCCCATTGGCAGAAGTTGTCCAGCTACTTCCTGGGAAGCAGGATCTCACCACATGTAACAGTTACTTGTGATGACAAATGCTTTAACCACAAACATCTCTCTTTCCTATTGCTTTCATAGTTGAGCACAATGTTGTGCGGCATGGAAAATCCCTTCAGTCAGTCTGGGTTATCTGTCCTGGTTGTGTCTCCTCCCAGCTTCCCATGCACCCCCAGATTATTTGCTGATGGGGCAGAATAGAGGCCAAAAAAAAACCAAAACAATGACCCTGCGGCTGTGCAAACACTGCTCAGCAACATCCAAAACACTGGTGTGTTACTAACACTGTCTCAGTCCCAAACACAAAACACAGTAGGCTATGAAGAAAGTTAATGCCATCCCAGCCAGACCCAGTGCAAGGGCTGATCATGTTCTGCTGCTGCAAGAGCTGCTGTTGCGAGAGGAGAGGAGCCCCTGTGCCAGCAGACATACCTGTGGAGGAGCCTGGATATGGTGTATCATTGTAAACCTACAAATCAATTAAAAATCCATAACTTGTTAGATGTCTGATTGATGCAGCCCGTGTTCTCTCTTTTTCTCAAGCAGAGTAAGTTATAAATATATCTGTGTATCTGTTTTGTTTGCATTCAAAATTCAACGCATCAAGCACTATACCTTGATGGACCCAAGCTGTTTTCCACTGCTGGGAAAATGCATGGAGGAAGCTGGCAGGGAATCACAGGGCCAAGGGTGTGTGGAGGAGCTCAGCTCCGGGCACGGCTTCCCAGGCAGGGCCGACAGAGGTGTTGTGGCCAGGACCAGGAGTGGCTCCACAGCAGGGGTGTAGAGAGGGGTGCGGCCCCTGGCACAGCTCCAGAGGTGAGGTAGGCATGAACACATGAGGTCTGGGGTGGGGTGGAAGAGCAGCATGGGTGCTGGCAAAATGCCCAGGTCCTGGCTCCATGCCCAGAAAATTACAAAAGAGGGAACCAGGAAAGGGCCTACCAAATGACCTTCTTACCTGGGAAGCCTAATTATGGCTCCAGCGTGGGCTGTGGTGATACCTTGCTGGTGCAAGGTGAGGGTGGAAGCAACAGTGAGGGCCGAGGGTGGAACAAAACAGGCTATGAGGAAGGCAAATATGTGGAGAGATTGAGTAAGAGATTAGGCAAATGCCAGCTAAGCGTAGTCTGATGTTAAAGCAAAATTTTAAATTGGAACTTGCAGCATCCAGACCCAATAATCACCAGCATCAGTGACTTAGGAGGGAGAGTAGGAGAAACTGATGAAAAGGATAAGACAGCTGCACATATCACTCGCACAGAGAGGCAATGCCTAATGTGACAAAGCTTATTAGTGCGTGCTTGACCCAGCAACATACTTGCAATAACTTTGAACTGGGAAAATACTTTTGACTAGGTCATTGATTTGTGTCATGAAGGTAAAGTATTGACCTAGTTGTGCGAGGCTTCAGCTCCACTCTAGTGGATGATCAGACCAGAGTGACTCTTAGAATAGGGAGGGGGAATTGATTTGGTTGCATGAGAATCACGCAGCGTAGGTGTTAGAAAGCAACCAGGAGACTAGAAAGAGCATTGGAGACCTCTAGTACTGTGACCTGAAGGGGAACCCAAAAGAAAGAGCAAGTCTTGGTCACTGGTTTACAGTCCACTTCAAACCTTTTACTGGATTTTTAATTCATATTACTTAATGACATATAATTCTCTGTTATTGGTCTCTTAGAATGACATACTTCTCATTTCACAAAAAATAGTAAAGATCAAATTGTTTTCATGCGTATATTCCACTGGAAAGAATACACCAGTAAAATCTATACTTGTAATTCAACATGGATCAAAAATTTTGAACTCAGACCTATCTAGAAAAAGAGCTTAGGCTTCTGAATGTGGAGGTTACCCTTCTGCTGTTGTGTATTATTATCGTATGTAAGAAACAGGACTTTGGGTAGATGATTTGCACAACCAGGATATGCAGAGATAAAGCAGGTGTTTTCCTTCCAGTGAAAATGATCCAACAAAATAATCCTGAATACTCTCTGACTGCCTGAGTTAAGGGTAAAAGCAGTTTATGTATACTGAGGCATTTGCAAACTGGCTGAGTAGCTTGTTAAATGGAGATCTACTTAACCATACACTTACTATCAATAATTTGTTAGTAACTTTATGAAAGAAGATCTTGTTCCAGTGCACAGTGACTATAAATTGGAAGCATTGTTAATGACAATACCACTGTATTATATTCATGTGGTGATAACCTAAACTATTCTTCAAAGTACAAGGCAATGGAGTCATTGAGGATTTTTCTTATCTTCTGTTTATTCCTCAGTCCCCTGAATATTACTGTTTCACCCACTTGTCCTAAACTGTCTTCCTGATAAAGGAAACCCCATATTTCCAGTGCAACTGCATACGTTTACTGTAGTGCTAGAGTTTCTAGAGTGAGTTTTTTACCATAATGTTTATGTGTGTCTGTAGGAAGAGTTTGTTTCTCTGTCACCATTACACATAGAAGGCTTTGCAGAATACTAATGAAATCAATTAATCTCACTAAATGGGACATCAAGGCAGGTATCTATTTAAACATTTGTGAATGATGACACTTCAACAGATGTAGAGCTTCAATATATCAGTCTACATATCCTAGTATGTAGCTGTACTATGGATATTATAAGTGGCAAATGAGATAAAAAACTACTGTGGTATCTTAGAAAACACAATGCAACTTTATTGCTCTAATCTGAAGCTCTTGGAATACCAAAATGACAAATTACTAAGTAATTACATAAATAATTGTAAAATTATTTAAAAACAAACCAGCATATGCCACTGGGTTTGAAGGATCCCTTATCTAAGAAAGAAAAATTTAGTTTTGTTTATTTTGAAACTCAGGAGAAGAGAGGAACGTATATATTACCAGTTCTCATCTCTTTTAAGCCCCGAAATCAGACCTTGAGTCAGAAGAAAGGTCTGTAAAGGCATGCAGATGTGTATTACAAACACAGCTTTTATGTCTTTGCTGTGCACTGAAAAACTCTTGTCATAATCTGTTCTGCCTCCTTTTTTTCTTTCTTTTTTCTTTTTACTTCTTTTCATTTTTCTTTTCACTTCTTTTCATTTTTCTTTTCTTTTTTGTTTCTGCATTTACATCCTGCAGAGACAAAATGATGTGGCTAAGTGATCAGGATAATAAAACATGAACTTATGTTCAGATAATGGTCTCCTACTTCTGAAGAAAATCATTAAGTAAATCCAAGAAATTTATTTTGAAGTAAACCTAAACCATTATTGGAACAAAATTTACACCTTGTTAAGGTTAATCTGAGACCTCAGAATGTGCAAGAAGATCAACCCTCAAGGTTTCCAGGGCAGCTTCTCTCTCTATAACAGGAAGAAGTTAACCCAATATAGGAATGTCAAATGAGACTATTGAGATACTTCAAAAGCAATACACTGTGAATGCTACTTGCACATTTAAGCTGCTAGAGACAATTGAAATTGTGATAAATTTACAGTGGAGACCTTTAGAAATCTGCAGCTCATAGTAAGCTTACCAGTTCACAAGAGTTTTAATACTCTGAGTACAGCTGCTTCCTGGCAGAAGTGCAGAAGAGTCTGTGAACCCATGATCCTCCAAACTCCCTTGTAGCGTGGTGCCCAGCTGCCAAAAATCAGGGAAATGCATTGAATCCCATCATTTTGTGTGCAAGCAGGGTTTGAGACCAGGTAGTGCAAGGAATCATTCGCCTGAACTCCTTGGATACAGGCTTTGTACAGTAGAGATGTGATTTGACAGCTCACAATATGGCTAGCCTGTAATTTCTTTTAAAGATGCAATTTGCTATGTTTATCACAGAATTCACTGGGAGGAGCTGCTGACTCCCTCCAAGGCAGAGAGGCCATGCAGAGAGACCTGGACAAATGAGAGGACTGGGCAATCACCAACCAGATAAAGTTCAGGAAGGGAAATTGCTGGATTCTGCACCTGGGATGGGGCAACNAGTGTCCAAAGGAGGGCAACAAAGGTGGTGAAGGGCCTTGAGGAGAAGTCATATGAGGAGCAGCTAAAGTCACTTGGTGTGTTCAGCCTGGAGAAGAGGAGACTGAGGGGAGACCTCATTGTGGTTACAACTTCCTTGTAAGGGGAGGAGGAGGGGCAGGCACTGACCTCTTCTCTGTGGTGACCAGTGACAGGACCTAAGGGAATGGCCTCAGGTTGTGTCAAGGGAGGTTTAGGTTGGGTATTACAAAAAGGTTCTTCACCCAGAGGGTGGCACTGGAACAGGCTCCCCAGGGAAGTGGTCACAGCACCAAGCCTGACAGAGTTCAAGAAGTGTTTGGACAGTGCTCTCAGGCACATGGTGTGACTCTTGGGGTTAGTGCTGTACAGGGCCAGGAGTTGGACTCTGATCCTTTTGGGTCCCTTCCAACTCAGCTTATGCTGTGATTGTGTGATTCTGTCATTTACAAAGGGTTTTCAGGCTGTCTAGAAAAAGCACTTTTTCAGTGGCTTATTTTTCACTACATTTTTTGAAATTTGAATTGATATTCATGTCCTTCATGAATTACAATGTATCTCCAAGGTCTTTATTTTGCGAAGCACATTTTTCCAATCCATACTGTCTAAGAACTGACACAGAATGTTTTCATCCTGTAGAAGGATCTTGGGGGACCTAAGAAAATGCAGTTACCTGCATATTCCAACCTATAGCAGTTGCCTTGCCTGCCTCAGAATCTTGAGGACTCTGAACAGCTTTTAAAAATCCATCTAAACTCCTTTTCCTGCTGCATTTGTTGCCTATTGAACCCCTCCCTGGAGCAGCAGTAATTGGATTTATTGCAGAAAGGCATCCATGAACAGGAAGTTTCTTGTTAATATTACTGCAAGGAATGAGGTGGAGTGATTTGAATGAAGATGTAAAGTAGTTGTTATCAAGAGTGAAGATCAAAGAGAAGGTGATGAATGGGTGGTTTCGGTTGTTACTGCTTTTGAGAGGTGACTGAAGTGAAAACAAAGCAAAACACACACATAAATTGTTGTCAGTAAGTTAAAAGTATTGGTATGGATCCTTAGTACACCAAGTTCACTTGCTCTGCAGTGTTTAAAACAATTCCACATTAAGGAAAATAAATCTTTTTATTCTTTTCTGTAAGAACATAAATAGTAACTGAATGAATGCATGCAGTTTTCCTCTGTGCCAGACGAGGAAAGCCAGAGCACGGCGTATTCCCTTTGAAATTTACTGAGTGACACAGCAGTATAAATTCTTCACAGACTTTTTACAGTCTGGGGCAGAAAGCTGAGCACTGCTACCATCAAATCTCTACATAAAGCCATCTGGCTAGGCAACACACACACACACACACAACAGAATGGTACACAGCGATAACACTGGGGCTGTTGTTTCTTTTGCTTTCAGTCGCTCCTATTTGTGCCTCACAGGATAGCTTCTAGCTAGACAGATAAAGAATGCCTAAATAAGAATCTTATGATAGAAACAGTTTCATCTTAACACTCAAATTTTATGAGTAGTAAATAACCAACTTGGCAGCCATCATTGGTACATATAAATTTGGAATAGTTTTCTTCATGTATAATTTCACCTTTAATTACATTGAATTTTAATTGTTGTTTTATTCCCTAGCTAGTTATTCTACAATCTTCACAGAAAATCCTTTGACACAATAGAACATACTGTGGAAGAGTGAGCCAGGAGTGCAGAGTGACAGTGAGGCAGGCGAGGACAGTGCCTTCCTCCCTGGCAAGGCACAATCCCACAGTGCCTGAGCAGGGCAAGCAGAGCAGGTCGTGTGGCGGTCACCTAGCTCAGCCACATGCCAGTGACCACCAGACACACAAGTCTGTGGTGATCCAAGGTCCAAGGCCAAACGTGTCCCCTCTGGAAGCCATGAATCTGAGCTCTGCAGTAGGAAGTTTTTTCTGCCAAACCCTACTGAGTGGCAGAGCCTGTTAGCTTAGACTGGGTGGCTGTGACTGTCAAGCTCCTGAATGTGGCAGGAACCAATCCTCTGTAGAGTTGTGTAGAGCTTTTATGGGTTTTGTGTTTGTTTTTATGAGTTGTTAAACCTGTCTAATTTAAGTCTGAAACAGGGATGCTAATTTCATTAAAGAATACTGAACATTTTCTGGACTGGATCCAAAAAGTAGCCACTGAAAGATCTGTTAGATTTGTTTAGGCTTTAAGTTTGCCTGTGAATCAACCACATTTGCTGAAACAACCTGTTTCCTGAGCGTTATTATTGACGGTAAAATGATTTAAAGGATTGCTAAAATGAAGTGAAACTGGAACACTAAAATGCTGAGAAGCTCAGTGAAGTTTTTCATGTCCATGTCTTCACATGCCTCTTGTTGAGTCTTTACATTTGATGAACTTTAAGCTCTTTGGGGAGGAACAGGAGGCAGTCAGTTCCAGCTTGTAGGCACTTTAATGTCCTGTCTACATGTCATGTTCCCATTATAGCCAGTGGAAATTCAGTCAATACAGCTAATGGACTCTAGAGGGGGAGATGTCTCTTTCAAAATGAGTCAAATAGCTCTACAGTTTCCAGTGGGATTGAACTGAAGCATTCAGTGTTCTAGGGTATAGAAGCACAAGGCTGGCAGATATAATGTGGGGTATATGAGAGATCTGTGCCTTTCTGGAGAAACAGCTGGAGCTCAGGCAGGATGCCATACAGCACCTCAGATGGCAACTAAGAAATTGAACCAAGCCCCTCCATTCAGATGCCTATATATACATATATCTATGATCTGGAGCTGAATCCCACACCTGAGATTTGATTGTTAAGAAATTTTAAATCATTATGTTCGCTTGCCAAACAAAAGTAGCCAGAATCTCCCATGAAAAATGTTATTTTTCCTAACAATGTTTCTGGTTTTGCTTTTTTCCATGTTCTTACAACCAGCAGAAGGACAGAAATGTTATTGTAAGATTTAGAAATCCAGCTATTCAGGCACATGGCTGTACTCTCATCATCATGAACTGGCCTTTGGTAGGGAACTGTAGACAAATCTGCACAACTTCATCACCACACCCTGAAAGAACCCCTTCTACCTTTTCCTTGTGTTTGTGATTGTGAAGATGAGGGGATTTAGCATAGCAGCTTTTCTGTCTCCAGATTTCAGAATGCTGCGATCACTCTAGGGTTTGGAGGTCAGGTCAGGCTACTCATGCTGTAGTGACAGTATCCTTTTCACCCGAGCCCTGTCAGGACCTTCTACTTGAGAAATCTAATGCAACTGAAATAATAAAGCATGAAGATAAATTGATTTTTTATGAGACTCTGCAGTTATATAATGGATGAATTTGGTTTGACAACTTTACAGTTCATGCAACTGTTATCCGTACAGGTCCACACAGGACTCATACAAGTATAGGGATTGTCAGTAGGAATAGTTGAATGGTAGGGACATGGGCATGGGTCCAGTCTCACCTCTGGCAGGATAAATAGGCACTACCAGATATCTTCAGTTTCCTTTTGCCTTCCCACATTGCCTCTCTGTGACTAACTCCCAGCCTATGTTTCTTCTCTCAAATTTGTCTTATGACCCATTACTGTGAAATATCAGTCTAATGAGTCTAAACATTTGAAACAAATTTAACTTCTACAGCCAGAAATGTGCAGATAGATAGGCAGGCTGGGTGGCTTACACTTCCCAGCCACAAAAAAAGGTGTTATTAAATCATCATAAATAGGAAGGAAATGTACACTTCAGAGTTGAGCAATACACCTGGTGAATAAACTAGAGGATCAAAATAATAAACTATGACTCTTTCTCCAAATGCAAGAATAATCAAGCACATAAAAACAAGGATAATAAGGTATAAGTGCCTGTTGCATAAAGGTGCTGTGCCTTTTTTTACATATCTGACAAACCAAATATACTGTACTATGCTAATGATCTGGGAAAAACAATACATTAATTGTCTCCTGAAATGATTCTGAAATACAGAATGACCAAGAACTGTGCTAAATGAAAACTTTTTTTTTTCTATAGAGTGCCTTTATAATTAAAGGACAGCATTTAAGCATGTCATTTTTATATTAAGCTTCAGTAGCACCACAGTGTGTACTATTCTATTTGGGGAATGGCATTCTTCCAAAATGTATGATCATCTGAAAGGTTAACTCATCTTTTGTAATTTCATTTGTCAAGTCTGTATCTGAGTCAGGAAATCAGTTCAGTTGCGAAAGAACTGTCAAGCGTGTTCAAGATTAAACATGTGTTTATGGAGTTCCCTGGATTGGAATAACTGCCTGTGCCCTGGGACTGTACAGAGATCCCAGCTGTCACGAACAGGCAGGCTTGATTATTTAATGGTCCTTCTCAGGGGGGTGTGTCTGTTATAATCCCAGTTTATTAGTCATTTTTATTTCTCCAGGTCTGTCACGGCCCCTAGTGGCTCAGAGACACCCAGACACCACCGTGGGCCTGGCACCAACAGCCCGGAGAAGGGTGAAGTGCTGCAGGGCAAACTGTGAGAAGGGGTGAAGTGATGGGGTGTGAAGCCTGGGTGTGTTCAACAGCTCTGTGAGCCAAAACAAGTTCCAGCAAATCCCATCATATATTTCTTGCAAGATTGGTCATGCTTATAATTTTCAATAAAAACATTTTTGTTGACTTAAAGGAAAAATGTTTTGATTTTGTATTTGTTTTAACATTCATCTTGTGTCTTTATTAAAAGAAATCTATGTATCATAATATTTTGAAGAGGCAGGTGATTTAATTTAAAGACTGAAAGCATGACAGTAAGTAATTAATTTTTAAAATTACTTTCTGTTTTATAGGTTATCTTGTCTGACAATCTGAGTGAAAGCTTTTCTTCTTGTCCATGGAATTGTTCTTGTTGGCCAGAGCTTACATCACAGCTTTCCCAATGTTCAGGTGGGCTTTCACTGGCAAAAAGTTCATACTGGAGACAGAAAAGCTGCTGTGCTAAATCCCCTCATCTTCATAATCACAAATGCAAGGAAAGGGTAGAAGAGATTCTTTCAGGGTGTGGTGATGAAGTTGTGCAGATTTGTCTACAGTTCCCTACCAAAGGCCAGTTCATGATGATGAGAGTACAGCCATGTGCCTGAATAGCTGGATTTCTAAATCTTACAATAACATTTCTGTCCTTCTGCTGGTTGTAAGAACATGGAAAAAAGCAAAACCAGAAACATTGTTAATAATATGGAAAGTAAGCAGCTTAGTATAAAACAATCAAGTATTTAACATGAATGCCAAAGTTTAACTCAAACACATACAGTGATCATTTTTAAAAATTATTATTATTAGATAAAATCAACCTTTACTTATCTTAAATTCCTGTAGAGATTTGCAGAGAAATGTGAATGAGGGTCTATGTGGCTGCATGAGGCACCAGAAGAAATGGTAGAGCAGGAGTGCAGGGAGTGATGCACTTGCAACAAGTGAACAGATTACAAAATGCAAGAAACAATATTGGTAAGAATGGGGAATTGGCAAGATTTGAGGGCTGGGCCAACTATTCTAAATCCTTGGCATGAAGAAAGCCCCACAAAACCGAAATGGAGCTACAGCAGTGTGGTACAACTCAGCTTGGCCCTGAGGTTTTCTCAAGAGAGAATATGAAGGCTACCAAAGATTGCGAACCATTGTCACCATTCAGGATGAACCCAGAAAGAGCGACGAAGACTTGATTGTCAGGGCATGGCAAGGACTGGCTGCTCCATAAGAGCCAGGATCTCAGCCTGGTAACACAGCCCCTGCGTGAGGGAGCAGGGAAACAGCTCATGGATGGCAGCTGTGGTCAACCAAGAGTCCAGCTCATCAAACACGTCTGAGGCAGGTCCAAGGTCAAGCTGGAAAATCAATTCCCTAGTCAGGGACAGGATGAGGATGAGGATGAGGATGAGGATGAGGATCAGGATCAGGATGAGGATGAGGTCTGGTGGCCATAATCAGGGTCAAATACAGTAACTGATGACTGGGCATGTCCACAGTGACAAAGCAAGTCTGAGGTCAAGCCAGGAAATTATTCTGCAGCTCAGAGTCCCAGCCAGTGGGGTCTATGGCCAAGCACAGGCATGGCTGTGGCTGAGCTGGGGACCAACATGACATATGACATAACTCATACAGGGCCTGAAGCTGCTGGGTGGAGCTGTGCCAGGGTGCAGGAGGAGGACTGAAGTGAGGCTGGTCAGGGCCATTAAGGTCTGTGAGTGCCCTCAGGGCCCTGACCTTGATACTTGGTGCCCCTTGTCCTCCTCACCATAAATAACTCTTTCCAAACACACAGATGTTCGTGCTTATAAGTAGGAAAGGCTGAGTACGCATGAAAGTGAAATCTATGGAGAATGACTGTTCCTGAAATAGGTCTTGTTTAAAGTAAAAAATTGCTGCCTTCTTCTCTGTGATCGTGTAAAGGGCCTTGATACTTTTATGTTATATGTTATGTATATATATGTATATATATATATAACGTTATATGTGTATATATATATATATATATATACTCACTTCGTTTCTTCAAATTACAGGAAAACAACTGTGCTTGAATCATTTATTTGTCATCTCTCCCTCTCAATCTCTCTCAGAAGGACCTCTGGTTTTGCCACAGTTTTAGGGATAGTACTATTATAAGACAACTGAAATATACACATTTTAAATGTCATATTATAAAATTCACAAGGTAGAATTTGTTCCTGTATAAAAGGGAAACTTTTACAAACCCCTGGCTGTTTCTCAGGCAAGCCCCTCAGGGTGAGAGGATAGGAGGGAAATTAGAAGGGCGGTTCCAGAGCCCTTGCAGGTTCCCAGACCTCCAGCTGGAGCTCTGTCACGCATTTTACCTTGTACTGTAGGACACAGGACAAGGCCCTTTTGACTTTCTGTTTTCCTTTCCTGGTATATGGACCTCTTGGCTAATGAGCA
Source organism: Cnemophilus loriae (assembly GCA_013397755.1). NCBI lineage: Eukaryota > Metazoa > Chordata > Aves > Passeriformes > Corvidae > Cnemophilus > Cnemophilus loriae. Next base: position 2,255,568 of record VZTF01002837.1, on the reverse strand, counting down.
AAATAATTATTAAAAAGCATCTGCATGCTTTCATGCTTTTCAGATGCTTTCCAAAGCTTTTATGAGAGCAGCATAAAAAGCTGTTTTAGAAACAGGACAGCAAGATACTGTTTTCCATTTTTTTTTTCATTGAGGATTTATGTCTGTCATGACTCACAGACCACTGCTGCTATTCTGTTATGAAACTGACGAGCTTTGTAGGCAAAACATAGACCAGGTGAGCAAAGACAGCATGTTCAAACACAACACTTTTAGTGTATATTTACTTAGGAAGAGTAAACTTACTTCAGTGCTGCAACAGCAGGAACTCTATACAGGAGGGTTTTTGCTTGTTTGTTTTTCTATTACAGGCAGACATAAAACACTTAAACTGGCAGCTAAGCCCTGCGAAAGTCCGACTGTGCTAGACTGTGACTTTGCTTTGTATGTCAAGGTAATATGCTGTAACTGTGGGAAACATGAGCCACCCCCTGAAGCACATCCTTTGGGGTGGATCAGCATCTCCTGCAAGCAGCTTTTTATCAGATAGTTCTGGACAAAACCATTTTTGTTTCAAGAATAAAACCTTCAGTATCCTTCTTTATTCGTCTGCACAGCAATATATCCCTAGAGAAAACCATTGCATTCAAAGCTGTGCCTGGGAGGAGAGATCTCATTGGGGCATATTTAAGGGAGATTTTTCCATTCCCTCCTGAAATTAGTAACTTCATGGATTTTAAAGGGAAAACAAACATTTCTATGATCATAGGTTTCCCTGATCTCAGGGAGGAGGGAAAACATCTTTCAGTGATACACTCAAAGTATGTATGGCAAAAGCGGAGCTAATTAAGAGACACTCCCTTTTCCCTTGGCTTTCTGGAATTCCAAACCCTCATCAGAGACAGTAATTATTTTGGGAGTCTTTCACTGTTCCCCTCATCAACGTGTTTACTTCCTTCTTATGCCATTGCATAAATACATTTGTAATTTTCTCTTCCCGATGTGGCACAATAATTCCACAGCCTGTTTTTGTTTTTAATTCTGTGTGCTGATGAAGTGCTAAAACTGACTCAGCGAATTGTTTCTGACTGCTGAACAACTGCAGAGCAATGCAGACCTTCCTGTAGGGAGGGGTTAAAAATTGGTGAATGTAAAGATAGTGTAATATAAATCTGCAGGTTGGTTAAATCTAGTTCCTTTGAGAGATATGTGCCTCTTATAGAGACCAGCCTTACACCATGCAGTGTAAAGCAACTCTGTCTGTTTGCAGTTTTCCCTGTGACCTTCTGCCAACCCTTTGCATAGTTCAAGGCTCTGAGCCAAGGCCATTAAGACTGACTACAGCTGTATTATGAAGGCTCAAAGCACACGTCAGAGCTTAAACCCAGCACCTTAAACACGAGCTCCACTGTATGTCTTTCCGTTGAGTTTTGATTTTTCCAGATTTGTCAGTTTTTCCCTGTAATGAATGAGCAAATAAAGCATTAACAGCCTTGCCACAGAACTCTTCCTCCTGATTCCAGCTCCAGAGTACTCACTCCAGCTTTGGAGTCCTCAGTACAAGAAACACATGGACCTGTTGGAACAAGTCCAGAGGAGGCCATGAAAGATGATCAGAGTGATAGAGCACCTCTCCTATGAAGACAGGCTGAGAGCTGTTTAGCCTGGAGAAGAGAAGGCTGCAGGGAGACCTTATAACAGCCTTCCAGTATCTAAAAGCGGCTTGTGACACCAAGCTGAGTGGTGTGGCTGACATACCTCAGGGATGAGATGCCATCCAGAGGGACCTGGACAAGCTTGAGAACTGGGCCTGTGGGACTTTCATGAGGTTTAAGCAGACCAAGTGCAAGGTGCTCCACATGGGTCTGGGCAACTCCCGGTATGAACACAGGCTGGAAACAGATTGAGAGCAGCCCTGCTGAGAAGGACTTGGTGGTACTGGTGGATGAGAGGCTGGACGTGAGCTGTCAGTGTGCACTCACAGCCCAGAAAGCCAATAGTGTCCTGGGCTGCATCCCAAGCAGCGTGGGCAGCAGGGCCAGGGAGGGGATTCTGCCCCTCTGCTCTCCTGAGACCCCACCTGCAGTGCTGCATCCAGCTCTGGGGTCCCAGCACAGGAAGGACATGGACCTATTGGAGCAAGTACAGAGGAGGGACACCAGGCTGATTAGAGGGATGGAGCACCTCTCCTGTGAGGAAAGCCTGACAGAATTAGGTTTGTTCGGTCTGGAAAAGAGAAGGCTTTGGCGTGACCTAATTGCAGCCTTCCAGTACCTGAAGAGGGCCTACAAGAAAGATGGAGAGGGACTTCGCACAAGAGCATGCAGGGGGAATGGATTCAAACTAAAATAGGGCAGGTTTAAATTAGACATTTGGAAGAAATTCTTCACTGTCAGCACGGTGAGGCACGGGAACAGGTTGCCCAGTGAAGCTGTGGATGCTCCATCCCCGGAAGTGTCCAAGGCCAGATTGGATGGGGCTCTGAGCACACTGGTCTGGTGAATGGCGCCCCTGCCCACGGCAGAGGGGCTGGAGCTGCATAATCTTTAAGGTCCTTTCCAACCAAATCCATTCTATGATTCTGTGACTCCTCCACACCACCACATTGCTGAGGACAAAATTTATGCTAGCACTAAGCACATATCCCTTTTCTATGAAGGATTTATTTATTTTTCCTTTCCGTTTTATAACCTCTCTCACAGCGTATTCACCTTGCTGCAGCACATGCTCTTTTGTTTCGGGTCATACACCAGGAACTGCGACTTTTCCCCGACACTCGCACAAGCGCCCCTGCGTGGCGCCAGCG
>VZTF01002837.1:1988978-2252702 GCA_013397755.1 Cnemophilus loriae | reverse complement strand
GTCTGCGGGAAAGCGGCTCCTCTCCTCGTGTGGCGTGTGTGTGGATGGAACTGGGAGGAGGAGGGATGGAATCTGTGGGTCCTGGGCTGGGGTGGGGGGCTCCCTTGGTTGGCAGGGCTGTTGGTGGTGCCTGTAGGTAAGAGGTGTGTTGGGTGGCACTGCTCTGTGGTGGGCAGAGGGCTTTTACCGTGACCAGGTAGAGATGATGCTCTGTTCTTTTCTCCCAGGCAGGAGGAGGGGCCACTAGCCGCAGTTCCAGTGGTTTTGGTGGAGGTGACTGGACAGGCTGTGGAGCCGGGGGGTAGTGGGACCCTCGGGCGGGGGAGGTTGTGGTTAGGAGGGCAGCGAGGAGGAGGAGGCTGAAGCTGAAGTAGGTGGTGGGAACGGTTGTAACCAGTGGTACTTGGCCCATTTCACCAGGCAACGTGGATGTCTTCGTGTTGGAGATGGGACACGGTTGTCTTCACAGAAGATGCACGATAGGCAAACATCAGTATGAATGAATGTGTTGTTTAACCTCGAGTCAGGAAATAGGTATTTGAATACGAGACCTGAAGTGAGTGGTGTTGGTTTTGTCACCCAGATTCCCTTGAGGTCCTGCAGGAGATAGTCGGCTTTGGAATCACACCGATCAGTGGAAAGCACTGTAATTGTGAATAACGGGTTAGATGTGTGGTGCTGCTCTGCCTCCTGCCAACTTTTGCTGAGTTTGCAGAGTAGTTGTACTTGGTTATGCAGCACTTGGCACAGCTGGTGGTAATGAGTTTTTGGTGGTTGTAATTTGATTGAGCAGAAGGTAATGACAAGAGGTATAGAAGAAAAGCATCTGTTACCATGAAGAGGTCCTGTTAGATCCATTAGTTAAGATTCAGCATATTAGTATTCTTGACCTTCACTGGATCATTTGCTTTTCTGTTTGAAAGCAAATGGCATGCTCCTCTACTCCTAGCCTGGGCTATGTGAATGTCTATGGATGTTTCTGTATCACTGATGCGACTGCACATACATCTGCTTCTGGGCATGGGCGATAATTCTGCATCACTGTGCAGCTTGGGGCAGCATAGGTAGGGATTGGATAGTGGAAGGTTGTGTTTGTGTGTTTTTAGATGTTGAAGAAAAGAGGCTTGTAACTTTCAGGCATGTTTTCATCAGAATTAAGAAAAAGTAAACATATGCTTGTATTAGGATAGTTCTGGGGGCTCTTGGTCTCAGCTCTGCTGGCATTTTGCTGTCCTTTTGCTCCAGGATTCTCCTGCCTGTGAACATACAGTTGAATGCCCACCTAACCTTCTGTCTTCAGCCCTTTAGATATTCTTTTCAGGTCCCTGACTTGGTCTCCAGTGTTTCTTCCATATTAGCGCATATCATTACCATATTAGAGCTGGTTAAAGTGGGAGTGGGAATTGTGAGGAAGTGCTATGTGCTTGGATCTTCAGGGGTCTCCGGTGAGTTCTGTGTGATGCAGATCCCTTAGGGACAAGGGAAGTAGAAAGCTCTTGGGTAAGCTCCTCTCTGTGAAGAGTGGTGGCTGGGGTCTCTGGCACACAGGCTGTGGATGAGTTAGATTTATGTGTGCACGAAATAGTGGTAGAATGGCTGATGAATGCAAGATAATCCAGCTTGTCCTCCTGTCCATAATTTCGTGTGTGAGAATGACTACAGTGGATAAATAAGACAAAATTAATAATGAAGAGACAACTAATATACTTCTTTACTGGGTTTTTTTGCTATTTATTGACAGATGGCAAGTATGTGGCAGCATAGATGGAAAATGTGAAATTTACTTTCAATGTGTCCAAATCATGGGACCATTTTCTGTGTTATATGTTCATAGATGAGCTGTTTTCTGTTTCAGTGACTTTGCTGCCTGACTGTCAGGCCATAGATGGACATGGTCTTTTCCATCCAGTTGTGCTCATGAAAAGCATTAACAGCCTAACTGATGTGCTGGGGAGCTGTTTGTGAAAAATCCTTTCTAGTCTGCACTGTGTCGAATTAGTCGAGTTAGATCAGAATAGCATTTTAAGTATTTGAAATGAGCTGGCAGCTCTCTTATGGAGTTGATTAGAGAGAGCTCACGGTTACAGGTTCTCAGCAGATGAGCAGAAGTAGAAACTTTGGACAGGGAAACAAGGTAAGTAGAAGTTGGTGGTGTTTTCCACTGGTGCATGTAGATGTGGAATAGGTCTATCAGAAGATCTACCTCTAACATCAGTTCTTCTTATGCCATCCATTTGGACATGACTTAAAAATATACCAGTACCTTCAGAGTTTAAGGGAACTACAACATAACATTATTCAGCTCCTGAAAGTTTGTAGGGCAGAGAAATAATATAGGAAGCTTTGTGACATATCCTTTCCTAACATTCCTTGCTCTTTTAATACTGTTCTCACTCTTTTTCCTAGGACGTCTTTGAAAGGGCTAGGCTTATGCATGTAATGATTTTTAAATTGATTTAGAGAAGTTTAAGGTAGAAGAGCAGAACAATATTTGTCTTCTTTTTTGATTAATACATCTGTTCTTACTGGGTCATCTAGAGCTAAAAAGAAGTTGACTACTGAAATACTTTAATTATTTAGAACAATTTCAGATTGCTGCGATAGCCCATTTGATGTATCACAAACCTGTAAAAATCGACCCCTTTAGTTGCACGTAATCGATTGCATGAATTCTTTTTTGATGTTAGTAAAATACTTTTCCCTCCTGTAGGTCTACTGTTTTCCTATGCAGACAGTCTCTTAGCTGAAATTAAACAGAAACTGTATGCATCACTGAGTTGTAAATATTTAGCATGCAAAATAATGAGTCTGGAAATTACCAACTAAATTTGGAAGTACTTGTCGAAGACTCCAATTTATGAAAGTCAAAAAAAGACCTTTGTTTTAATGGTGATTCTGGTAGGATTTTTTCCCTCCTCCAAAGTAATGTTTGGCAAAAGTTTAATTGCTCTGTTAGGACACAGTGAAAGCTTGAAATCTAGCTTGCAAGAGCTTTGCCTTGAAATGTGTCAAAACCAGGTTTTAATAAGAGTGTTATTACCTTTTACCTGTTTTTACCTTTTATTTGTAGAGATTAAATTCATGTGTTAAGTTACTTGTCTTGATTTTACTGGAAAGAACTAGGCTGAAAAGAGTACTGTTGTAATTTAGATGCTGTAAACAGCTATAACCCCTCAGTTTTCTGTAATAGGCAGAGCCTGTAAAAGGTTCGGTACTTCAAGTAGATACGAGGCTGATCTGACAGCTCAGTAGCTCTTCATTTGAAGCCTTCTCTGGAATTGTTAACTCAAGATGTCAGGAGGATCTGAAGACTATTTTGCTGATTTGGGAGATTTCTGTCCAGCGTTTTGTTGAACAATACGTATTAGAAATGCATCAGTTGTAAGCTCCAAGTTTGACATTTAGAAATCTGTTTATGGATTTTAGTCAGCATGCATTCAAAGCTGTATAGTCTACCTTCTTTTTCAGCTCAGACTTTATAAATACAGTCGTCTCTATTTTTTTTCTTGAGTTTTGTGGGTTTTTTTGTCCTACTATTTGTTGTGAACTTTGCCAGTGAAAGCAGTTCACATCTGCTAGAACAGCCTTGAAAATACTACATTTTTCCCAAGAGCTCTACTTGCCACCTCATCTTTGTAAATCATTGAGCAAGCTCATGGACTCAAACACATGCTGTTGGGGACCCTGTGTGTGTGTGTCTGTAATTAACAGCTCTTAAATATGGGTGCATACAGAGAACTAAATTAGTAGCAGTCAGGACAATGAACTACTTTTTTAGTATTTTTTTTTTTAACCCTATAGGACAGCTCTAAAAAATTAAACACACCAAGTGCTAGAGGTTGGTGAATCTGGTGAGCTTCAGGACATAGGTGAACTCTTCCCAGTCAGGTAGATCTAACATTGCTGCAGCTCTGGGTGCCCAAATACACCGTGCAGTGAGGATGAGCATATATTCCCAGAAGATCCCTGCTAAGGATCTGAAAACACAGATCTAGAAAGGACATCTGGGCTCCAGTAAGGCGGAGACCAGGAGCCTCCTGAAGTCCTTTTCAGTCTAAATTGTGCTATGATTTCGTGATGGTCTGAGCTTTAAATTGTGCTGTTAGCCTGCATTATTCAAGTGTATCATTACTTATTGGATAGTTTATGGTAGATCAGTGGTTTCACTTAGGTCAAGCTAGTAAAGATTGCCTGACTAGCTAACTTGAATCAGGTCATACTGAACTGCTACATATTTATGATAACACCAACTTGTAGAATGCTATTCAATTCCTCTCTTATGGTTGAGTTGTAAGCATTGATTGAAATTATTTTGTTTCAGATAAATGCAAGTGAAATCCAAAGATTTTCAGATTTTCCATTGTCAAAGAAAACCCTTAAAGGTGAGTATAGAACTTTTCTTTGGAAAATAATAAAAGTAAAAGGGAATACATTGTTTATCTGCATCGGAACATTCTTTTTCTTTAAACTAAGTTTTAGATAAGTATTGCTATGTACAGTGTTTTCTAAACAGAGCAATGCAATCCTGGGCCAGATAAAATGAAATAAAATTTTTTTCCTTTTTTTTTTTTTTGTTCCTCTTCCCCTCCCATACTCTCTTCTCTTCCCACCCTGCAAATACTAGGATTGCAGGAAGCTCAGTATCGTGTGGTGACAGAGATACAGAGGCAAACCATAGGTTTGGCTTTACAAGGTAAAGATGTACTTGGAGCTGCAAAGACTGGATCAGGCAAAACGTTGGCTTTTATTGTTCCAGTAAGTAATTTACATCCTTCTGTTTGTACTCAAACCAAGTTATCTGTGAAGTGTTGATGTCAATCAGCTTACCTTAATAGAACCTGAGAGAAAAGTTAAAATTCAACTGATCTGAGGGTTTCAGGAAAGGAATAGGAATTGAATAAAGCTGCTTGAGCTTCTGAAAGAAGTGTATTTTTTGTGCTAGGAATATTCCAAAACTTAAAAGTTTCATTTTGATCCTTACATTAGTAGACCCTGTGTGATTCAAGAAGTGCTTCGTTTCTCTCAAGAATGTTTTCCTGGTGCAACTCTAGTTGTCCAATTTTTCTGGCATTTGAAAACTAGGTGTATGAAACAGAATGGTGGATTTTTTTCAGTTCCTTAGATTTCTTTAGATGAGTGGTTTTGACTCCTTTAAAATATGACAATTTGGACCTTATGTAGCAAAGTTAACCTTAGTGATTGTGGACTTCCATTTCCTTGTCTTCTGTGAACTCCTTAGAAATCACTTCTAGGTGCAAGCAGAAAAGTGGGATGAAAAACCCTGTCGTGGATGTACATGTCTGACAGTTTTACTCAAAGCATCATGATCTGCATTTCATTTCTTCAGTTTGAAAGTGTAATTGAGATGTGTACTTAAAGTGCACGTATAAGGGGATACAAACCCCATCATGTTATGATTAGATGAAGGGGAGTAAATTTTTTTAATGGAGTTACTCTGTTTTAAACATTACTTACATTTTTGGAAGTATAAGTTTCTTTGGAGCCTATTTTGTCAGTAACTGTGAGAACAGTAGTAGGTGCTTTGAATACCCTCTCTAGTAAAGAAGATTTATGCTTTACGCTGCTTTTTTGAAAAAAAAGTCTTATTAGTAGAGAATAAAAAAGTGTAGGTGGCTTCAAAAGTCTTGTGAATTTGAGAAACAAGTGAGATTACTCCATTAGTTAATCTCAGAGGTACTTTGTTTTACAAACCCTATTTTAAAATGGTTTTAGAGAAGAGGGCTAAGAGAGGAGCTAAAGAGATGAGGAGTGGAAAAAAATTATTTGTGCAAGTATGCTTACCAGCTCTCAGTATTTCAGAAGGCTTCAGATATTCATACCTGTAAAGTCCTTGTGTTAGGATTACCTGACTAATACAGTTTCTGCAGTATGAATTCATAAGAGGAGGAATCATCCTGGTGTGAGGTGTGTGGCAACTTCAGTTGAAATGCTCTGTATGTAACGTGTGGATAGTACTGCTTCAAGTCTATAAGCCGGAATTAAAGCTTCAATAATTAATGTTCTTCCAGGTCCTTATTTTGTTCCTGGTTCACACAAAACCTTATGAACAGGGAAATTTCTCATATTTTTCTACACTGATTCCTATTATCATATAAATGGCATAATTTCCAGAATTCAGCAGAGTAAATTTAGCAGAGTAGGATTAACTGTGCAGTAAAGTGTTTATGAGTTTCTACCCATTACTCTCTGTCATAGGTTGATACTGGAGAATTTTGCTACAGCAAGTATCATTACAATTAGTTAGAATTTATATATCATCAAGCTACGTAAAATGTGCACGGATGTATTTTCACGTCATTATTTTAATTAATGTGGCTTTGTCTTTTTTTTTGTTACCAATTTGTTGTTGCACATTTTCCTTCTGAGATTTTTGTGGTGATAACATGGTAATTTCTTTCAGGCTTTGGAACTCCTCTATCGCCAACAGTGGACGTCAGCTGATGGCCTGGGGGTTTTGATAATATCGCCTACCCGGGAGCTGGCGTATCAAACCTTCAAGGTTCTGCGTAAAGTGGGGAAGAATCATGAGTTCTCAGCTGGCCTTATCATTGGAGGAAAGGTGTGTGTCCTCTCTTGGAGTTTGCTGTATGGAAGCATAGTTGAGTGCTGTATTAAGTGCTAGTTTAGGAAGGAAACCCTGGGCTCGAAAAATCAAGGAGGAGAGTAGTTAATGGGAACCTATCAATGACCCACTCATTTTCTTTTGTGGCTTCTGTGTCTTTTGAAGCTTTTGCATATTTAAAATCTTATCACTGTCTATGACTGGATGGACCTTCCTGCCAAGTCTTCCAGGACTATCCTGTTAATTTACATGATTCTGAAATACTTTTTCCTCAAGCTGCAGGTATGAGCATGCTAAAGAAATGGTGGCGTATCTGTGGGAAGAGGAAAGGCTGCTCCTTGACTATTCTTTCTGAAAGCTATCAGTAGGGTAAACTGACCTGACCATCTCTGGTACTGGACTTCTAGTCTGAAGAACTAGAGCTAAGCTGGTTTAACTCCTTTTCAGGATCTGAAAGAAGAGTCTGAAAGAATCCACCACATAAATATGCTGATTTGCACTCCAGGACGGCTTTTACAACACATGGATGAAACTTCATATTTCTATGCATCTGATCTGCAAATGTTGAGTAAGTTTTTTAAGTACCTGTAAGTATTCAGGAATATATTGTAACAGCTCATAACTATGTGCAGCGCTTCCTTGCATAAAAGGTTTATTCTTGTCATGGTATGTAGATGAAATGGCATTTGAGCTCACACATGTTCAAATTAAATTAGAAAACAGCAAAACCTCTTTCTTGTGTGTATTTTCTCTGAAGCAGTTGCTGAGCGTGCCTTCCTTAGGATGATAAGAGCAAGCAGGGGATTTAGTAAGGAACCCAAACCCCAGTGTGCCCCGTATAATCCTTTACATTTGTCTTTACTAATTCTAAACTTACCTTTCTGGCTATGACTCTTGTGTCTTTCTTGATGTGATAATTAACTAACTATATAGAATATCCACTGCAGTGTATTTTGGACCAATTCTAGAAAACATTTTCCTTTGCGTGTTAAGACAGACTTCTGCTCCTTTTCTTGTTTTGTTTGCATTGTTAACATTGTTTGTTTTCATCCTTCCAGCCTGAACAAAAACTTTCGGTGTAATGAAAAGATTTGCCTACTACTAAGAACGGCATAATCTTTAGCATAGCTTGAGGAACTTAGAAGCAATTAAGAAGCTAATGAAGCTGATAAAATGTGAAATTATGCTTGCTACACTTAGTACAATTCATGGCAATTAGACAAGAACTGCATTAAATGTAGGCTCTTTTAAAGCTTTGTCTCTACTACTCAGTTTATACCCTATATTTCAGTGGTAAATTCAGCTTAGGTACAGGAAAGTGTTGTGCTCTGTCACAAATACTGCAACACTGCTTTACATTCTGTGCTTTTATTTCAGTAATAGGACAGGGAGCCTGTTTGCAAATTGCCAAACTGTTTACTTGAGATGCTGATCTTCTTGCTTCAGCATGTGAGACTGAGGGCTGTAGTGCATAGATTATGGGAAATGCTATGATTTCTGTTGCAGGTATTTTTAAATACATATTTTATGAAGTACAGGAATATCTAAGGAGATTCCTATCATGTACAGTAGTTAATTTAATCTCTGTATTTTAAGTACAGATGGAATTTTGTGCTATATGGATTTAATGCAGGGTTTTTTTAAAAAACTAAATCTAAAACCATGTTTTCTCAAATTTGTCCTTCAATCCAGTTCTTGATGAAGCTGACAGAATTCTAGACATGGGGTTTGCTGATACAATGAATGCAATCATAGAAAATCTACCTAAGAAACGCCAGACCTTGCTTTTTTCTGCAACACAAACAAAATCTGTGAAGGATCTTGCACGGCTGAGTCTGAAAGATCCGGAATATGTTTGGGTTCATGAGAAAGCCAAATTCAGGTATGTTGGGATCTTTTTTTACTGGGGAGGGATAGGTAGAGATTCCATTGAACTGGTTCTCTGACAGTTCCCTGAATCAGAGGTTGCATTGTGCGTCCATCACTGGGTCAGTGTCTGATCCTGCTGTGTGCCTTCCTGAAAGCAAGGAATCCACAAATAAGAGGGGACTAGTTCTGACTGAATCATTACAGGCAGGCTGAAGCTGTGCTTGTCTTGTCTCCTCAGGCAGCTTCTCAGACTGGAAATTTTTTTCCTCAGGAAGAAGCCACAGAGTGGATTATAGCCAGTGTCCTGGGTCTAGAAGCACTCAGTTCTGAATTACTCCTTTTTTTGTTGTTCGGCTTCCTTGCCTCCTGTGTGTGTGCTTACTGTGCAAAACCATCACATGTATGCGCAAATACAGTTTGTCTGTGTGCCGTTTATAAATCTGGTTTTCCAAGGACATGCTTTCCTATTGGGAAAGTGCAGAATGACAGTCTTGTTTGTGTGTTCAGTATTAGGTGCCCAAAAGAAAGCATGTGGTGTTAGTGCACATGCAGTGAGTCCCGTGGCTTCCTGATGTGCTGCGTTTTCTGTGCGTGTTTAGGGCTCTGGCCCTGTGTGAATAAAATAAATTTGTCCTGCCCTACAGTTTGGAGCAGGATGGGAGGCCCTTGCTAGAAGGGAAGTATGTGGTGTGCCATGCTCAAAAAATTTAATGCATCATTAAATGAGTGTTGCTTTTTGGCACATTATTTTCTTTTGAAATCCAAATGAAGAACGTTATTTTGCATTTCTGTGGGCTCGATCATCTGAGTGTCAAATTACTCATGAACATGGATGATTCTTTTTCTGCTCTTCTATGAAATATGCATATATTTCCATATGTAAGATGCAGGAGAAAGGTGGAGCACAGAGATAAAAATGGCTCTCCTGGAATCAAACAAGAAATCATCGGGAAAATGCATGGCAGAACCACATTGAATCTTGAGGAAGTTTTTACTATTTGATTTGATAATCTCTGTATTGTACTGCAAATACATATTTTTAATCAGTAGTACTATCAAAGACATCTTAAATAAACATGATTACCAGAAAAAAAACGTGTGGTTAATATCCTCTTAGCAGAAGAGAATGTACAAGCCTTGTATGTAGTCTTCATTTTGGGGACTATCTATTTCACAGATCTCCCATGTTCGGCAAAGTCTATTTTAAAGTACATGTAATTTTTTTAAATATTTGGGAGAATTCAATTAGATAACAAACCAAATTAGAAAAAGAAAAGTATTAATTTGTTTTAGAATTTACTGCCTTAGGTTATTGCCTTATAAAAGCAATTTCCTCTGAAAGAAAGCAAAAAATGCTGTGGCGTAATTCAAATTAAATAACAGAATAAAAACTGGAGAAGTCTCTTGTACATGCTCCCAAGGGACCACCTTTAAAAAGGTAATTTTGAATACCCACGTCTGTTTAGGGTGAAGCAGAGGGACTGTGAGAGATGAGCATTTAGATGTGTTTCAAGGGCAAATATCCCAAAGAATTTTTTTTGTTGTTTTATTTCTGCTTTTAAGAACAGAAATGTGAGTTCCGAAGACAATTCAGAGCTTTAGAAAGTCACTTTGCAACTCAGAGTAATCAGTAGAAGTACATCAATGCTCTCTTTTTGTGCGTAATTAGACTCTGCTTTGACATTGCCTTAAGCACAAATGATGCTTTAATAGGACTAATAGACAAAATTGCATTTTAAGTCAAGGCAATTTGAATGTCGCTGCTTAGACGTGGAAAGAGTTTGCCTTGCTGGTAGTAAATGAATTTAGAAGTAATGTCAAAAGTAATCTGTCCCTCCCCACTGGCTTTTAATAAGGGAATTGATGTAGCTTTCAAATGAAACTGCTAAGACTTGTTCCTCAGAGTGGGAGAGCTTTCCAGCCTGACTCCTATTCTTTTCTCCTTTTTCTGAGTATGTATAAGACACTGTTGGCTTAAAAGAGAGACATTTCTGTGATTTATCTAAATGTACTTTTTTGGTGTGGTTTTGTTTTGGTTTTGGTTTTTTTTTTTTTTTCCTTCTTTAGTACCCCAGCAACTTTGGATCAGAACTATGTTGTCTGTGAGCTTCAGCAAAAAGTAAACATGTTATACTCTTTCCTGAGAACTCATTTGAAAAAGAAGAGCATTGTGTTTTTTGCAAGCTGTAAAGAGGTATGTTTTTTTTCTCCCTCTTTCCACTCCAGCATTTTAAAACTAATAAAATGAAGATATTAATGTAGATGTCAATGCACCAGAGAGGTGAGATTGTGGATTAATTTGCAACAGGAGATTGGAGGAAGAGAACATCACCCTACTGCTGCATGTCATGCAGGGCCGGCTTGTGGGCAGTTCAGTGACCCAGGCTCAATGCAGGAAGGTTCTGGAGACCTGAGTGTTCCCAGCCATTTTTGTGGTCTGCTGTTAAAAATGAATGCTAAAAGTTAATATCAGTAAGGCCCAGCTATTTCAGTTCTGTCTTGTGGCATGCTTCACAGTTAGCTTACGAAGTATTTCAGTAGTTGTAATTGCTTTCCTTACAAGCTTTTAAATCTGCCTGTTTGAGAAAGTGTGATTGTGGAATAATACAGGAAAAGGTTTTTCTTACATAGCAAGTAATCCTTCAAATACCTACTTATAGAATTGTCCTGGCACCATTCAGTTGAAGTTATTAGCATATGTTTGTTTGGCACAGGTATTTATACCTATAACTACTGCATGTATCAAGTATTTTACAATGCAGGTATTGCTTGCTAGTATAATACAATGCTAGTATTTTACAATAATAGACCATTTTACAATGGCCTAGAAAATATTCATTGTAGTTCTTTCACCTGTGCAAGAGGTTGCAATATTTTTGTTGTTCTGCAGTTGACTGGAGAGTACACTGGAGTGGTCGACTTAGTTGTACAGAAATTCTCGGAGCTGCAGCTGTTCCTGCAGTAGACACAGTTTATGTAACTACTTTCTTAAAAAGATACTAGGTATCTGTCTGCTATAAAATAACACTGCATCCTGGGTACTGTAGGTACCTATTTTATAAGAGAAACTGTTGAAACTTGAAATAGAAAACTGAGACTGTAGACTGATTTGAGTTGCAAGTATAAAACACAGCACCCCTCCAGTACTGTCTAAAAGCAGTGCTTCTGATGGGCTGTCGATACTTTGGGCCCTTGCATATAGGCTAACTACTCACGTCCCAAGTTGTTCTTGCTGTTACTTACTCTGGTTTCCTTTAGGATGCCATCAAAAGGCATGCAGATCTTTTGCTGCAGTTGATTTCGTCTTTTACTACCTGGATGTGTAACAAGGTGTCAAACTAACATCTTTTTTCTCTGATGTGTAGAAAAGTTTGTTTAATTTGATATACCATGTCAGTTGCTATATACACTGTATATGATCTTAACAAGTTTAACATTGCATGGTAATTCTTTTCCCCCCTGGTTTGTTGGGTAGGTTCAATATCTGTTCAGAGTGTTCTGTAAGCTTCAGCCTGGTCTTCCTGTCCTGGCACTCCATGGCAAGCAGCAGCAGATGAAGAGAATGGAAGTCTACACTTGTTTTGTTCGGAAAAAGGCAGCAGTGCTTTTCGCTACAGATATTGCAGCTCGTGGCCTGGGTAGGTACCCACAGAAGCAACAGCTAAACCTGTTGAGGCTTTATCGGACTTTATACTCTGAAGACCAACTCAATTTGTGAAAAATGAAGCTGTAGTTTGCTTAGGAGCTCAGTAGGGTATCTCAAAAGAGAGATATTTCTTAGAGTTCTGCTGTTTCTTTACTGAAGAGGCCCACTTTGTCTGTGCTTACCTTTTCTTTTTATCCCAGAGAAACATATATGGTATGGAAATAGTGATGTATTTCTTTACTACATGCTGTAAGGCAGGATTTCAGCAGTTTTAAGCATTTCTGATATGACCGTATCCTGTGGGTTATTCCAAAGGATACGAAAAATTGCTAACCTAGTGGTATGTGGAAATGAGAACCTGAAATTTTAATGTCTGATATATGAGTGGCATTGTAGGACTGTATTGATAAGGAGACAGAAAAATAAATGAGGGTAAAAAGATTTTTTTTTTCTTTTAGTTCTTGGAGGCACTTAAGTATAACACAAGACTTTTCAGGAGTCCAGTTATTCTTTGAGATAGCAAGCTCTGTTGTCTAAAATGTAAGGTTTTGTCACTATGTTACAAGAAGAAAGAAGGTGCTCTAAAAACTGAAGTCAGGAATGAAAACTGTTTATCATACCTTCCATACTGCTGAAATCTCACCAGTGACTATCTAGTTTGGATATGGTTAGTTTGGTTTAGAGTGTGGGTATAATTGTGGAATACAGTATAGCTGCAGACTTGGTTAGGAAGTAACACTTCAGTGCAAAGCATGCTGCTGCTAAGTGAAGGTGCAGCAGTTAGAAAATGCTTTTTATTAATACCATTCAGTCAAGGGTGACTTTTGTTAGGCTTGGTCACCCTCTCCCATCTTTGAGAGGGGCTGTGGTATTTCTCTGTGTGACAGCTGAAGTAGTGCAGTCTCACCACAGCTAACTTCAGACCCCAGTGGTGTAGAATATTAACAGTGTGGGTGAAAAGTGGGTCAGATATTGTTACATAATTGTTAACCATAAGGTGTTTTATCATCTGTGTGACACAAAGCATGTCTATTCTTGTCAAGTGTGAAATTATGTTCCATTCATTGCACTGTCATAATTTAGGAAATGAACACACAATTAAACTTTCTTTGATGAAGAGAATGATTGTTTATGTATGCTAATGCTTGCAAGTAATTTCATTTTTATTTCAGAGGTTGCACCTAATGTCTGTAAATGGGTCCAAGTGATGGTTCTTACAGGAGGTAATGCTCTTGAATAGGAGGGTTTTG
Organism: Cnemophilus loriae; assembly: GCA_013397755.1. Lineage (NCBI taxonomy): Eukaryota > Metazoa > Chordata > Aves > Passeriformes > Corvidae > Cnemophilus > Cnemophilus loriae. The sequence continues at coordinate 2,239,354 of VZTF01002837.1, read as the reverse complement.
AGTCCAGTGAACTTATTTGATACATGTTTTTTCTTTACACAGATTTTCCAGCAGTGAATTGGGTCATTCAGTTTGATTGTCCAGAAGATGCAAACACGTACATCCACAGAGTGGGAAGAACAGCCAGGTTTGTTTTCACTTTTCATTAGTATTTTAATGTTTAAAACTAGATCACTGGAGGGACAGATAATTGGCTAGAGACTCACTTGAAAAAATTAAGATATAAATTAGAAAGAAAAAGACTCTTATCACTAAAAGACCCTTTTGATTAGTTAAGAGTAATGATTTAACTGAATAATTTCTTAGTGAGCTTCAGAGACTTGTTACAGCAGACAAAAATATCTCTGATTATTCCATCTGATCAGGGAAGATTGATAGTGAGGAAATAGAAAACCTTTTTCACTTGGCAGGATTACCTCAAAGGCTGAGTTTAGCGTGTTTGTGTGTGGAAAAGCTTGTTTTGCCACTGACATTTGTAAATAAATAAGGTTTTAGACTGTGGATCCAATTTCTTTGTGTCATTGAAGACTCTTCAAAAGAATGGAAATATTTCTTCCTTATTTTAATTTGGGAGGAAGGAATCAAATGTTAATTACAGGTTAAATTTTTAATTTTCCAAGTCTTTTGTGGAGTTATATTCTTAAGCATCGCTTTAGTTAAAATATTTGTGGCTAAGCCTTTATGATGAAAGGGAGTTACCCAGATACACTGTTGAAAACCAGGTCCTTCATCTCTGAAGTAGATTTTTAAGAGAAACAGAAGCTGTTACTGCATATAATTCAAGAGATCGAAAACCTCATGCAATTAACTGAAGGATGAAATGCAAGACCTAGCATTATATCTTGTCTCTAATTTAATTTGTTTGTAGTAGAGCTTGCAATATAGGCAGTTGTCAAACCTAATGACAGAGCAGTTGCTTAGAATAGGATTTCAACACTATAGGAATTTGAGATCTGTGTTCCTGGATCAGAAGGCTGTAAATTTTGGTGACTGTACCACAAGAGTGCACTTCCAGCACTCTTTCAAAGTGTAAATGTTTTAGCCATGCTTTCATTGTAATTGTTAACATTTATGCCTCATTCTGTCTCTGTGCTCTCTATTTTCTCATCTTCTATAGTAGAGGAGAATGATAAATTTTTAAATTACTTTGGAAAAAACCTGTCAATGAACAAAGTCAGTGAATGTTATATATAATTAAATAAAACACATAGCTATTTTGCGAATTTAAAATTTAGATGTAATCTTATGCGTACCAGTTGAGAGCAAAGCATATAGGCTTGGTTAGAATTCTGTAATATTTTCTTTTCCATCTCTCTTTTTTTTTTTTTAGTCCTGTGTGGCTTCCACAGAAGGCCTGTAATTTTGTCTTTATGGCATACTGTCATCATGGAAGGAAAACAATGTATTTGGCACTGTTTAATTGGCAGTGTTTAGGATACTGGTTGAGCTCCTTCTGAGCCATGTCACTGAGGTAAAACACCTCCCTGGAGTTGTACTCCTCAGGCCTTTTCCCAGTTCTCATTAGGAGCTGAGAAGAGCAATTGTAAGTAGGTTTAGCATGGGGAAACAGCTCCAAAGACAAAGACAAACAACTTCCCTTTGTCATAATGCTTTTCTGAGAGGACTTTAGCCTGGCAACCTTAAGGGTCTGTCTTCAGTGGCTTCTTAAATACAGCCTTCTGTGATTGCTCGAGGGACAGATTTAGACAGAAAGATGGGGTAGAGTGTCTGTCTCAGGGCCTGTGGGCTGTGCTGGATGCCTTACTGAGATGTAGTTTACATTTCCTTCCACGTGAATTTTTCAGTGGGGAAACCTTATGGAAATTGGGAGTACATCTGAGCAAGCTGTGTGAGCTGGAGGGTGTTGACTGACAGTGAAAGCAAATTCCTTCTGTAGGAAAAGCTTCTATGGGTATTTTCTGTTTCCTGATCTGATACAGAGATCAGCAGGTTCTACCTATACTGGTCATTCATTTTGAAGGAACAGACAGGCTCTCTCCATCCTTAAGGTAAAGCAGTCTTGGAAGGAAGTTTGTTTAGGAAACTTAATAGCATTAAATAAGTCTTTGAAAATAAAACAAGGGAGATGTCTGATAATTTTAAGTAAATACTGTGGAATAAGTAAATATGCTAATGCAGTTTTTGATGTGGGCAATTGAGAATGTACTTCTCATTGAAATCTGAGTGTCGAGTAGGAAGCTTCGCTTGTTTTCAATAGCTACAGTTCGTATGAGAAGCTTGTGTTTCTTCTAGAAACTTGATAAAAATGAACTGAACTGCAATTTAGTAGTCCTCATTAATGAGGTTAGAGATAATTACAAATTTTTGTGCGTTATGAGAATATAATTGCATAGAATGAAAGCTAAATTAAATATCTCATCTAATTAAGAGGCTGTGTTAAACTGTAATTAAAACTGGGATACCAAATACTGTTTACTTTTGAAGTCAGATTATTTTGTGAAACAAAAGTAAATATGAAAGGAGAGAAATTATGTTGGGGATGGGGCTGGAAAACCTTTGACTAACAATCATGGATGTGTTCCCACATCTGTCTCACAATTTTGCAAAGCTTGGTCTAAGACAAGAGGTAACAGTTTATTTTTAAGTGGATAAGGCCACTGTGTTCCCTAAGAAACATTTCACTTGCATTTTACTCTGCTGAAGAGCATAAATTGAAACTCCTGCATTTTTGATTTATGGTAAAGTAAGATCAAGAAAATCTGGATGTAGTCCAGTATTGCTTTTACTTTATAGTAGAATTGACATATATTGAGTGGGGTTTTTTTAATAACCTTGAAAGGTATGCTACAATTGGAGTGACTGGAAGCTGTTTCTTGCAGTTGCTTTCAAAATCTTAACTAGTTCACTGACAGAATTTCTGAAATACTGATAATATCATGGGCAGTCCAATAAATACTTCTGGTGTTATTTTTGCCACACAATTTCTTAGAAAAGTCAGTGGTTTAAAACACTAGATTACAGTGTTTCCTGTGGGGTTTAGTTTCAAAAACTCTAAATAAAAGCTGCTTTTAGCAATTGCCTGCAAAACTAATTTCTTCTGCCTTTTAATTTCTATTGATGCCTTCTATTCTGTAACCTATGAAACCTACAGTTAAAAGTATTCTTGATGAATTTTGTGAAACAAGTTACAGTGCCACTAGGGGACAGCAGAAGATAATAGTTTTTGAAGCACCCTGATGCTCACTTTTTTCCCCAGCTGTTTTTCCAAACATAATGTCTAAGTTGTATGGCATGAAAAAAATGTATAGAGATATTTGTTTTTCCAGTCATGACTGCATTGGTGAGACAAGACATCAAAAAGTTTATTTTATCTTTTTATTCATGCATAAATACCTTCAATTTTGGATGTACCTATATCCTGGCAAGTCTCAGTAACTAATTTCTTTCTTTCCTGGCGTTACATTCATCCCTCCACTTAATGTTTAATTTTTTTTTTTGCTTCAGAAGCTACTATTAAAATCTGCTGCTTGAGTTTAGTGATTTTTCTGTCATGAGTCTTTTTTTAAAGACACTGGCACTGGAATATTAAACAGAATAAATCTTTTTCGCTCTCTAGTTTTTATCTGTGGTATGTCCAGAGCTATATATAAGATTTAGGTCTGACTGGCTCAGAACTCCTGATGGTATTTAATCCAGCCTAGCTGGTTAGGTTTCTTAGGTGCTTACACTAATTTAGGAAAGTAATTGTAATTTTGTTGTTGTCATTAAACACAGTGTGCATACAGACGTGCTTCTTTTCTTGTAGTAACTTATATTTCTGAAAACAAATGGAATAATAAAACTCCATCTTCCCAAAGCAGAATACTCTGTTACCTGCCAGCTTTGTAGTGGCTGGTATGATGCTTAGACTCAAAGAGGTATAACTGAAGACTTTTGAGAAGAATGTGGTTTTTGATGCTTAGTGAGTACTGGAGAACACATACACCTGTCAAATTACGGACAGGTGAAAGGGGCAGGTCATAGCATGATCTTATTCTGTCAGATAGTATAAGCTTTGAAGCTCATTAATCCTCACTGGGGCTCTCCTTAAGTAATTGCACATTATATGTGAAAGTGAGACTAATAAGCCTTAAGAGTAATATGGCAATAAAGCATTTAAAAATGTGAGTCACTTAATAGTATCTTTTTCAAAGGTGGAAGCTCGATTTTTATTTCTTTTTTTAATTGGGAAAAATATTTCAGGGATATGTGTCTTGGGTCCTGAATAATCAGGACAGCCAAGATGACAACTCCTTGTTTTGATTATTTTCCTATTTTTATTTTAAAACCCACTGAAGCACTTTTAATGTTGTTTAAAAATAAATGCTGTATTAAGACCATCTCATATTATACTGCAGACAAGTCATCACCCTAACTCAAGTTAAGTAAAAATAGCTGCCAGTGGAGGTCACAAGACCTTGTTGACACCACATTTAACTTGGAATTCACTTTATTAAATTCTCTAAAATTAAACACTGTATCCTAGCTACATTCTTGACAGTGGCCTCTGATGCTGCAGTTGTACTGACTGGCACAGTGTTACCCACTAGAATTCTCTTCCTAATGGAATGGTAGGAATGTTCCTATGCGCTGAACAGTTAAGTGGCCAAGGTTATTACCTGCTGATTTGAAGCTGGAACAACAAAATAAATAAGCACATGTATTTTAACTCAGCAGAGTGGACACAGCTGCTGTGGGAAATGGATTGCTTCTGATGTAGGCTGGAGGAGCCAACAACCTCCCAAGGAATCCTCCCTTTTGGAATCAATTTATTCTAAGTCTAGCTTGATAAGGCTGGTGAGCTACTACCTGTTCTTGTCCATTGTTTCTTGTGACCAAGACTGGGAAACAGGGGCAGTGACCCAGCGTGACTGAATGAACAGGGTTGTGGTTCTGTGGTAAGAGTAAAAACCTAGTTGGTTCTCTGCCAATAGCTGTAAATGGGCTACTTTCCAGACAGAAAAAGGAAAAGGATGTTAAGTGGTCAGTGGAAAAGAAAAAATAAAATGAAGCAATCTCTGACTTCATAGCAAAATTTACTGATAATTTTTCGGAGATACTGAACTACGATCTATGCAATGGAGAACTAGAAATGAACAAAGCATTAGAAGTGATCTAAAGCAAAACCAGAAAGGGAGGCCAGTTCGCGTTTTATTGTTTAAATGCTCTGTGGGATGTCAGACTGTTCACAGCCCATGGGAAGAAGCTCTTCTTCCTGGGTGAATTGAGGACTCAGCAGTGAACACTGGCTGTCTGCTGCATCGGGTCAGCTGTGAATAGTCAAGACACTTTCTAGTCTCTTGTAATTTTTGTTGGGCTGCTTTGGTAGGACCTGCTGTAAATGGTACAGCACAGTTTCAGATTGCAGTGCACACAGATCTCTTGTTAAAGATTTGTTGTTTTAAACAGAAATACGTATTACAAAAAGAGGCCATTGATCATGTAGATGGGAAAGAAATTCCAATACGCATTTATTTTCTGTGCTCATTTGTCATTTAAAAGAACAGACTAGCAAATCACCGTATTATGAAAGAAACCCGGCTGTGTAGAAGTTATGATAAATGGTAGATAAAACTCTTCCTATTCCTGGGCCTGGAAAAATAATGTTTTCTTGGTTGGAAGCTTAGATTTCACCAGTCCTCATTATGTCACAAGGCCCAGAAGGTAGTATGATTGGAAATAAAGTTTTGCCTGAATTGAGCCTGATATTGGAGACCTAAAACCGATACTTTGTTTAAGAAATATGTTTAGAAATACTAGCTTATATAGTTAAATTTAATGATTGAATTTTAAAACAAAATATGAATTATTGTACGTCTGTGGAAGCCTTTAGGGGTAGATACAGATATTAGTTTCTCTTTGTTAAAGGATAGTGTGTGGGTGAACAGATTTATTTGTTATGTGTATCAGATTGAAACAGATCTGCTCAGAATGAAACTATCCATTCTGATACGTTTTGGATATATTTTTATAGATGTCTTATATTGTTCCATTACACAAAAAAGTGCAACACAGACAAATACCTGCATCAATTGAATGCTTTTTCCTTCACTGTTGTAGTTGTTTTATAAAAAAATTGCAAACAGTTAAAAAGTTAAATATAAATTACATGCTAGAAATAGTAGAACTTGACTCACTCTAACCTTTTTCCTAATCCATCATATATTAAGCATGATTGTTAGGTTATTAGCTAATAATTCACTGCCATTTCTTTTGGTCTTTGCAGGGGCAAATCTTTGCTCTAGAAACAGGAGTCTGTTGTATTTTGCTCACCAGTTTTTCCACATGATGAAATCATCTTGTTCTTGATTCTTTATGGAAACTAAAAGTATGTGCAAAGATTTAAAGAACATTATTTTTGCAAAATCAAGTGGTCCAGATTATTTCTGTTCTGAGAAGGGTGTGAATAAATGATTACCTTACATAGTGAATAACTTGGCTTCAAAGTGGAAGTAATTATTCAATAGTTTTGTATTTATAGTTTTGCAACTATATATCATAAAGGGTCCATTAGAGGAAGAGTGAAAATAAATAATTAGAGTGTATCATTTTGCACATGTAAAATCAGGCACATTTATTGGGATTGGTTTTGATGCTATTCCAAATGCTTAACTTACTGACCTTAATGTTTTGAGGAAAGCAGTCTCTTGCTTGCTTTTTGTAAATCTCTAGCTGATTTGATCTGGGTGAGAAAGAGACAGTTGGGCAGTTGATTGGGCATCCCTGGTGCCTGATTTCCTTTCTCTGAAAAGATTTCCTGTGGAGAGTTTCTGCAACACTAAAGTATCTGAAGGTGGCTTGTTGGCTTGGAATGCAATACTTTTCGGAATGGGCTTTGATTTAAGCTCACAGGTTTTGCAGTGATACCTTACTTCCTTCTATGTCTTTTGACAGATGAGATGACAGCAAATGTTCATGCTATCCATGCTGGCCCAGTTAAGCTAAAATTAGATCTTTAATCAAGTCAACCTGGTAAAGTCCCATTCAAGTTACAGATTAAAAAAACCCACAAAATACTTTTTTTTGAGTTTGGGGGTAAATGTGTGACGTCCAAAGTATAAAAAAATTATACTTACGGTTCCTACATGTTCGTGTGTGATAAATACCTTCAAAAACATATCACTTCCCATATATTGCATTTTCTTTAATGGGAAATATTCCAATTCAGGAAGCTGTTACGCAAGTATCTTTATATCTGCAACCCTCCTCCCCCAAATTTTATGATTATATCATCATCTCAGTTTTCTCCTTTGCCAGTTTTTAAAATAGATTATTTTTTCTTGCCAAACAAAGCAGAAATACTGCCTTTAACTCTGGAAATTTGGCATCAACTTATGTCTTCTGAAATACAAATGTTAGGGAAACATGTTGTAATACATCTGTTCGAGACAACCTGTATAACATTTCTTGTAAGGTCAGCATATCCATGCACCTTATCCTTACAATTCCCTTTCCATAACTTTTTTCGTCCTGGATATTTGCTTTTACAGCAGGACACTGGTGCCCGATGACCATCATGAGATGGTTCCCATTCCCATTTTATTCTGTTGGGACCACAGCTCATATGTCACTGACAATTAAAGTGTGGTCCGTTTGACTGAACCATATGTTACAATGGTCATGGCAAGGATGTAGAAGTATTCTGAATGTAGTTAGAACAAGCACAACTCCAGCTGCATGACCAGGTGGAATTGGTTAACAACCACAGTATGCTTTCATTTATTGCCTATGTGATAATGGTAATGTTTTTTGCTTTAATAGTATTGCCTAGGGGTATATGCAGCCATTGACTGGATCTGATCAAGGATGGGTTGAGATAGGTTACGATTAGGCAACAATTGAGTATCTATTTGGCCTGCATGAAAACCATTTTTTTTCTCATCCTGTCTTCACTGGACTATTACCATTCTATTTCTTCATGCTTGTTACCAGATGGCTCAGGGTGATTTTTAGGAGAAGTTTAAGATAGATTCTGTCATGGCACATAAACTATCCTCTTAATTTTAGTGTGGAATTTTTTTTTTTTTCAGTCAAGTGAAGCTATTTGGCAACACTTTGTGTCTCTTTGCTAAGGAAATGGTGTTCTTAACATTTTTAAACCATTTTTCTCTACTTCTAATTAGCCAGTACCACATTGTCCTAAGTAATTTATCCCACTTCCTTTTTGTCTGCCTTTGGCACTCGTTCTTGACTGTAGGCATCTTTCTTTTTCTCATCTGCAGTCACTGTAAATATAACCTTTTGCTTTATAGCACTAATGATGATTTTCACAACTTCCTTCTTGTAAGTCATGCCTGAGTTGCAGAGAATTTGCTCAGCTTTTTCAAAAGTATTGAAGTCAGTAGACTCTAGAAAATAAGGCAGATGTGAACTAGAAGTGATTTTTTTTTTTCCCCCAAAGATTTTCTGCAAGTAAGATGCAATTTTCCATGGCCTTAGAATAAATTGTATCTTGTACCCTTGGAGACTGTTAAAATCACAGTGCAAAGATGAGTCCCTTCTCTGGTTTCTTGATCACCTTGAGGAGATGACAAGATATCATCAACTACTACACAGTCCAAGAAAGTTTGATTACTTTGAGGTTTTTAATTTACTTTTCTTCAGCAGAGTCAGAGTGCATACTTAGTGAATAATAAATCACCAGAGTGAATTAGCATTTTAGGATAGATGTTTGGTTTTGGTGATGATGGACAACTTGAAGGCTGCAGCCAGTAAGAATGGAGAGAACTTCTAATATCATCTCAGCTGCAGAAGTACTCATCCTGCTGAAGAATTACAGTAACCAGGGTTGTTTCTTCACTGTTTTGTCATCTATAAAGGTTTAAAGGTTTTATCTGTGTGCTAAAAATAATTACAGAGATGTTCCTTTGCTTTAGTGGAGAACTTTATTCCTGTAGGATACTAAGGGATGTTCTTTTCTCCTATGTTTCAGGCATTGTAATGGAAACAAATGTTGAGCAGATATAACTGTTCTTGTTACTGTTTATGCCAGTTTTTAGTAGCTTGTGCTTTCCTAAGTTTGCCAGTATGGAAGCTTTTAGTATGAAATATGCAGATAGAACACCTTGGAAAACTTAAATTTTCCACTGAAGCCTCCTTTCTTGAGATTATCTTTGATACCATGTTTTTCTGATTAGCCCATTATGAGGTTTTGTTATTTCCTTTTTTGAGAAATGAGATAGTACTGTGCCCAACTAAAACTCCTTTTTTATAGGCTGCATTTTGCTTTCTTTAACTAAAGGTCCACTGAATGGATACAAACCTTCCCATATGGTATTTAAGATTGTTTGGTTTTTAGCTTTATCAATTCTGTGATATTTTCATTTTCATGTTTAGCTCTGAAGAACAGTGTTATTATTAAACTGTTTGTTTTAATTAATTGTCACAATTACAGTATAAAATGGGCGAAGACTGTTCCTCCTTAACTTCAAATATTTTTAAACTATTGGCATTTAAAAGAGAATGTTCCCAAAATATGTAAGAAAAAGGATTGCAGTGCATCAGTAGTTACCAGATGTCTTTCAGTCCTTCAGAATGTCTGAAGGCATAGCTCTGAGAAATATTTCTATGTTGCTTTTTTTTGCTTAATAGGTGGCAAAAGATGAGAAAGTATAGGTACTTGAAAACCTCTTCTTTGTCTATATTTTCATGGGATTGTTTCCTTACTTAGCTGTAGTACTACTTTGTCTACATAAAGGCTTTACGAGACTTAATGTAAACATTGAAATAGCTGTTGTCCATAGATAGCAGATATAATGCTTGGCTTTTTTGGTGAATTACCTGTGGAATGTGCCTTTAGGATTTGTACTTTCTGAAATGATCACTGTCTCAGCATATAATGAATTCAGCACTAATAACACAAAATCAACTTTTAAGGGTCAGAATGAAGGTTTATCTGATCCCACATCCTGTTTCAGAGTGACCTCGTGGGTACTGCTGGAAAGCTATAAAAGCAAAACAAACGTAGAATGATTTTTCCTGTACTGTATCATTGCAGATTTTGGTTTTGTGGCTTGTAGAGAGGATATCTGCACTCTCTGGCCCTTCATGAGTATTTCTTCTGTGGTTTCTATGACACTGGCCTTTCACAGTGTTTTGCACACTGAATAAAAGAGATAGGATAAAGAAACAGTTTAATAATGCCAAGTCAGGCACTCTGGGATAAGAAATACCACAAGCAACAAAACTACACATATCACTTCATGCCTTTGGCTAACTTTAAGGAATCTGAAAAAATCATCGTTTGTAGAGGTTTATATAGTATACTCAAGACTTTTCTTGACAAATGGTGAAGATTGTTAAGAGATTTAATAGACATTCTTTACAGATATCAGATCATTCCCGTAGCTCTTGTTGGAATCCTTTGCTTTTGTATCATCTGCTTTGGAGAGAAGAGCAGAACTGTGTTATTCTGTACTCTAAATTGGTGAGACTGGTATTGGCAGCAATATTATCTCTGTCTTCATGTCTGGTAGATAAAAGAGAATACTTTCATCCTTCTTTCCAACAGTGCTCTGAGAGCTCAGGTTCTTTTGATGAATAATTGGCTGTCTTGGTAGTATGATCATCAATTTTTACAATAAGATGCAAAGTCATCTAAGGTTCAGTGGCTTTCCAGGATTTCAGTGGTTGTTCAGGTGGTGGCAGTGTCTGACAGGCACCCACCTTATGGATATATCATTTGGAATTTGGTTGGGTTGAAATATATATAACTTTCTTAAAAGGTGCACTTGGTCTATGTAAGCAAGTTATTCCCAACCTTAATTACTGTATAAAGGGTGCAAACATTCATGGAATGTTTGGTCAGCAGTGACAACATGCTATTGCTAAAGATAATAAATTGCTTTAAGCCAAACATATGTATTGCTTTAGAACTCTTTTTAAAGAAAGACTGTACAAGCTGATATTTCTGTATTAAGAACATTTTAGGTCTACCAATGAAATGGATTTAAATCAGTATAGATTTTGTACAGTACCAAAGTACACTCATCAATCCAGATATAATCAGTAAATTTACATGATGTTGGCATGTACAGAGATTCTTCTTTTGTATCAATTTCATTTCCATGTAAAATTTCAAAATCTAGAATGCAAAGGTTAAAATTTCATGATGAAAACATTTACTAGACATTTGTAAATTATCTTTAGAAGTCAATATCGAAACCCATCATATATAGTATTGGGGAAAAAAAAAATCCCAGACATCCAAGAGCATTTTGTTGTGATTTTTCAAATTCATCAAATGAAAGCAGAAAGCTGTAATAAAAGCTGTCAGACTGTTTTAGCTGCAGATTTTGTTGCTACTTGCATTGCTTACTGTGCTGTGACAGATAGTGTTTGTAGTTTTCAAACAATTCTGCAGTACTGTTTTTGCCAAGTGATAACTGTTTATCTTTGGAGAAATGTGGGCTCCCTGTATTCCACTTGAAATGATTTTTATCAGTTAATGGTGTGATTCTTGTTTGGTGTGCCTGAGAGCATCTTTCTGCGCTCCCTGGCCTCCCTAAAGAAAGGAGTTTAAAGCTGCTCTACAGAGCGACTTGCCAGTCTAGTTTTGCTTTGTCCTACGCATTGCTCTCATCAGTTGGTCGTGAGTTGAATTCTGTCCAGTTCTGGCATATTTCTGAAATTCAGTTGGAATTTTTTTTTTCTTTGTAATGAAGGACTGTGCAATATTTTCCTATCAGTCTGTACTCTTAGGAACTATTTGTAAATATAAACAAGGAAACAGTGTATTTGCTACAGTAGATACAGACTTAGTGCATGCAAGTTCATCATTACCCACTTCCTCAGTAGAACTTAAACCCATTATGTTGTTTGTTTACTAATGCTATTGGGTACTTTTTTCTACATGAACATCCTGAAATCAGTACATGTGCCAAAAGCAGGAATTGATATTTTCTTGTACGAAAAGAAAATGATCAAGAAGATGCTTTAAGCATAAATTAGCTGATTTTTTAATGTCTTTGCTAACCATGTATCTTGAGTAATTACCAGCTCATCTACATTTGATACAGCTGTTAAATGCACTGAAGAGTGAATGCTGGATGCATTCTTATGGGGTCAGTCTGATTATATCTTTTCTTTTGCACCTGGCAACAGCTTCTGTAAATGAAAGAGATCCTGTTTTTATGCTTTTCTTTCAGTGATGTCTCTGTGACCTGTTAGCCTTTACTGAACATGTAAGAAGGAGTTGTTATTTGAGACCAAGGCACTTACCCCTTCCTAACCTTCCCCGTCTTTGGCTTGCAGGATATGCAAAGAGAATCAGTTTTTAACCCGGTGTTAAACCTTGCCTGTTGCCAAAGGGTGCATGCAAGTAGCTGGATTTTCTAGTACTGTAATAAAAGTACACTTTGATTAAGTGCCATTTGTTTGCCACTAATACTTCAAATCGAGGAAAGAAAAGATTCACTGATCTGAATCCATGTCTTAGCCCCACATGTTTAGAACTCTAAGCATAGTTTTGAAATCAGCTCAAGTGGGGATATTGGCAAGTCACTTAACTGGTTTTCCTCTTCTATTCCCTTTGTTAAGTGAGAATTTTAGTCTGTTCTTTGGACTGCTTATAAGGAATCAAATGTAAATTCTCATTGGCTATTGAAAACATCAGCAAAAAATGTAATTTTTTCATGTTTGCTTGAGGTTTCTTTTTTTCCCCTTCTGATCAGGTACAAAGAAGGTGGTGAAGCTTTGTTAGTATTGCTTCCTTCAGAAGAAAAAGGCATGGTAGAACAGCTGGCACAGAGGAAAGTACCTATCAGTGAAATCAAGTAAGTTGCTAAGAGCCTGTCTGTTATTCAGCCTTCTTTCTGCAAGAGTGATGTGTGATGAGTCTGCGACAATCTTGATGAAGTGCTTTAATCGCCTGGAGCTGGACAAATCAGAAAAATGAATTAGTTTTGGTAGTGTTGTAGAAGTAAAAGACCTTGAGAGGTTACCTATTTTATTGCTGTTCCCAAAGGCAGGATGAGCTGCACAAATCATTCTTATCAGATGCCAATTAATATATTCACAATTTCCCAAAGAGACCTTATCTGTACTCAGCAGTTAGTACCATTAACATTTTTTCTTCAAGTGTCTGATAAGACTTGTAAGTAATTTAAATGAAATATTTCTTTTGTCTTGTGCCAAGAATATATGGCAAGTGATGTATTCTCTTACTCTTTGCAGCTACTTTTTTGTGTAATTGAACATGATAATGCACTCTTTCTCTTTTGCAGATTAAACAATTACAATTTCTTTAATCTGTCCCTGTATGTTTTTATTGCTGTTACCATTTTTGTTTCTCTTATCTGTTTTTTCTTTAGTTCTAGACTATGTCTCCAGTTTTTCATGACCTTTCTGAATCAGTTAGTTGAAGGACAGGAAGTAAAAGATGGTCATATTACTCGCTAAAAAGAGTGTTCCAAGGGAACCCTATAAAGAGCTATGCTATCTGTACAAATAGAACTGACTTTGAAGGAGTTGTAGAAGCACATAACAATACCAAGTAAAAATAAAAAAGCATGTTCCCATTTTCTGTTAAATGCAGAGTAATGGATATGTAGGAAACACGAAAGCCCTAACTGTGAAAATATTAGAAAAAAAGACCACCACTAAAAGAATTGATGGTAGTTTCTTATTTAGCAGCGATAGGTAGGAAGGAGTTTACTGTTCTTTGAGCCTGTCAGTCTGATGTTGAATGAAAAGAGAAAAAAGAATGTGAAAGAAATATGGAAGAAGAATTGAAAACAAGCCAGAAAATGTGATATGAGCCTGACTTCATTTTCAACACTTAAAAAGTTCAGGTCACACCATGCCAAAAATCGTACAGTAGAGATAAAAGAAATCAGAGAAGGATGACAAGGTAGAAAATGTAAGTTTCTCTATGAGTGGGTATGAGCAAAGTTAGGACTGTTTTACTTTGAAAAGCTGTGGTTTGCATGTGAAGATACGGATATCTAAGCAAAGAAGATTAACTATGCTGAATTTCTCTGTAGAACAGTTGTTTTCGAGAAGAAAACAAAAGTTTCAGGATGAAACTTTAGGTGGTTATTTACACCTCATTGCTTAAATCTTCAGGTTTGCTCAAAATTTACAAGTTGTCATTTCTTCAGAGAATAGAAACAATGCATATAGCACTTACTGGATTTAAGATTTAGTTTTATTTTTTTGAAGTATTTTTGTTGTATAGGATATGCCATTTCGAAGGCTCTTCTGAACTGTACTTGTGAATTCTGTTTCTGTGTAACAGAGTGCACAGCAGCTGGTGAAATAAATCCACCTTTTCTGGTCAAACACATGTATCAAATCCATGTAGGATGTGCATGAACTTCAAACATAAACAGTTTTTGCTAAAACAGTGAAATAAGGATGAGAATGCAGTCCAACTACTTAATGACAAACCCGAACAAAACCCCACCAACTGAATGTGGATAATATCAGTAAAGAAGCTGAAGTCTGATATTTTCTTTTCCCTTAAGTGTCATAGTGCTTTGAAAAGGATCTGTTCCATAACCACTGCACTAAATTGTCTCTTTTTCCAAACTTCATCTTTTTCCTTCTTAAAATGATAGTTATTCAAGTAATTTATCTTACTTTTATATTCCGTAAATAAATGTCTGATCTCATGCACATTATAAATATTTCCCCTTTCTTTGTCAGCTAAGCTTTTAACTTCCTAAGTAACAGTGTTAATTGTTTGAACAGTTTATCAAAGGAAGTGGTAAAAAAGCCTCTTTAGCCTGTATTTATCCATGTAAATAGAAATCTGTGTTTTCGTACCAGGATAAAAATCCAATTTTACTAGAGCAAATATTTCACCCCCAATAACTGCATATTAAATTTATAATCCAAGTAAGGTGGCTCTCAGGGCTTTTGATTGATAATATATTTTAACAGCCTGCCCCAAGATCCAGTTTTTCAATCTGCAAAGCAAACTTTAATAGAATTTGTGATATAATGAAGGGGAATGCTTTCACTTAGAATTGTCTGCCTAGTGTGTTAAGATTTAAAAGGTGTAGCATTGTACTTGTAAGAGGCTAACTAAAATCCTTAAAAAGCTACTCTTGTAATTACTTGTGGATTGCAAACCAATTTAATTGTAGAAGTTTTTAACTACAGATTTTCTCATGCTGTTTACTTCCAGCCAGTTTCCCAATTAATACAACCCCAGTGTGTTAAGAAGTTGCATGAACCCATGGATCATGTTCCAGGTCTTGTGGTGAAGTCTTCTCCTGTTGTTTGTGCTTATTCACCTAATTACAGATTCTTAAGAATTCTAACTTGGGAATTAGAAGATAATGACCATTGTTCACTGCCAGTAGAGTTTAACTCTTCAAGTTTCTGAAATTCACTCTGAAAGCTTTTTTTCAAAAGCATGTTTCTTAAACATTGGTGTCTATTCAAGTGTTTGTTTTGCTGTTCTTATTAACTGTTGTTTGGTATAGTGGTTGTAAGAACTCTGTTACTTTTCTTATTTTGTATTTTTTGATTTGCAAACTGTTTTTAATGTTATTTTATTTCATTTAGACAGACCTTTTAAAACAGTTCCATAATTTGAAAGTAGAGAAAGGGAGCACTTTTCTATTTTCCTGGATACCTATTCAAAAGACTAGAGTTTAGGCTCTTTTCTTAATTTTCAATTCTAGATCTAAGCTGCCTGTAGAGGTTTTTAGTAAACAAGTCCATTCTAATCAGCACAAGCTGCCAATTTACAGGCAGTGCTTTTAATAGTACAAAACTTGACTTCATCGTTCAAACAGAGCAAGAGAAAGTGCACAATATGCAGTAATAAATACCATATTTTAGAGCATTCAAATATGGCAAAAGGGCACTCTGAAAGTATTAAATAGTATGTACATTTTTAAAAGGAGTCTGTAATCTCCAAGTTTTCCATGCAAGCTGTAAACTTAAGTTATTTTTGATAATACTTTGAGGTTACTTTGTTGCATCCAACTTTTTTGGGTAAAAAGATAAGAGCTGCTTCCTCAGGGGTTACCATAACAGCTTTTGTGTCTAGAAAATTTTACCAGAGGAAGTGCAAGTATGTCGCTACCCATGATATAATATCGCTTTCTTTAATGCTATGACAAAAAAAGGTGTTTTTTTTAGAAAACAGCAATAACAACAACAAAACACCTTGTTTTTCCTCTTTTCTTTCTCACAGTGGATAATACTTACTATGTATTCCACATGTTGGTAATATTAATATAGCGGAATCTGTTAAAACTCACTGCCTCCCAGTTGCCATAGTTACTGTAAGATGATACATTGGTGTCACTAATCAGTGTGATTATGCACCTGTGTGTGATCTGCTGGGGAGAGCCTTCCTTAGGTCCCAGCCCTTCCACCTCCCTCCAGCTTTCAGGTTGTCTTGTGTAGCCATCGGGAGCCACATTCCAGACTGAGAGCACAGTGCAAAACCTGCTGCTCGGAAGCTGAGTGGAATATGGAAACTGTTTTGCTTCATCAGGGCAGCAGGATCTTTTAGGTCGATGTTGATTTTTTTTCTTAAATTCTGTTTTGGAGAAGAGTGGGAAAAAGACAATGTCTAGTTAAAACAGTGCTTGTGTCCTAGTATTAAAACCAGGGAAAATGAGAGGAGATCGAACTGTGTATCAACCAGGAAATTTGGAGATTGCTGTCTGATCAGTTCATAAGGCCAAGAAAGCTGGGTTCATATTCACATCATGGCACAGTCAAGTGTGGCCATTTATGCAACTGGTAGGCAAAACTGTAGCTTTAGAAAGTTGTACTGCTCCTTAAGGATAAGATATGTGATCACAGAGTAAGAAATAACCAGCCTACTTAAAATGGCAGACAATGTTATAAAATCTCCTTCTAGCCTTTGCATAGTTGGTTTTAGCTCACTGGTTCTTAGCCATTTAGGCAAGCTTATAAATGATGATAATTAATTTCAGTGTTTAGCTTTTAGGTTTGTTTCTCCTAACAGTCACATGTATACAATTTATTGTAAAGAGTTTTATTTGTTTAGAAAGAAACAACATACAAGCTCGTTAAAGCCAAAATCCAATTTAACAGTGACCAGCTTTCTCATTTTTTGAATGCCAGAATGAGAGGAAGATGATAGTGGGTGTCTGTCATGATACGGTGTTGGAGGAGAGAGACTCCAGTACTACTTCTCTTTTTTTGATATTCAGTGCTGCAAATTTGCTCATTCATTAGCAAACACATAAGCTCAAAATATGCCTGGGGTACCATGTTCTTAGTTGACATTGCTTAGATTTATACCACATTATCTAGCCATGCTTTTAAATGTAAAGTATTTTGTGAGTTTTTGTCTTTTTCAAACCCTTTTCTTGCAAATTTCAATCAAATTACTCAAAATTTATATGTAGTCTACAGAATGTTGCTATGTTTTTTCTAGAATTGTTGTCTATTATGCTTGGAGCCTCAATGACATACAGTCTCTTATAAATGATGAATCATATTCCTACAATAATCAAGTAATAGAAAATAATGAGTAATAGCATGCACAGGTGAGAATTGGAACTTGGTAAGCATTTCGAGTTTGACAGTGGCAGCAGGGAGTAGTTCGCAGTCTCAGCTACTCTTTGAGTAGTGCTCCAAGGCCATTTTTGCATTACTTAAAGATTTCACACAGACCATGTTTCCCTATTTTATGAGAATGTACAACTGCCAGATGCTTTCCTGACACCAAATACAACATCTGCTGTTTCTTTCCCATTCTTAAAACCTGCTAATGCTGCTATGGAGGATAATCAAACTGATGAATCATATTTTGCTTCTGACTGAGCTATGTTAGCTTTTGAGTATTTGCTGATTTTCTTTAGGCCCTTAAAAATTGTTTTTTTAGGTATCAAGAAAAAGTTAATTGTTTAACTTCCTTTTTGCCCCCTTTGAATATGAGCATTGTATTTACCTGGCCTGCCTGATAGGACTTTTTTTCCCTTCATCTCCGATGAGTTCTTAAGATTAGATACAACTATGACTCTAAGTGCTTTAACTTTCTCTAGTTGCTATGGAGCAAATTTCTTTTGACCCATCTGATTTATCGGAGTACTTGGTCTCCCGTGATTTGTGATTCTGGTGTGAGCTTGCACTGTGCTATAGCTGTTGTTAGCTGACTGATTGCAGCTGCCACTTTGAGTGAAGAGAAGGAAAAAAGGCACTGGCTAATTTAAGGGCTTTGAGGTCATATCTTAATAGCTTTCCCATAACTTAGCAGCAATCCAACACTTTTCTGGACTCTTATTACTGATGTTCATATTAATTTTTTTATAACTCATGCTATCCCTTCTTTACTTTTTGTATCATTATATTTCAAAAATTTGTTGGTCAGTTTGTCCCCTACTCAATTTTTTATCTTCTTTTTTTCTTTCTTATGCCTTTACATTTTTAAAGCCAATTATGTGCTGTCTGGAAACTGGAACTCAAGCTTTTTGGTCTTGCACTAAAACTGTAGCTAAATAGTGCTTGTGTACGCTGTCGTTTTCCCCTGGCTTTATTTGAACAGAGTGAAGAAATTGAAATTGTAAGGGAATGAAGTTTGATACCTGTTTTCATACTTAGTAAGAATAACCTCCTACCATGTTTGCTAGGTTGTATGATACACTAGGGTGGCAGTAGCAGCTCGAAAGTAGATGAGAAGAGATCTGGGCAAATAAACCTGCGATAATGTAGGTATTGCTGGAATAAGTTTAAAAATTCAGAATCTGGGGGAGGACCTGTATATCTTCTCAGTAGGTTTAATGGCATTTTCTGTAGTGCAGTCAATATTCTTTATTTACTTGAGAAGCTCTTAAATCTGTTTAATCTCAATGTCCTTTATTATTGCTCACCTGGCTGTTCTTTCTAAGAAGTATTTAAATTTCAGTATTCCTGGCACAATGAATCTTATTTAAGCTTTTAAAAATGCTGACAATTTCCTTATGAAGACTTTTATTTCAGTATAAAGTAGTACTATAATTCATTATGCTGTTTCTGTATTTTTGCAGTATTTTTATAAAATCAAGAAGTTCTTTTCTGCTGATTTCTGCTTTGCTGTGGAAGGAGTTTCACCATCTTCCGTGAAAACTGTCTTTGAATAAAACAGCTGCTATTTGTCTTTTCTGCATTATTTGTTTGAGGAGTGTAATCTTCATCCTTAATATAGTTCCATTCTATGCTGTTTCAGTGGTAATAGTTCTGTGCATATTAAAACAATGCAAAAGATGTGAATATACTCCTGAGAACCTAATAGGTGCTTATTTTGGCATGTTCTAATATTTAAAGCTTTTTTTTTTTTTTTTTAAATTAGAATTAATCCTGAAAAACTTACGGACATCCAAAAGAGGATGCAAGCGTTCTTAGCTCAAGATCAGGAATTAAAAGAGAAAGCTCAAAGGGTAAGTCATCTGCTACACTATAATTCTTGGGGCATGTTAGTTGAATAGAACTGCTTTTGAATAACTGACCAGCAGTTAGAAGCAGTGTTTGGAACTGGAGAACCACCAGAGATAATTGAGCACTTGGAGAATCTCTTGTATTAGGAGAGAAAGATAAATTAGAGAGACTCGGAGTCCTCTGAGTGATGCCTAGTGACAGGAGAGGAGGCACAAATTTCTATACAAAAAGCTCCATTTAAACCCAGAAAAAGCCTTTATTATATGGATGGTTGAACACTGGAACAGCAAGGCTGTGCAGTCTGCAAATGCTGGTTATTAAAAACTGGGTTCCTTCCTGAGCAGCTTGCCCTAGCTGACCTTGGTTTGAGCAGGCGCTTGGACTATATGATCTCCGAAGTTTCTTCTTGACTTCAACTACTCTGAGAATTTCTTGGAAAGCTGATACAGAAAATTTAAAAATAATGCTACTAATAAAAAAGGATACTTAAAAATAGCAGATCACATTACTTGACTTAAAATGTTAGAAATATGAAACCATGTAGGCCTTACGTGACTGCTTTGATCAATTTTTATTGTCATATATCCTTAATATATGTGACAGTTTGTCCTTTCTTAGAGTAAAATCCAATGCATTGAATAAAGCATTTTAACTTTTGTTTGCATTTAAATGAGCAGCAAAATAGCTTAGAATGGCTCTTCCAGGTAAGATGGAGAATTATGTGAATGGGTTTATGAATGGAATTTCTTTGCTGTGTTGGTTAATGCTGGGAAACTTCATGGACAATATGTGAATTTCACCAAGTTTTTATCTGATTTGGGGAAGGTAGGGAAACTTCAAATAATTAGGTAGGTTCCTGGATGGAAATGAGGTTGGTTGTAAAAGACACTTTCTGTGAAGGGTGGCCTGTGAAACATTTCTGGAAATTTCTGGAAACTGTGCTACCTCTTGCCATCATTAAACATGTTTGCTGACCTTTCCCTGGTTTTATAAGATTTTTAGGCCATGAACTTTGAAGTAGAACTTACTACTTGTTTTATTGAAACACTGCAATATGTTGGTTTGTTGGGGATTTTTTGGTTTGTTTTTTTTTGTTGTTGTTGTTTTTGTGTTCTTTTTGGTTTTGTTGGGTTTTTTTGTTGTTCTTTTTGTTGTTGTTTTTGAATGGTGTATAGTATTAGCCTGTGAATTCTCTAGTTGTATCAAATCTCTTCAAAACTACAAAATCAAAAACTCAAATCGAGATGCAGGGAAACAGTTGGAAGAATAATAGGCAAGTCTTTAATGTCGGTTTTTCTTATATATGTAGGTCAAACTAAAAGAGTACAACTGAAGGCCACATGGTGAGAAATCCAGAAATGCCAAAGCTTGAGAAATATATGATTGCAGAGATTCTGGATTTGTGTTAATAACTTCTTATTTGTATGAGCTAGTGTGGGGATTAATAACACTAGAAGGTATAGTGGTAAACCTGAGTGGTAGGGTAAAATGAAGAGAGGATTGTGAAAACTTAGTGAAACCAAGAGTTTTAACCTTTCTGTTGAACTGGAACGTAAAATGAATGAGTCAAGTTGAAATATTTAAAACACTTGAGATTCATCTCACCTAGCTATAGCTGTCCTCTGTGAGTTAGTCTGCCTGAACTTTCATTTATAGCTGATGGGGTGGAATAAGCACTTCTACAATGCCTCCTGACACTGATACCTTAAAACCCCTTTGGGATGGATGGATGAATGGTGGTTTCTTTGTGCTGCAGAGGTAGCATATGTGATGTGACCTAGCTTGGATGCCTGCAGTAGGGACACTTAGTGAGTCCGAGGAATGCCATTCTTACGTTCCTGAACAAGGAGATGTAAATCAAAGTGCCTGGGGAACTCAGTGGGAGCTTTGTGAATAAAATGTCTAAGGCAATGTTCCAAGGGAATGCTTTTAAAAACTAT
The DNA here is from genome assembly GCA_013397755.1 of Cnemophilus loriae. Lineage (NCBI taxonomy): Eukaryota > Metazoa > Chordata > Aves > Passeriformes > Corvidae > Cnemophilus > Cnemophilus loriae. Next base: position 2,218,064 of record VZTF01002837.1, on the reverse strand, counting down.
TTTTGGCTTTTAGGTATTCCAGGTTTTTGTAGAGCATAAAGCATTACTTGTAGCAGTGTGGAATGTCAGCGTAAGCTTCATGCTGGCGCTTCACAAACCAGAGGCACTGGTGACGTGTCACGATCACCTCCAGCTGCCATGGGAAATTTCAGTTACACCAATTTATGTCAGAAGTGACAGAGCAGCTGGTTGGGGGAGGACGAGAGTAGGAGGAATCCAGCATCATCTTACTTGGAATGAAAACACCAACAAACCTCTGTTTCTGCCTTTGACTTTTTAAGATCTCTTAAAAGGCAGAGAAGGCTCATTCTGAATTGAGCAGAAAAAAATAATGATAAAGTTTCAAAATAGCCCAAGAATAAAATCAAACACAACATCTGTCAGTGTTGCAGATAAAAACTTAAACTTACTCTGAAAAATTTTAATTGCCATATAATTACCCTTTCAAGCCATTTTTGTTGCAGTTTTTAATTTATGGATAGCAGAGCAGTGTGATTCTTGCAGGCAAGCTGTAAATACATTCAGTTTTTGAGAAACTTGAAGTATGGACAAGTGGTTTATCACAGAAGTGTCCCTCCTTAATAAGGTTTAACTATGAATGTTCAGACATACTATGCAAATGTGCTGAAGTAGTTTTACGTGTCAGTGTGAATAAAACAATAAAATTAATGCAAAGGAAAACCTGACCTTGGATCCTTATCTGAAATGCTGGATTTCTCAGAGGCATGGGTGTTATGTTGTCTAGCCTGTCTGTTGCAAGCTGCCAAGTTCTTGACATTTGTAGTGTAAGAAATAAATTCCCTTCCTGAATGGACAAGATAGCAATGCAACACCACAGCCATGCACAGAAGTTCAGATAGGATGGTAGTCTACCATCGTGCGTTGAGGGCATGAGGTCTAAGTTATTGTGTCCTCTAAGCTTCTTGATTTACTTCAAGGTGCCTTTACTTTGTTTGAAAATTGAAAGTTCTCGATTACTAATTGCTTCAACAAACTTCATGGTTCATTTGGTGGGACATGGTTCCCCTCCTATTGCTTGGAAAGACAGTTTGAATCAGATTGGAGCTCCTTTGAAACCTTTGCAGTTCTTCTCATGGACGGATGCTGTCTTTTGGCATTTCTTGTAATTTTAATATTTAATATGTCAGTTCAGCCAGTTGTGGAAAACAGTTTAAAAAAAAATCTGTTTTTCTTGCTAGTTCAAATGTTACTGTGGCACTGAAGTGATGGATGTCCATTAATTTCTTCATCACACCCAGGGGGATATGCAGGGTGTTACAGCCTGAGATTCCAACCATACCCTGTTAATTTTGAATTTCGTGGAAACAGCACATCAAGTGAATTGTATCCATTTTAATATCTACAGGAGTTATCCAAGAAATAGATAGATAAATCAAAATTTAAAGGTAGTAAATTCATAGAGCGTGGTACTTTTTCCTTAGGTATTTCCAGTACTTGTATAATAATCTCCAGTGGTTTTGGGGACCTGTAGCTACTACTGTAATAGAACTGTAATAAGTTCATGATGCCCAACCATAACATTTTCCATAGAAGTTAATGCGTATAATATTTTTGTAATGTTCAGTTATTTAAAAAAATCCTTGAAAGTGATATGAAACAGCAGATATGGCAGGGGACAACAGTAATTGATAAAAGGGCGGGGAAAAAGCTCAGACTGACTAAACTTGTTCTCTCTCAGCTCCAGTGTGTGTGCAGACTGACAAAGTCTTAGGAGAACTGAATAAAATCCAACTGAGGTGACAGAATTTTAGGCAGAGGTTGAAGTGAACACATTGAAATCAAATAAAAAAATCAAAGTAAACAGCTTGATTTCTTGTAAAGTAGAACAACACTTCTATGCATTTGTTTGGTGTTTCACTCTTAGTTATTGTAGGGCTTGATAAACATACAAAAAGGTGTGTTCTTTCTGCCCTTTATAGTTTGTTAATTTCTAGACCATGTGTACCAAATATATACTAGTAAAGTAAGTGGATGGCTGTATAAGTTATCCAACAGACATAATGAGATTTCAACTCTGAGGCAGATAGTGACTCATGTAGATCTTCAGATCTGCAAATCTCATATTCACAGGAAGGATACTTCTTTTTTAACCTGCTTTTTTTCCATCTGTCACTGCAGAGAAAAAAGAGGCTTTCATTGATTTTTGTCACTTGCTAGACAACAATAGATTAATGAGATCTGTCAAATTTGAAGCCTTTTTCTAAATGTTCTAATTGCCTTTGTAAAATGATTAATAATTTAATGTGAGCAAAGAAGTGTTTTATTCCACATCTCAATCTTGGTAGCAGCTGAATGAATTGAGCTCGCACTTTCCACAGCTAAAATTAATTGAAAGACGTAATCAGGAAGGAAACTTTACCCCAAAAACCCTTAGCATCAGGAAAAACAAGCAAATGAAAATTTACTTTTATAGTGAAGTAATGGGCAGCTTGAAAAGTGTATCTCTTAGCTTTACATACCTTACAATTAAGTGTTTTTGTTTCAGTTTACTGGGGAGAAAAGAATGAATTTATAACGTTGCTTAATTTACTGTCTTAGCTTTCACCTTTGGAAGTGCTTTTTCTCTTACAAGCATTTAAAGAATCCCCATAAGACATCAATGCTCCGGACTGTTGGGTCTTTGCTTCTCTATCTGAGGTTAAAAAGAAATAGATTTTTTTTTTTAAATTCTGCATGAATTATTAATGCAGTAGTTTTCTCCGAGAGATGCCTGTACATAGCAGAACAAGTTGTGATTATAGGATGCTTGAATGTAACTCTCTGAGCATAACTTGCTGTTGTTATTAGTATTTGATGGTTTAAGCCTCATGGTAGGAGTTTAGGGATGGGTTAGAAATTAGGTTATGAACAATAGAAATCCAAGGATCTTTTCTGATACTTGAAATATTCCAGTACATATGCTGCTGCTGCTAGGTAAAACTAGACCATGTAAAAGAAGCATGAGAAGAATAAGAATCATTCCTTTTGGGAAGGACGGAAGGAAAATGCAATATGAGATTAAGTTATTCTCTTATGCAGTGCTTCCAGTTTTTTTGGTGAAAGTCTGTGATTAATTCATACTTCAACCTTGGACTGGTCTTAGTAGATGTTGTATAGTGAATTTGTCTTGCTCAGCTGAGTTGCATTCATTGACTGTGTGCATGTGATGAGCTGATGGTAAAATCAAGGTAATATGAATCATGTTAGACCACAGTGAAAAGGCAGCTATATTGAGTTGAATAACTTTCTGCGCATGGCTAAGATTAAGTCAGGACAGCTCAGATTGATAGCAACAAAGTCTGTTCTAAGTTCCACATAATTCAGATATCAGAATAGCATAACGACATTCAGAAAAGCTAGGAGAAAAAAATCAAATTGAGTCAGTGATGTTTCCTTCTGACTAATCTGTCATATTTTTTTTCTAGGAAAATATGACATGATGTACAGTTGGGAAATTCAGCTGATTCAGCCAATGTCAATGTAATGAGATATTTGAGTACTTGAAGTTGCATCACTTCTGTAGTAGCGATAAAATTTTGTCTGATGGGTGTTTTGAAAAGAATTTCAGTCTGAAATCAATGTTAGACTACCTTAATAGTGAAATTCTATTTTGTGTTTAGAGCAACAATATAATGTTTGTTTCTTGTGTTGGTAATTGAATGGTGTCTTTTTTTGTTGAATGGTTTTATTTTTCTTTCAGTGTTTTGTATCCTACTTGCGTTCAGTTTACTTAATGAAGAACAAGGAAGTATTCGATGTTTTCAAATTGCCTCTAGCAGAATATGCCCTGTAAGTATGGTCAACTTAAAATATGAAAACTGTATAGTGAGAAGTTTTGCAGTCTTTAAATAGCTGTTTTGATTGTGTTAACACACAGAATTGGACAGTCTTCTAGTGTATTTAGTTTCATATTTATGCTGAGCTTTTGCATATTTTCAAGGGGATTCTAAATGGAAATTATGTGTAAAAGCAATATATTGCTGTACAGAGAAATAACTTAGAGCAGAAGGTACATTTGCTATATACACTAGGAGGCAGCTTCTGAAGTAGAAGGATAGAGAATAATGTTTTGGTGTTTTTTTCCCCCCAGATTTGCTCTTCAGCCTCATAGATAAATACCAACCTATAAAATGTATTATTTTAAAAAGAAATTGGAGTATCTAAAGATGATATATTGCAGTCTCATTTTAAGTGTGATTGGGACATTTCTCCTTGGCCATAAATTACTTTTCAGAAGATTCAGTACGTTTGGCAAAGATGAAACATCTGCACTAGATTAAATAGCATCTATTTTGCTATGTCTGTTTTTGTACATATATGTGAATCATTCCACATTTCATATGCAAGGGAAATTAATTTTGACAGGTTGACTTTACAGATGACAGTCCCCTGAAATTGTTTTAAGATGTGAAGTTTTTGAAATCTCACGGGACAGAGGGTAGTCATAAGGGAGCAGAAGGTGTTCAAAGTTCGTAGTAAATTGATTTGATATGTGTGGAATTTCATACAGAGAAGGCTAACTTGTCAGCACGTGGCATAATGAACCAAAATGTGACAAATTACTAGACTCTGGAACACCTGGTCTTCCTGTGCTGTGCTGCCATTAACATGATTATGTTTTTTAAGAGACATAAGCCTATTACAAAAGATACTTTTTTACTTCATGGGCTGAGACATTTTGAAAAAGGAGAACTAGCATAAGCTCAAAAATTTTTGCTACATGCAGTGCCTGCCCCTTCTCTTGTGTGATTTGTCAGCATCTTTAAAATCTGTTGTAGGTCTTACTGTGCTGTGAATGTAAGGGGTAGCGGCAGAGGATTAGGTCTAAGAGGGATAACCACACAATTCAACCAGTGTAAGAAACCAATTAGCAGATGGTGGTAATGCTGAATTTTCAGAATCCCAGTGCTTCTTTCTGGATTTCAGCATGGTGTGCCATCTAGTATCTATATACAGAGTAGTCTACAGTTCTGTTCTTCTCAGGTCTGCGTGCCAGGATTTGGACCTTCCTCAAAATAATTCCGAGTCCCAGCTTTGGAAAGCTGGTAATGTCATTCCTGTAATAAAATGCAAGAAACAAGTCAGATGTTTGGAGAGAGTAGGAGAGGTTTAGTCAAGGCTGTGAAATATGTGGCAGTATAATCAAAAAGTCAGAAGATAATAAATCTGGAAGATAATTTGGAGATTCTGTTCTAGTTTGTTGGCACTCTTCTTCCCCTTTTTCCACACTGCTGGTCTACCTAAATATACCCTGCAGTTCCCTAGCTTTCAATTCAGTGCACAGCCACTGATACATGGATCAGTCACTTCATTTATATGAAAGTCCCTCAGAGTCTGGTAGGTTTGAATTTTGCATCCAGAAGCAACCTTGGTTTCCATTCTGTACATAAACTTACGGCAAAACCTGAAATGAGAATCCTTCCTTCCCTTTACCTTCTGTGTGCATTTTCTGAAAAGTACTTCAGCCTTTCTGTGGAGATTTACTCCTAGCTTGATAGATGTTACTCCACTAAAAATCCTGCAGAGAAAATAGGCTGTTTAATGCCCCTGTCAGGTTTGCACTGCAGGCTGTTGCCCACATTCCGATTGCTCTCCTGCTTGGCATGTCTGTGCACTGAGAATCTCTTAAGCTATGTTGATTGAGTCTGCAGAAAAGCATGTCTCTTTCATTTGTTATAGAAGATCATATATATATATGTATAAAACAAAATATATAGAAAATATGTGTGCATGTCTGTATGAGCATATAGGCACATACACATATATCTATTCTAGTGGTTGATCACCTTTAAGCTATGGTGCATTACTGTTCTCTCCAGTATCCTCTCATTATAAATTGCTATCAAGAATAATTTGCTGGAGGAAGACTTGCGTAGGCCTTGTGTTAGCGTAGGCAGCCTTTAAGTCTGATGAAGGAGAAGCTCAATTCTTGCATTAAAAAGAGAAATTTGTCTTTTGATTGCAAAGGACAGCTTTGAAAACATAAGAAAATGTAAACAAACAACAGGGTGAAAAGGAATAATTACTTAGTCTGGTCTCCTGGGGAGGAGGCAGTGTTTTGAAATATTTTCCTTCTCAGGCACTTTATGTTGCTAATTGCTAACACATATATATACACTGTTCTCCAGGGGCAGATCTTAACAGGTGAGTGTGCTGGATGGACAGGTTAGTCACAGTTTTAAGGGGCTGCCAGGGAAGGTAATTTCCTCTGTGACTGTCGTCATGTCTTTCTGGAGAAATGCAGCATATTTTTCTGTTTCTCCCTATATTGTTATATAGAGAATAAATAAAACAAATTGAAGCCAAATTATTGGGAAAATGTCTGGTACACACTCCTTAGTATCCAGATAGTTTTGCAAGTATTGCTTGCAGATCAGTATTAAAAAGCAGTAGGTAGCTGCAGGTGCTGTCAGGACTGAAATGGGTGATAGCAGAATATATGATCCGATCTGTCCACATCTGTCTGTCCTTTCACTAACCAGGGAAAGCACCCACTGCACTCTCATCCCCACCCCTGGCTTGACCCTTACTGCATGGTCAGGGCAGAAGGTTTAATTTGTTACCTTGCCCTGGCTGCTGTGAGGGAGTGCAGGGCTGTCTGTCTTGTCCTCAGGCAGTGCCCATTGCAGGCTTTGCACGTCTTGTCATCTCATTGTTGATTCTTGGCTCTCCTTCTTGCTGCTCTTATACTTACTTTTCTACATGCTAATCTCCTAACTAAAAAGATGGCTCCTAATTACTTTTACCCTGTAGTGTTCAGTCTGTGTGCACCTGTAACCAGACTTACTATTTCTTATACTCTTACCTGGTTAATCTCAGCCTCATATGTTATTGCTCATACAGACCTCAGCATTCCCTCCAGTCCTCTGTAGAGCATAACGTTTCTCATTGAACCCTCCCTCAAGCCAGCTGCAGATCCAGCTGTCCCTTCCTGAGCTTCTGTAACTACTTCTGTAAACTTTTGCCATACAGCTTTCTGAATAAGCTGCAGTCTCCTCTTTCAAAGTCCAGGGTCATTATTCTCTTAGTCATCATCCTCATTTCTTCTAGGATCTTGAGCTATCTTTTCTCATTCTGCAGCCAAGCCTGCTATTGACCTTCACTCACCTTAGAAGTGAATGTACTTGGATATGCATGAGTAGCAGTTCCAGTAGAGTGCTGCTCAGAGTTGGCTAAGCCAGCTAACTTGGAGAAGGGGTTTTTAATGCACTCTAGAAAACCTTGTTGCTTGTGCTCTGCTGTGTTGTCCTCTGAGCAGGTGTCAGGGTGGCTCAGGTACCAAGGAGCACCAGGGTTTGGAACTGCAATGTGGAGGTTCCTTTTCCTTTCCTCCGTCTTGGTCGTCTCAATTATTAGATTGCAACCATGACATCCTCTTTGTTCTCCTTCTTTGGTCTTGACCCATAAAGTCTTACATAGCAGGGCCCTCCTTCTTGCTAATAGAGTACCAGGTGTTCGAGCTCCTTAATGCAGAGAAATAAAGCTGGCTGGTAAAGTAAACAGCACAGCAAAAGCAATTTCTCTGATCATTTTGGTTATTAATCAGACCATCTGGAAAGCCTGTTAGTTCAGATTTGTGTCATTTCAGTTGATGTGATTTCTCCTGTTTTCAAACGGTTGCTCATCCTGTGTTCTGAAAACATTTTAAATGTTAAACGTGGATGTAGCATATATTGCAAGGCAAGTAATACACATTTCTTCTCTTGAAATAGCTTCTGGGAGTATCTAACCTTTACCAGCCTATTTTAAATCTTTGTCTGAACCTGTTCTACAGTAAAAGTAATCTCTGTGCTGTGTTTTTATGTGTTCAAATCATTCTGAAGAACTTCACTAATGGAGTATGTCTATATTTAGTAAATGTAGTAAGTTAAATTAGACTGAATCAGTAACTTGTGTAAAATTGTTGTGCAGCAGTTCAGTAGATGTGACCTCAGATTCTTTACAGCGGCTCATATTTTAAAAAGGACTAGCAGTCTTTTAGGAGCAGATTAGGAGCATTTGTCACACTTAAAAATGTAAAGATTTACTGGTCTTATGTTTGTTTTTTGCAAGGATAGATTTTGCTTCGAGTGTCTAAGATTTGGTCTTTCTGAAGAGTTAAGAGATGTCCAGCTTTTCTCTCATCCCAGTAGAGGCAAAGTAAAGTTACCATGTTAATGTAAACACACTCAAGGTCTTTGTATAAGCAGAATTAACAAACCTTAGAAGAGGCAGTATTTTAAGTCTGAGGACTACATTGTAGTGTTAGCGTGTTTTTAGTGTTGTCTGTTAGGATTTATGAAATCTCACTAAATAACTTACCTGCTTTTTGTCTGTCTTTATCAGAAAACCCTGCACATTTCTTATTCCAGATGAGTGTGTGAAATGGTAGCACTAAAGTAAAAAAACAGCTGCAACGTCAGTCATAGTAGGATTGTGGTCTGAGTGGCATCTAATGAATTACTGAGAACTAATAATGCCCTTTCTAGTTTATGAAAAGAAAGGCTGGTTCATACATTGAGTTGCTTCTGTATGCCTGAACTATAGATTTGGTGAATCATTAAGAAATAGTTTCTAAAGAAACTGTCAAATCTTAAAATCTGAGGAAGCTTTTAGCAGTACTAGAATGTCCAGATAGTTTGTCCCAGATTTTTCTCCATTTGGAATGTACTATGAAAAAGAGGCAGTAATGAGCCAAAACACTGATATTTCTTTGAGAAGTTATGTAATTAAAAATACTGGAGGATTGTTTGCATACACTTTTTCTAAGCTTGTCTACTATTATTGTCTTACCAAATAAATTTGACCTTCTCTTTCTCTTCTGTCTGAGGTCTGTATTCTTTTGGTTCGGAAGTAATTTGAATTTTGATAGCACTGGTCTTTTTTGGTAGGCTTGCTAAGCAGTGTAGAAAAATTTGCCAAGACTAACTGACAATTAATTCTATTCAATTATTAAAGTAAGACATCAGTGCAGTACAGCAGTCTGGCAAGTGGAATTTCATACTTGAATGAAAAAAAAATCTGTGGTGTGCAGTCTTGTCCACATCATGGGCTGAACTTCCTCTCTGTTTTGTAACTTTTGCTGAACAGAGAATAGTTTTTCACCTTGTCAGACTTTTCTGTGCATGTGTGTTCCTGATCTTTGGTGCTAGCTCTGGAGGTATAGAAGGAAAACTGATAAAATCAGAGTTTTCAACCCTGTGTACCTTGTGCCTGTCTGCTTGAGAAAGAGAAGTGAACACTGATTGTGTAGTTGCCATACAGTATTGCTGCTTGCAGTGCTTTGTCAACACTTGACAGCAATACTTTATATAGAATAATGTGAAATCTGGAAAAGCAAAAAAGCGTTTCTCTTGCAAAGGATTTGATTTTTGCAACTTTGATCCCCTTGCTGAAGAGACTGAATGCAGCAATCTCTTGGTGTGTGTTTTACTGTGCCTGGTGTTAAGGCCCAATTCCAGGTTTGAATGGCTTCCAGCTGCTGCAGTGAAGCATTACATCTGCTGTTTGGTTATTTCCATTACAGTTAGTCAATAGGCCAAACTTTAACACATCATTTCATTGCAAAGGTAATTAGTGTTTGCTGTCAAACAGTAAAACAAGTTTAAGATCGCTAGTTGCTCCAATTTCAGTTCCCAACGGTGTTGAGTTATCCTCTCAGCAATGCACTGTCAGTAAATGTGCGAAATACACTGGATGAAAACTTCCTTTGATCCATTTTCATAAAATTCTAGTTGCTATGTTATTGCTATTAACTGCATGTAGAACAGTGCTGAATTATCAGAAACACTAAACCAAAATTTTTACATTAAAAATAAACTTCATTTTTGGAAGGTTTGTTCTTTATCCTAGCAGTGTGGATTGCTGTTTGGGTTTGTTTCTACTTTTCAGTGTTTTAACCTGTGGCTGGTACCAAAAGTGCCCTGTTTAACTGCAGGTGGGGTTACATTTGGGTTGTTTATTTTGTTTGTTTAAGCAGGGCACTCCTTTTGACTATCCTGTCCCATTGGCTACCATTAAAAGTTCAAGGCTCTCCAGGGCCTACAGTGCACTCTTGCTGCTCTGGAGTATCTTTTGGGTGCTTCATGGACTGTTTATAATGATATTTCTGCCAGGTGATACGGATTAGATATTTCTCCTGTGCTATAACTCGGGTTCCTTTCAGAGGCTGTGTAGTGGAAAGAATAATTAATGCTATCTACTTGAACAGCACTGAGAGGAGAGGTGGTGTATAGCTGTTGGGTTTTTAAATTGAAAGAGTCTTTGAAATTGAAAAGTCTTTTACAGGTATGGGTGCCTGTGTATATTTGTAGCCACTGTAGTTGGTTAAATCCTTTATTCTTTTGTTAAGTGTATGTACAAGCACCAAGTACTACTTTCAGTTCAGTATCATGGGTTCTCTGTGTGTTCCTTGCACCTGTACCAGTGTCCTCTCACATTTTTTATTCACCTAGTGAGAAGGCTCATGAACTCTGAAAGAGTTGCTTTTTTAAAAAATTTGGATTTGACAGGGTCAGGTGTAGTAGCAGTGGTTTACTGAATTCAAATGGGCTGTTGAAGTCAGGGTATCTGTTCCTATGCAGCGCTCTCCAGTATTGTTGCTAGACAGAATTTTTGCTTTTTCTGCAATTTTTGTCTCTTCATGTAATGGTTATTAGTATAACTTTGAATTGTCATGAGTAACTGGGTAAAATAATAGTTTTGCTGGCACTGTTAGTTATATATGCCATGGAGGTAAAGCCTTGCTGTAGAGAGGTGGAAGCAGGTGAAATTGCCTTTGAGGGAGAAATGTCTTTCCCCTAGCTTTTTCTGCAGTTAAGTCACTCATCCATACCATGTTTGTTCTCCTGAGCTCTCAGTCACTGTGAGGTCGGGGGGATAATGTTCTGGGTGTACTTCTAATGGTGGAGGACGCTTGACAGATCAGTGTTATTTCAGTCCTTGACATGAAATCCATCTATTTTCAGTACCAAATTACATTGGTGTTTCTTCCACCATGTTTTACTGTGAATCATAGATAATGAATTGGCTCTTATCTACAACTTATCAGCTTCTTTGTTTGTTTTCCTTCTTGGGAGGCTTGTAACTCTCAATAAGAGTTTTCAGTTACTTCATTTTGCTTCCTCTTCCAATGTTCACTTGTATTTTTCACGCTAGATTTTTCTTTATGTGTTGATCAAAATTTGTCAATGTGAATGATCATAACTGAAATTGAATCACTTGAGCCATCAACGAGGGCTTCTAATTTAATCAAATTTTGTGTATCTACCTTTTAAATTTATTTGTTTAATTCCATGCTTTAGATCACTTGGTCTTGCAATGGCACCTCGTGTGAGGTTTCTTCAAAGAGTTCGGAAGCAGTTGTGTGCGAATGAGGCAGCCAATGGGACAGACCACTTGGAGGAGACAGAGCAAAATGAAAATACCTTCACCTTGGTAAATGAGGAAACAGTGGAGAAACGTGGAACTAATTTCAGTGGAAAAACATCTGTTAACGAAACTAAGGAAAAGCAGAGAAGAAAAGAAACTGAGCAATGTTCTGCTTCCAGTGGAAGTGCTGAGGAGAGTGGTGAATCTGAGGATGAATCGAAAGAGCTGTCTGAGGAGGAGGAAAAAGAAGTTCGTGTACCTAACAGGGTACCAAACTCAGACTCCATGCAGTTCTTTGAAGATGATGATGATGATGAGGATGGTGACGAGGATGATACTGAAGGTCTTGATTTACTGACAGTCAAACAACGGGATGTTTTTGGTGTGGAAGCTAAAGAGAATCCGGCACCGGTAAGTGCGCTTTATAGTAAGGCTTATGAATCTTAATTATTTTTTATTAGACATGCTCCAAGGAAGGAGGAGAGGAGAAGAGGAAATTCTGCTCTTAGCAGAATACTTGCTTGAAGTCAGACATGTTGAGCATATGTATCAGAGGTCATAAATACTCCCAAAAGATAAGTGGTGTGACTTAGCTTTTATCATTTTATGCAGTTAGGGTAGTTTTACTTGCATAACGAATATCCTTGTACTTGCTTTAATTTATGGATAATGTGACTTGAAAACCTGGGAAATCTTGACAGCTTTAATTCTTACCATTTCCTAATTTGCTTGTACATCTTTAAATAGCTGCCACTTTCAGTCATAATTTTGATGCTGAACCACGGTTTGTAGCACTGGGAACTGAACTGCAATACACGATGAGCCACTTCCCGACAGAAATCATAGCAGAACGATCTTTACAAAAATGTAACCTTCAAACAATGACTTTTACTTTTAACAGGACCGTTGCTATTAAGAATTGAGCCAGTATTAAAGAGAGAGAGGAAGTGCACATGTTTCTTGTAAAGCATGGTTATAAAAGTTTATTGAAAATATTAATGTAAATCTTTCATTTCCTTGGCGAGTAGCTTTATAATTTGGATTTCTTTGTCCTTGGTGTTCTGAGAAATATTTCTTTCTTTTAATCTTTAAATACAGTGTTACAGTAAGAGTGGTTTTGGTTTTTAAAAATTTTTTTGTAATTTCTGCAAAGCAGATCTGGTATGTGCATATTGCGATCTGTTTGGTTTTTTTGGTGTATCCTTTGCTACCTAGTAACTGTATTTCTGTAGCAAAAAGATACAAGGAAAATAGCCATCTGGTTTGGCAAGGCGTTTTTCTGAACTTAGATGCATTCAAGGGGAGCCTCCTGTTAAGCAAAGTATTTATTTTTCCAACTGGTATTTTAAATCTTTCTTTTTCTGGGCTGTTACTGAAAAACACAGGGCACTTACCATGACCTTGAAGCTAATCAGCCTACTAGCTGCATTAATAAGCAGCATCTTTTCTTTTGTATGTAGTGAAGTGTATGAACTAGTTTTATCAGGTATCATTGTCAAAGATGAGCAGCTGCACAGTAATCTGACTGCTGCCTGCACTCTCCCCTCTACTATGAGGAGGCTGACACAGGTTACAGTCTCGTCTGAGAACTGTGGAAACAGAGTTAACTTTCTGTTCCTGTTAGTTTAAGCCTGAGTGGTTCTGCCCAGGCATGGCCACTGCCTGGCAGTAGCTTATATTTATTAATAAATTTCAGTTTTGTGTAGGAAAGAACTTTGTGTTTTAAAAACAAAGTGGAGTAAAAGATCTGTGCCTTATATAAAGAATGATCATCTCATGGCTTTCTTATTGCTTCCACAATTTTGCATGCTGAAATACACAGACAAATTCATGCTGTTTTTAATATGTTGGAAAGTTTTGTTCAGGAAATGGTAAAAGGTGAAAGTTTGAGGTGAAAGAATGAACAGAAGAAATTTTATGAAAAGTATGAGTGATTTAGAAAGTAATTTGTAACCTCACTGGGTAACCTTTTAAGAGTTTTCCAGCATTAAATATTTATAGGTTAGTTTATGTTCAGGCAACTCAGACATTATTTTCTGTGATACAGTTGGATTAACTGCAGTAAGGGTTAGTAGTTCATGTTTGGTGTGCAGGTGTGGAAGACCTTGTATCACCTAAAAGCTCCTCTGCATGGGGGCATAATAACAGAATATTTAGTTACTCTTCTAAGCAGCTGAGAACAAAAAAATGAAAAGTTTCAAGATCTGTATTACTAAGAACTTAAATTATATTTAAATAAACTCCTGCAGAAATGCCTATGGTAGTGAAATCTATGGTTTTTAGAAAGTCAAAATGCAGAGCATACTCTGCTTAACTTGATCGGTACATACAGTAGTGTGGGGTTTATTACCATATGATACTGTGAAAATTATTGATAAATTGTGGAATGCTTTAAATATAAGGATTCTATTTTTAGTTAGAATAAGAGAATAAAGGTTTCTATCACTAACCATATTAACTTTTAAAGTTTTGTTGTAGAAATGCAACATTGTAGAAATTACATAAGAAGACTTAGGCATTGTCCATTTTTTATTTGACATACCTCAGTACTTCATTTTCTAGATGTTAAGAAAAAATGGATAATGTGCAACAGTTTTTACATTTTTTCCCCATTTCTTTATTTTCTGGATAGAAGTTCTGAAGTGATTATTATTGCATTAAGATGGATCAGTTCATATTTAAAGAATTAGTATTTTGAGGTGTGAGAAGCCCTGAGCAGTGTGAATGCAGTTTTCCTGTTGCCGTGTGTTGCTGTGTCCTTCTAGGGAGGACTCAGGAACCAGTTTGCTGCATTTCTAGGATGAGGAAGTGTATCAATTAATAGTATGAAAGGCTGCAGAGAGTCTAGGAGTATGAACAGAGTGTATACTCAGCTGCATCAGTTAGGAGGGTTTTTAAAAAATCTGTGTGCTAAATAAGATAGGAGTCCTTTGCAAACACTGGTATGTGGTCATCTAATTGGGGGTTTATGAATATGCCCACAAAGATTGAATTCAGTTTGCATTTATGCTTTTAATGTCTGTAATTGATTTTGCAGTTTCCCTATTCTTGCTTTAGGCTTCTCATTGACAGCAAAGCCGTCCTGCTGTGATTACTGAGCTCTAGGACATTTTTTATAAATGGAAACATTAAGTTCCGTTTCAGTTTTTGAACTGCTGTTGTTAGAGACACCATTGCTTCCTCATCCTTGTCTCTGCCCTAGTCCTTCCAATGGAAGAAGGAGCAAGGGCAGATGTTAGGCTGGCTCTGAGTATCCTCTGTGATGATGTGGTGCCCTGACCTTTGATTACAGGTGGGGTTGGCCCATCCATCTTTGTACCAAGGGAAAGGAACTGGTCAGAAAGAGCAGGGGTTATTTAAACTGAGGATGGACTAGAAACGGATTTGAGGGATTTTCTTAGAACGGTTTGTTTTTGATGAATGTACATGATACCCACCCTAACAGTAGAAGAGGGTATGGTGTGAAATGTGACACATCCAGTGTTAATCCTTCTAACAGTGTGACTTGTGGCTCGTCACTCTTTCTCTTTCTTGGTGTGTGTCCCTTGGCTGCATGTGTACTCTGTCTCTGTCATTTTGTGACAACACATATTAAAGAAAAATCTGTTCTCTGCATTACTGTGTAAAAGGAGAAACCTTGGATAAAGTGAAAGACCCTGGCAGATATTGCAATTTTGTTGTGAGCTTCCTGGCTCATTTTTTTAAGAGATAGTCGCTGGCTGCTGTATTTATGAATTTTACTTTGATATGTCAGGATTTTTAGCTGGTGGTATAACTCATGGGACTTATTTAGATAAGTGCAGTGTTCTTACGCATAAAAAGAAGGTCAGCTATATGCGTAGCGCCATTAGCAGATAGGCAGTATTTAGCTGTTGTGTTAACATTATGGAAATTATTCTTTTAAAGTGCATTTAACAGTATTAGCAGTATTGATGTTGCAAAGACTATAAGTACTCCCTAGTTACAAACTTTGTTTCTAATGCTAATTTTATGAAATTGCTTTTTGCATTTGGCAATTCAAAGGCTGTACTTGTTCAACTTCTATCATTATTTATTTTGAGAACTAAGATTAAACCTATAGCAGTGTTTCTTGGTTTTGTTTATACTTTAATTTTAGTCAACTTGTCAAACATCTCGCATACTGTCAGACTTCTCTTCTGCTCTTGAATTTTCTGTTTTAGCGTGGAAAATACTACATTACTGAGTTCTTAGGATTGCTGTGGCTTCCTCCCTGCTCCCCCATTCCTTGTTTTATGGACTCCTAAAACTTCTCAAGTGTATTCAACAATCCCTGCTTGGAACACTGTAACAAGCAAAAGCATACAGGGGGCTGCCTTGAATAGGACTTGCAGATTCCTGGGAGTTAGTCTGGACTGTTGAACAGCCTGCCATTTGAATATTGTGGCTATGGAAGGAAATTATTTTATATGCTGTGATTCTGTCTGAGCTACCTGGCTTGCCTTGCAATCCATTATTATTACGTACAGTGAAATTTTCTTAACTTCTCCAACACATAAAACGAACACTGTAAACTGACATATTATGACCTGGATATGTACATACTGATAAAAGCAGGAAAGAAGAAACAAAGGTAAATCTCCCTAACTACTGATGATGAGTGAGTCTATACCAAGAAGCAGAGAGTGGTAGCTCCTTGTAATGTGGATGTTGCACATTACATAGATCAAGGAGACATCATTTAATATGCACCAAAATGAGGACACAGTCCCCTGGAATTTTCTTCTGTGCTGTTGAGAAGAAAGCCTGTTACACTTCACAGAAATTGAAAATAATTTTCAGAGATGTGATTTATCTAGATCGCTTCTCTTACATTGTCTTTTCTTTCTGAATGGGATTTCTTTCCTTCTGTTACTTGTTATGAGAGAACTTTTCACCACTCTTATGTTTATATACTGCTTTTTTGGCGTGAAACATCTTCTTGTTCTTCTCACCACCTCTTACTAGTTACTATTCTTATGCTTTCATATTAATCTATTTTAAACCGTTGACTTTGTCTCCTTGAAGCTTTTTAGGGGACAGCAAGATAAAAAATACCCAAAGGATGGAAGAAGCAAGGAAGCAAGCTGACCGGCTCTGGTGGTGGCATTTCCCTTAGGGATAGCCTGCTTTGCTCCTGCTGTAGCAGTGTGTTGTGTCTTAGAGAAGAAAGCTGCTCCGGGCAGCCCGCTGGCTCTAAAGAGAGCATTATTCCTTGGAGAGATGTTGCAAAGCTAGCAGTCTGGCAGAGAAAATAGAGAAGTTACTTATTTGTAAGTTAAATAAAAGTCAATACTGTGATGCATTACACACCATAAAATCTCCTGCCTAAAGAATGTAAGTGCTTTAGGTTCTCAGGCCAGTAACAGAGTGCTTATGTATTTCTAGTTGAATTACAGCAAGTAATCATTTATATGAAGAACAAAATATTTGCATATAAGTGAACTAGGCCTACATTTAGATATTAGCCAAAGTGCTTCAAGATTCTAATGTTAGAAAAAATTACCAGCCATGAATGGAGACGAAACCTGCTGACAGTACCTCAAGCCTCTTTATGCGGAGCAGCCACCACAGAACACATTCTACAAAGTGAATAGAAAATTTTAAAGAAATCATATTTTCTTTCAATGCAATTTCAGTAACTTCAATACAACTAAAACTCATTTTTTAAGGGATATTTATGATGTCCAGTTTTACATTCTATGTAGTTTTTAAAAGTCTTGTTATTCAGGAGTGCTTCTGTGAGCTAAAAAAAGGACAGACCGAAACAATTTCCTTGTGTTCTTGGACAACTTTTGCTTTTTGGATTTGCAGGAAAGTTCATTTCCCTGGCTCTACTATTTTTGAGTAGAACATTCATGACTTGCTTGCCAGATTAAACTGTACAACAGAGGCTTTTCAGGCAGTCCCTTGTAAAAACCCATTACCTACATTAAACTCCAGCTCTGTAGATCAGTCACTGTTTTAGACTTTCTTCGTTCCTTTCTCAGGTTAGCTGCTTTAGCACCCTTCTGTTGGCTCCACATACATCTTCAAATTTCTCTCTAAAGATTTCTATTTCTATTGCATTTTTACCAGCTTACTAAGAACTTCCGTAGTTTATGAAAAATTCACTGTATTTAGGTTTGTCATACTTATAAGAATGCACTCCAGATATTTGGGCTAATCCCTGTGATGCTTAGGTTAATTTAAAAAAATCTACAATTAGAAGTCTCCGAGTTCCTGGTAAGCTGTGTATTTGAGGTAAATGGCTGCTATATATCTCTTAAAGGATATCTATTCTAGACGGTTATCTTAAATACTTTAAATCATGTTGAAAACCTGGATAAAAATACGGGTTTTTTATGAATAATTATGAACTTTATTTGATACATCTGCCGTTGTCACAGATATTAGCTTCCTGTGTCATAGGCAATGGAGTAAATAATTCTCATGTGCTGGGCTTTGCTTCAGTGGAAAATTTGGCATATTGGGGTGCTTTTGAACCACTGTGAATAATGGTACTTTTGATGCCCACAATCCATCCTCTTGGTGTTTGTTACTCTTGTAAGTAGGAATTGGGTGTAGAAGGATGGTAGATGAGTAGGAAACCTGCTGTGAACATTTTCATTAAAGATATTTGAAAGGAGCCTCATTTGAGCCAGGAAAGGCTTCTCCAGGTCTGGTGGGAGTTGTTCACAAGTCAGTGGCTTTTCCAGCTGGCTGGAATGTAGTGCTTGCCATCTAGAGCAAGGAATGTTGACAAGTTAGTAGCCACTGTAGCACACTTCTGAACTAGGCAGGGCTACCTTTTAGTTTCAGTTACCAAAGCCATGAGTTAAAATCCTTTATTCCATATGCCACCTGAAGCAGCCTCAGAAGTTGCCTTCACTCTGCAGGACCTGCTGAAGTACCACATCATTTACTGCCCTGAGGAGAGGAGGCTGTTCGGCAGTGTTTCTGTGGCTGACTTCACTGCAGTACTTTGAAACTCGCCTTTAACAATCTGAATTTTGAACGTGGGCTGGAAGGGACACTAAGCAAGTTCCCAGATAGTACAAAACTGGGAGGAGCTGCTGACTCCCTCCAGGGCAGAGAGGCCGTGCAGAGACACCTCAACGAATGAGAGGACTGGGCAATCACCAGCTATATAAAGTTCCACAAGGGAAATTGCTGGATTCTGCACCTGGGATGGGGCAACCCTGCATGTACAGACAGACTGGGGAATGAGATGCTGCAGAGCAGTGCTGCACAAAGGGACCTGGGGGTCCTGGTCGATGACAAGTTGAACATGAGGCAGCAGTGCCCTGGCAGCCAGGAGGGCCAAGCGTGTCCTGGGGGGCATCAGGCACAGCATGGCCAGCTGGGCAAGGGAGGGGATTGTCCTGCTCTGCTCTGCACTGGGGCGGCCTCACCTCAAGCGCTGGGGGCAGTTTTGGGTGCCACAGTATATAAAAAAGACATTAAAATATTGGAGAGTGTCCAAAGGAGGGCAACAAAGGTGGTGAAGGGCCTTGAGAAGAAGTCATATGAGGAGCAGCTAAAGTCACTTGGTGTGTTCAGCCTGGAGAAGAGGAGACTGAGGAGAGACCCCATTGCAGTCTGCAACTTCCTTGTGAGGGGAAGAGGAGGGACAGGCACTGATCTCTTGTCTATGGTGACCAGTGAATGGCCTGAATCTGTGTCAGGGAAGTTTTAGGCTGGATATTAGAAAAACCTTCTTCACCCAGAGGGTGGTTGGGCACTGGAACAGGCTCCCCAGGGAAGTGGTCACAGCACCAAGCCTGACAGAGTTCAAGAAGTGTTTGGACAGTGCTCTCAGGCACATGGTGTGACTCTTGGGTGTGGTCCTGTGCAAGGCCAGGAGTTGGACTCTGATCCTTTTGGGTCTCTTCCAACTCAGCAAATTCTGTGATTCTGTAATCTTTCCAGGTCATTGATGGTTCGTGCTGTATAGAGTGCTCTGAGCAGGTTAGACTATTACTTACATGCTCAGGTTTCAGCATCTGGTGTGAATTCAGGCTGAAATGAGGTGTGTGCTTTATCTCTCAATTGAATAGACCCAAAATGACTGAGAGAGATGCATGGTCTTGTATGTCAGTAAATGTTAGAGTACTGTATGACTTGAAATAATTCACTAAAATCTTATTCATTTAGTACTTCTAGTAGGTTACTCAAGCCTGCAGTAATAACCTCAGTTTTAATTGTTCTTTATTGCTGATTTATAGCCTTGTTTAATATATTGCAGCAGTTTCATAGATCAGGGTGAATGAGCAAAATACTCTGCATTAAATCTGCCTAGTTTTAATCAATATTCTCTGAATCTGCAGGATTTGTAAATTATTAAAATGTCACAGTTCCCTTTAAAATCATTAGTCCCTGAATGGTTGCTGAGCGATGGCATTGGAAGTATTTATAACTATGACATAATTTTGGATAAGTGTTCTAGAAGTTTAATTCTAAAATTGTGAAATACTTCTAGAAATTATACAACACCAATTTTTAAAGGAAATGCTCCTTCCTGAAATAGCAATAATGCAGACCAACTACGAAGTATGTATCCCGAGTCTACCAACTATCTGTCAGCACAGTTAAAATTATGAGAATTATTTTTTATTGTATAGTGTCTTCTCTTATACAGACATCTGCTACTGTGAGCATTGCTTAACAAACTACCCATGCACATTTTAAACAATATTTTGAGGCATATTTCTAAATTTGTGTCTGAGCTGTGTAATTTTCAGATGGCATCATTTGATAATTTGAAAATAAAATTTGTGGGTGATGATTCATCAGCTGTTAGCCAAAGTGAGTCCTGGGGTAATTCATTAAAGTATCACTAACATTCTGGAGATCGTAATTTAATGGCCATTTTAAAAAGGAAAAATGTGTGCAGTATGTTGTTTGGGAATAGCGACCTACTGACTGACCAGGAGATGGAAATCTGCTTGGTTGCATGTAGCAGATGTTCCATGTTTTCATGAGACTGTGGTTTGTCCCAGCTGTGAGGAGTCGTACGGTTGGCGTCCCAACTGGGATGGAGTCTTTCACCTTCTGCAGCCTGATCTGTCTGCTCCCCATCTTGGATAAAGCGACAGCTGCATCCTCTGGGGATAAAATTCTCTGAAAGGAGCATTACTTTGAATGAGTGAAAGGAAATTAAACCAATTAAGACTGTAGCCTCTAGCTTTATTTCAGTTAAAAACAAATTAAGTATAAATGTCTTTGGGCTAGCCTGGTGGGGAAGTCTTAGAGGTCTTCTCATTCTTCATTACCACACTGTTCCTGTGGTAGTTTTCCACTTATTTCAGTGCAGGGTGGTTTCTCTCCTTTGCCTGAGCTATGTGTGTATTCGTTCCTCTTGCTGGAAATCTTCATCTAGCTGATGCTTACTGGGTCAAGATAAACTGCTTTGCCTCCTCCTTATGGCCCATATGTTCTGTATGGACCTCTGTGAAGTAACAGGGTTGTGCTTGAAAGGAGAGATGGCTGGCAAACATGCCTGAAGAAAATGGGATGCGTTAGTAAATCCCACAGAAAAGCATACAGATGGGTGCCCTTGAGTGGTAAAACTCATGGGAAAACAAAATGACACAGGTAACTTTTTGAGGAGCTAAATGGCAGTGTAATTTCCCTCAAATTTGTCCCCTATGTGACCAAGATCACAAAGCATTTTTAAAAACTGTCTTTCATGGTATTTTTCTGTGGTAATATTGACGGTGCTTCTTGCAGAGAGGCTGTGCACGTGGGCCACTGGAGAAGAAAAGCCAATATCAAGCTATGAAAACACTAGTATTTTGGTTTTTAAAATGAGTTTTACCTGCTAGCAGCGTAGAAGAGGAGTGTGTTTGAGGTACTTGTGCAATGCAAGTCTTGCTATACGTGCTCTGCGAAGGGAACACAAAATGATACCTATTTGAAATGGTAGCTAGTACTGACACTGTTCCTTTTAAACTGGAGTTGCTGAAAGTGCCTTTCTTGTTTCCATAATCTCCACATTGAGCAAAATTAATATTAGTTGATGTTTTGTTTTTGTTGACTCTTATCTGAGTCAGAGTGGGAGAGTCACAAAACACCAGCTGTGTGGTAGCAGCTTTCCACCAGCTTCGAAATAGTGACCACATCTTCCAGAGCATAAAATGACAGTATGTGTTTCTGTCTCCATAGGTCTGTATGCATATACATGTAATGCATATATCTCTTACTCCTGGGAAAAATACTATTTTTGCAGTCACTATACCTCCCCTGTAAATACATACAGTTCTAGTCTGAGTTTTGTGTCTGTACTTCTGGGTGATTTCTTGCATTTGGCTACTGCACATCTCATTAATGCAAAGCAGGCGTCCTTCTGGGGAGGTCGCAGATCCCGATGTTAGTACCAAGTTGGTTTTGTTGTTGTTATTGTCGTGTGGTTTTTTTTTTTTTTTAATGGAAGGCAAGAGAAGAGCAAACTGATAATACTAAAACGTGTATTAGCAGCTGCATTAAGCCTTTCCGTCTGCAGCTTGTTTGCATTAAGGTACACTGAATACCAAAATGTACTTCAGCCATAGCTATTTACATGCTTGTAAAGCAATAGGCACATGTTCTGCTGGATTCCGTTATATTCCAACCACAGGAACTCACTGATGTGGGCTTGCAGAAATGGGTAATTCCTCAGTTTGTGTATTTTGAGAATAGCCTGCTGACCTAGAATTACATCATTTCTGCTAAAGAACTCCCTGTGAACTGTTGCTATAATTTCCTGTGATGTCTGCTTGGTGTGAGATTGAGCATGGGAAGAGGGCGACTTCCAAGGAGTTCCATGAAAGTTTACGCGTCCTGGCTCACGGTTGAGTACTGTATTTGCAAGACAGGTCTTCACTGTGTTTTCTCTTGTTCTGTTTCTTGAGGTTTTCACTTCAGGTTCAAATTTGAGACTCACTTGACACATAGATGGGAAGCATAATTGCAGAATAAAGTTAAAATTTTGAGTGGTTGTTTTCATGGTGTTTTAATTGGCATTTGTGGAAGAATGTTACAGTCTCAGATAAAATACTAGGGGTTTTATTTGTTATTTAACAGCTATGGGCTATAATAATTTGTTACTTTCTCTGGCTGTTGTGCCAATAGTTTCCCCAACAATGTTGTCTGAAAAGTACAAATAGGTTCTTGTTCATCTATTCATTTTTATGTTGGTCACAAAAAGGTGAAACTTTTTAAAAATAAGTATACCATTGGGAATATATTTAGGTGTATGCTGTGTGGCGGAATGACGTGGTAACAGGAAAATAAGGACCAGTAGCAGAAATCAGGAAGTGCTATCAATGACAGGCTGTGGTAGATTAGTGAATGTTGATGCAAAGTGTATTTTGACCAGTGGATTGAAAAGAAATACTCATCTTCAGCTTTGGGACACAGATTTTGAGTGGGAGTTTCTATAGCTGTTACACCAGTTTAGAAACAGTGTTTGAAGGTGGAGGCATATTGGGAAGGAAAGCTTTGTAAGTGGCTGTCACAGGAGCTATTGGGATTGATGTCAAGAAGGGATTGAAGGGAGAAAGGAGAATAAGGTGAGAAACTTGAGCTGAAAGGCGGTAGTTTTGAATGGGTGTGACAAATCCGTGATGCATCTTTAGAACCTGACCCTTGGGGAGCCCACAGGATACTGTCTGCAAGTTCCTGTCTCTCTTAACATCATGTTCCATAAAAAACTTACACCACCTCTTTTGCACTGATATTTTGTATGTGTTAGTGTGTTGCTCGCTACCACAGGTTTGAATATTAACTATTCTACTAATATGCGGTTTCTTTTTCTACAGCTTTTTAGTGCTACAGTAGTTGCATTTTATAGATGTAAAGGGAAGTGGTCATCTGGTCTGACTTCCCTGGATATTATAACCATGTTATGTTACTCAGTCACTCCTGTATTGAATGCAAAAACTGAATTTTGCATAAGTGCACCTTTCAAAAGGCATCTTTTTTAGATCTGGAGAGATGAAGAGGTTAAAAATCCGCCACTACTAGTTACTTTTTCCGGTGGTTTAACTCATTTGTTCCTGTTGTATTGAAGAGGTGGGTATGGGATTGAAGAATAAAGAGAACAGGAGACATAATTAGAGGATAGCAGTGGAGCATAAAGATATTCCAGCAAATATTCCTTTGCCCTGCAAGAGAGACTTTATTTTAGCACAGACAAGAATGTGAGAAGAAAATGTGATACTGTTATGGAGGAGGTGAATGACATGATATAAATTGAAAATGCAGTGTGCAAATGCAAATTAAGGCAGCTTTTAGCTTATGGACAGTTTGTTGCTGAATGTTAGCAAAAGTGATTTGGAAGGCATCCTGTAGTTCCTTAGGTGTGGAAAGGACGGTGTGGGAATTGAAGGTTCTATGTTTTGACTAAGTGAACTTGAGTCAAATTTCTGCTCCTTGTCGGTTCAAGTATTATAATTATCTTAACGAGGCAAGCCTTAAAAGAAAGAGAAAAATTTTATGTACCACATCTGCAAGTAATTTTTCTCTCTCTGGTTGCAAGATCAGCATTTACTGTAAGCCAAGGAAATGTCATGTTTTCATTAACCGGTTTTGTTCTTGTGGCTCTACTTTCATAATCTTTTTTTAACATGGGAAATATAAAACATAAATTACTTTGACTTCTCTACATTTTCAAGAAGTATTGTATTTTTTTTAGTACAGATGAATTTTTCAGTGGGTCATTGAAGATAATCAATCTTGAAATTTCTCTGTTACTGCTAATCTTCTTTTATGCTTAGAAAAATAACATTCATATTTTATTTTTCCTTTGAACACTTTTTAAGCACTTATGAGCAATAATACTCTTCTAAAACATTTAATGATGTAATGTAGAATAGCTGCTAGTGATTAAAACCAAGACAGTTACAATGGAATATTTACTGGGTAAATCGAAAAGAGACTAACCAGTAAATAGTGGTATGAGAAACATTACATTCTTCTAGTGGAAAAACATCGGAGAATTGAAATGTAATTTTAGCTTGAGTCTTTTATCAAGCGTGAGCATGTCATTGAAATGTAAGTGTTGGCATGTTGTTTTCTTTTTTTCTTAAGTTAGTGGAATAATAGTTAAAAGGTACTTCCAATTATGCTGTTGTTACGTAGTCAACTTAATGTAGCACGAGTGCCGTGGTCTCCGACATGGATAGAGCTGTCCTGGCATCCACACTGTGCTGGTGTTGGGATAGGAGGTAATTGATGTAGTTGAAAACTGATCGCACTTGTCCTGCTTTTGTGGGTCCTCAGCTAGATGAATTCCTTGCCTATGTGCCAGTTCAGGCATCTCTGATTTCCTTTGCCTCGCAGTATATTCCCTAGAATTGGAACTTCTGGACTGTAATATCTACAGTGCCAGGCAATTCCTCAGATATTTTCTTGAAGAAAGGATGTGAAGTACATCAGAAAAGATTTTATTTTACGTTATGATTTTCTGCCTGTCTGGACCTTAGGAGGGAATCTAGAAAAGGGCATATGTCCTGCTAGTGCAAGATGCTGTCTAGCAAGTTGATGCAGCAAGTGGTGGGAGGCAGGAGCAGGATAGGCTGTGGGAGCTGTGCTGTCGTGGCTTCAGGCTCCTGCTGCAGTGAGAGGCTCCAGTGGGCAGGGCTGGGGCTTTGCCCAGTGGCTCACAGCCTCCTCAGGGCTTGGGCTGTAAGGGCTGAAACTGGCACTTGCACTCTGCCTCTAAAGGGGTCGATCTACCCTGGCAGGAGACATCTCTGTTTCCTTGTGTCTCATCTCTGTCTGCTACTTTAGCTTTTTTCAGGAACAGAATGCTACAGCATTCTTTCTTTCCTGAAGAGGTGACTTTGTTACCTAATTCCTGGTGGGTTATATGGTGACTCTGAAGGTACGCACCCAGTGAGATAAAGGGGCATTAATGGCAAGGAGTTGAGCATTTAAATGGAGGAATAGTACTTGTACTGCTGCTTCCTCTCTCTCAAGTCTGAAGGTAATAAGGAAGCTAGGTGAAATAAAACAAAACTAGCAAAAGCAATTTTTCTGCACATATAACTGTCTAAAGATTTTACACCTAAAGAATTATTAGCTCTTCTTTTCAGTTATTCATCTGAGCAATGCAGTGCTTCTTAAAGACATACTCCCAACTAAATTTATTCTCATTTTTGCAGCAGGAAGGCTCAAACCTACATTGAAGAATTTTTTGCAAGATTAAATATAAATTCATATGGATGTTCAGTACGTATTTGGGAGGTTAATGCTTGTATTAACTATTCTAACTTTTAAATCTGGGTTATGGATTTTATGGTTTAACCCCAGCTGGCAGCTAAGCACCATATAGCCATTCGCTCACTCCACCTCGCTGGAGTAGGGGAGAGAATCAGAAGAGTAAAAGTGAAAAAACCTCCTGTGTTGAGATAAAAGATAGTTTAATAGGTAAAGCAAAAGCTGTGCATGCAACTAAAGCAAACCAAGGAATTCGTTCACCACTCCCCATGGGCAGGCAGGTGTTCAGCCATCTCCAGGACAGCAGGGCTCCATAATGCATAGCAGTGACTTGGGAAGACAAAGACCATCACTGCAAACATCCTTCCTTCTTGGTCACTCAGCTTTATATGCTGAGCATGATGCCGTCTGGTTTGGAATATCTCTTTGGTCACTCGAGATCAGCTGTCCTGGCTGTTTCCCCCCGCAATTCCTTGTGCACTCTCAACCCACTCCCTGGTGGGGTGGAGTGGGGTGAGAGGCAGGAAAGGCCTTAACTCTGTGCAAACCGTGCTCAGCAGTAACTAAAACATCCCTATGTTACCAACCCTGTTTCCAGTACAAATCCGAAAAATAACTCCATACTACCTACTGTGGAAAAAATCAATTCTACTCCAGTCAAAAGCAGCACACTAGCCTAAAAATGCTACCACAAAATCAGTGAAGTAGTGAGTATTTAATTTCCGAAAGCCACAACTACTAAATCTGTTTCAGGAGTGAACCCAAACTTCATATTCTTAATTCTCTTACACTTTTCATCAGTTCCCATAGAATTTCATCCTCCTTGAAATGTGGTGGGCAGGCATTTGTGATTCACACAAAAAGTGCCATATGTTGCTGAAAGCTGTAAATATATTTGGAAAGAGGTGTGAAGCTCTCAAAGCTCAATACTGCCTTTACAGATGTCACTGGCCAGAGTTTATCTTGAGAATGTTTAATGAGGTGGCTCAACATAAGAACAAACCAGTTGTTAAGATAGGGGTGGCATGAAGTTTTTCATGAGTATAGCTCTGTTTTTGAGCATGATAATATTAATGTATAGTGACTCAACTTCTTCAGTCATGAGAGATTACATAGTGGTTAAGGGCATTTAAGGTGATAGGAGAAACCAGATTATTTCTAACTATAAAGCTGTAACTTGTTTGTTTTCCTCTATTTGGTTTGTTTACTCTGAGCAAATTCTATGAGCTCAATTTCTATGCTGTGTAAAAATAATTTTTTTTGTTTACACATAGGTTGCTTAAAATTCATTGAGCAGTTCTGTGTACTTTAATGTCTGGTATTCGTGAGCTGGGTCTTTGCATCTGCAGAATGACAGAAAACTGTTGAAGGTGAAAGCTTAGGTCTCATGGTAACCTATAATGTGAGTTTGAACAGTGTATTCAGGCTTTTTAAACTTACCTTTTTTATGTACTATTTTTGTATATAACAAGGAAAAGCTTTACGTTTTATCTTTGGAGTTCTCTGAAATCTTTCTGTCCTGCCTAAATCAGTGACTTATGACTGAGATTCACTGTCTTGAGACAAACTTCTGCTCTTCTCCTATGTTCAGACAAGGGGCTGAAATCTATCAACAAGAGCAGTTTAGGGCTATCTATCATCTGCCTTTTCCAGCTGTCCTTCCTGAGATCTTGCTGGAGTGTAGACTTACTGCACTCACTCCGTTCATTGCCTAAAAGGACTTGGTACAAAATAGAAATTCAGTGTTTGTGCTGTGGTACCCAGGACATCTGAATGTCAAACTCTGTCTGATAGAATTGCATTCTTCCCCTGTTTTAATAGAATTGCAAGGATAATACAGTTGAAATTCATAGTTGTCATTAAGGATAAAGTCAGCAAGTAGATAAGAGGTGAATTGGAATTGACCCTGTTTTCTTTTCACTTGAGTTAATTTACTGATTTACTAAGCCACCAACCACTCAGGATTCAGTGCATGACTTAAGTTGTGTTATAGGTTGGGGTTGTCTTAAACTTATTTTAAAAAATAGATATGTGTCTTAGGTACATAAAATATTTAACCCTTGTATGATTTATATATACAAAGTGTATATGTATACAGTGTGTAAAGGTACACTGTATTCTAGAAAATAAAAACTTATATATGTTTAATTGCATATCTATGTAATTCATATATGTGTGTATATATATGAAAAATGTGCTACCCAAATATTTGTCTACAGCATCTTTCATAAGAAACCTCACTGTTGAGTTCCTGAACTCAGCACATTTTATATGGGGTTAATTTTCTAATGCAAGTAGCAAGAGTCTGATGATTAGGATTATAGTTTTTATGGTATTTCTTACAGTCTCAGCTAGGAGTAACAACTCTTAACAGGAATTATTCTGTGTTTTGTTTCGTGATTGCCTGGAAGATGCCCTGTTTCAGAAGGCAATTGGCAAAGGCTGCAGAGTCAGAATATACCCCGCTCTTTGCTTTTGAAGATATTTCATACGATGATTATAGAATAAACTTCTTTTTGTACATGAGCTCTGCCTCACTTTGTGTTCCCTTCTGTCTTACTTCCTTTATGTTATTTTTGTTAGTGCTGACTCTGTCACAAACGCAGGCATTAGCTGACATGGGAGAGAGAATTTCTCACCAGTCAGTCTTCTTTGTGCAGAAAGATAAATCTGTGGATTTTGCCAGTCTTGTATTTAGTCTGAATGTTGGTTGTCAGATTTTCAGGAATGAGAGTGAGTTGATACCATATTGAGCTCCTTTTTATATATAAGCAAGGCAGAATGCGAAAGTTTCCTATTCATTCCGAACAGTGGTAGGAGTTCTTGAACCACTTCAGAAATTATTGTAACATAAGCAATCCACGTTACCTCAGATGTAGATTGAGAAGTGGAGGATATGGCTGTACGTAGTAGTGAGTAGCTAGACTTGAAGAAAACCGCGTCATCCCTTTTGGGTCATTCAACCACCATGATTTCCTTCAGTGTATGTGGTTATGGTTAGTAGCTGGAACTTCTGCAGATGCCCACTGTGTGCCAGGAGCAGCAGAAGTCACCCAACTGTTGCTGAGCATTAGCTCTGATTACTCACAGGGAGGGAAGGGATTTGAGTTTTTTGGTTTTGTTTTGTTCTAGGCAAATTTCAGAGAAGGTATTGCTCAACCAAAAGGCATATACAGTAATAATATAAGAGAAAGTATGTAGGGATAGTAGACTTCAAGAGATAAGGCAAAACCACACTGATGTGCAAACAGAAATGGGAGCTTACCAGTGGCAATTAGAATTCTTTAGTTCTTTGGGGACAGAAGCTAATTTAAAATGTGTGAATTGTTAATACTTCACCTTTTTATTGTATTCCTTACTTTGTGTTGGATATGCTAATAGCAGTTAAGCCAATGAAAACCTACTCTCTGTTTTATCAGAAAGTTGCCGCAGTTGTTAGACGTTACTTTGTGAACATCTGTCACTTTTGATATTAAGTTGGCATCCCCCCAAATTGTTAATGAATTCTAAGATCTGAATGGGCTGTGCTTGTATTGCAAAGCTTTGGTGGCTAGCTGCATACACAACAGGCAGCACTTCTAAATACTGGGTCTAGACTAATTAGGTTATTCTAATAGATGGGTTGTTGATGAAAGCACTTAAAACTTTAGTTGAAAGAATCTTCAAACAAACAACCAATAACAACAACAACAACAAACCCTATCCAAGAACTCCCTCTTGAGCTTCCAATTGAGAAGTATTGCTAATCCCAGCTGTGTAGTCAGAGTAATGTGCCAGCTGTCCCAGACCTGGATTTGACAGCTGAGTGCTGTAAGCAGAATGACAAGTTGTAGACAACTGTAGAGACAATTTTTGATAATGTCCAGGGTGGGGGGGGAAGATGTGTAAAATATTATTAATTTTAATGGTTATTCAGCACAGAATGAGGAAACACTGAGATAGCAGCAGCATCCCGTACTCTCCACACAGGTATTGACAAACTGAGTGCATGCAAGTACTGCACTGAATAAGTGTGGTTTTCTGGGAGATGAACTGTTCAGTTCTTGAAGCTGCAGAACGGGTTATTACTTTTTTCAGTGTTTTAAAGGCGTGAGCTACCTTTAAAGATATTGAGATACACGAGTTAAGGTGGATGACATTTTTTGGGTAGGCACAGAGGTGAAAAAAGGTAACTGCTTGAGAAGGAGAGAAAATTTGCCGTAGGAAGTGTTAGAGACCTTCCTGTGTGGCCTAGAGCAGGTCTGCAAATCCTTCTGGCCCTTTTGCAAAGTATGTAATGTATGTGCTAATGCTTGAATGGTTATTTCTGTAAGTGCATTCACAGATGATTAGAGGAATGAAGCACCTGTCCTGTGAGGAAAGGCTGAGGGAATTGAGATTGCTCAGCCTGGAGAAGAGAAGGCATGGGGTGACCTAACTGTGGCCACCTAGTACCTAAAGGGGGCCTACAAGAAAGCTAGAGATAGTCTATTTACAAGAGCATGTAGTCACAGGATAAGAGAGAATGGATTCAAACTGAAAGAGCGTAGGTTTAGATTAGATATTAGGAAAAAAACTTTACCACGAGGGTGATGGGACAGTGGAACAGGTTTTCCAGAGAAGTTGTGGCTGTCCCATCCCTGGATGTGTTCAAGGCCAGGCTGAGTGGGGCTCTGAGCAGCCTGGTCTAGTGAAAGGTGTCCTGCCCACAGACAAGAGGAAATGGCCTCAAATTGTGCCAGTGGAGGTTTAGATTAGATATTAGGAAAAAGTTCTTCCCGGAAAGGATTGTCAAGCATTTGAACAGGCTGCTCAAGGAAATGGTGGAGTCACCATCCCTGGAGGTATTTAAAAGACGTCTAGATGTGGCACTTGGGGACATGGTTTAGTGGTGGACCTGGCAGTACTGGGTTAATGGTTGTACTCGATGTTCAAGGTCTTTTCCAACCTGAATGATTCTGTGGTTCTGTAAAACAGGTTCATAAATCAGCTCTGTGACACAGGCTGCAGTACTGCAGCTTATACAGCAAATAAAAATAATGCCTTGGTCTTGGCAACTGTAATACTTATAAACTGGAAAACCAGTCTGATCTTACATGTATGCTTAAATGGTGAGACTGACAGACTGATGCATGTACACTGACTTTTGCTAGAATCTTTAGCACTCAAGCAAAGTATGCTTGTATGTGAGTAGCTTGAAATTTGAAAGCTCCTCTCTTTCTCTGAACAGTGTCAACTGCCCAGAAAGCACAACTCAGGACTTTCTGAGCAGGTGTTTATTCTTGGTGAATGAACTTGCATCTTAGCCTCATTCAGCTCATCAGCCCCGTGCCCCGTGCTTTTGGAATAGAATTGATACTTGTATCTGAAACAGCAAAGTTTAAAGGTGATATCTAAAATACAGTGATACCAACAGTGTGATTATTCTCACCTCAGAAGTGCTTCTCAATGGCTGTGGTAGCAGCCAGCTTAAAGTAGCTATGGGTGCATTTCCTTGCATTCACTTGAATGTGAAGGTGTACTTCAAATAACCCAAAAGTTTTAAAGCACTTAGCTTGTTCAGATTTTTAGCAAATAATTGAGTTTGTAATTTTGAGTTTATGAAGACTCCGTGAGTATACTTGTATTGGCAATATGTCCCAAGAGATCCTTTATTATTTCTTGAATGACAATCTAAGTGCAGCGCTCAGCCACCCCTGATGAGTGGGCTGAGCGTGTGACTGGGGAACAAAGCTGTTACTGACAACTTGTTCCCTTTAGGTTTGTCTAGGGCAGTAAATAAAAGGTACATAATTTGCATAAGCCTATTAAGTGATGTTCTCAAGGGGAATAACGATAATTTCTAATGCTGTTTTCAGTGCTGACAGTTGATCCATTTAAAAATTAGATATTGAGAAGGATTCCAGTGAATGGAAAAGGTGGAATGGTTTGTGGCTGTGCCAGGGTTTTTTGTGGTTTGTGTCAGGGAAATGCAGAAAATGTGAGTCCTTCTGTGAGCAGTGAGTGCCCAGTCTCATATGTTGTCTGGAGTGAATGGAAAAAAACTCTACCAGTACAGTTGTTTGAAGAATAAGGTAATTTCAGAGATTTAAATGCAGGCAGAAGGAGATCAATGAGCACAGTATAAATTCCATGTGACTATCTGTTTTAAGCTAAAAGTATACAGATGCTTGTTTTTCTGCATGAAACTAGCCAAAATGAATCACAATGAAATTGAACATATGTTATTTGCACTGGCTTGTTTAAATCTGTTTCACAACAAACATTTATTGGAACCACTCAAACTGTGGAGGGAAAAATGCTTTTGTGGTCTATGATGTTTCTTGGAGTGGCAGACTGAAAAAGTTCACTACATCATCCTTGTAAAATAGAAAGCTTCTGTATGCTGTCTATTTAAAAAGGGACTTGTAGAGTAACTTGATTTGGTAAAAGTATATGAAAAGACAAAAGTAAAATTTTCTTTAAATCTTTATAGCATTGTTTTTAGTTTCTCATTTAGGTTTTCCCTGTATAAGTCCCCCACCCCTCCTTAACCTTACCGTTAGGGAGGGTGACACACTGGTGTGGTTGGCCAAGGTTTCAGTGTGATTCTGTCTCCCAAAAGTAAAAATTTGTTGATAAGCATAGTTGTGAAATACGTATATGAAATCCTCCGTCTTTATTCTGAGGTGGAAGATGAATGTATCCTGGATAATGGGAATGCCAGTATGTGCTCCAAATACAGCTTTGACGATTGTCTAGGACATTTCAGAAACAAATGTTCAGTTTTTGTTGTCTCTTTACACAAATGTGTAAAAGGGTTTTTGGTACAAGTAGTTTTTAAAAATGTTAACTGGTGTAGAAAAGTGAGGTCTAGAGAAGAAAAGAAGGAAGATTTGTACTGTATTAAGCCCCTTCATTATTCTAAAAAAATATTTGTCATAGCTTAAAAAGCAGATTTTAATTTGCAGAATAGTCAAAGTGTTATTCAAAGTCAACACTGGATTGTGTTCCTAGGGTTTGAGATTATTGTTTTATTAATGCTATGTAATTAAAATGGCAAATGGAAAATTAGGACTCGGCATTTGGGGGTAGTTTTATTGATATATTCCACGATATATTTTACGTGCTTATCCAGCCTGCAAGTGTGCATAACTACTTAGACTTTTGACTATTTCTTGAAACTTAAATTAGTGAAAGCTTTTTTGAAAGGTATTATGGAACACTAGTAGTATGTATTGACTTTGTGATAATGGTTCAAACTATAATTATCTTCAGTCTTTTCACACATTGTGAAATATTTGCATAAGGGTCACAGAAATCTTTAGCAAGTACAATGTGTATTTGTTGAGTATTTTCTGGTTTGAAAATGTGGTGCTTTTATGCCCAGGATTAACACATCAGGTTATTGTTGCAGCAAGTTTTCAGTTCTGTGCCAGTAGAGCAGGTGGCTTTGATTAGATGTTGCAATGCAGTCAATAGGATTGTAGTTTGGCATTTGAGACTGCCTTGGTTTCACCATGGAAATTCTTTCAGCAGGAGGAGCTCTAGGCTCTGCCAGTGTGCCAGCCTAGCTAAGATTTGCCTGCTGTCTTAAATGGAAGCATTGTTAGGATAAAGGCTGTCATTCTTTTAAGCTTGATCTCCACTGGAGTTGTCAGAGCTGCACAGTATCGAGGTAAAATCTTTTTAAAAGTGAGTATTTTGAGAACAATCAGTTTGGTGGTCAGGCAGTCCTTGGAAGAATGTTCCTCACTGCTGGATATTCTCAAGAGGTGGCTGGACAGAGTGCTAGATAATTTCATGCTGGCTCCCTTTCCCATGAGAGGTTGGACCAGACGGTCTTTTGAAGTCCTTCCTAATTTTGTTTTGATGTGGTTATGTGGCAGATTGGTAATACTCCTGATGGACAGGTATGTGCACTGAGGAGCATCAGGAGTATCCAAAAATGTAGTGAGGGCACCCAGGCATCTGCTGTTCAGTGCAATGACTTCAGGTTGCAGCACAGCCGTCGCTGCTGGATGCCTCACATGCTCAACAGTCAGCTTCTGATTTCTGGTCTGGCACATCAGGGTAAAGCAGTACACTTCGATAAGCCAAAAGCCATATGGTTACACTTCGCAAAAATTCTCGAGCTGATGATTGAACTGCTTTATACATTATTGTGGCATGAATATGGCAGGCAGCACAGCCAACCTCAAACTGTCCTAAGATGAGACACCACTGTTCCCAGTCATTAGGGGTCTGATAAGAAAAAGTGATCAAGCCTGACACATGGACTTGCTCTGGAGTTGCTTAATCCTTCATCTCCTCTATTGCAGTGATGCAGGCAAACCACAAATATTCCTGCTGTTTTCAGAAGGGTTCTGGTGTGGGTTTTAGGATTACAGAGTTGTTCTTTTTTTCTTGACTTAGTGTCCAGTTTCAAGTAGAAATTCAGACTGGTTTAGACAACTGTGCGTACTGGTTTAGATGCTGGTGCAAATGCTGGATTGTAGAGTTAAAAGTTAGGGACCAGAGTTTTGGTTATTTTGAGGTTGTCATTTTTCCTGTGCCTTAATACTGTGCTGTCTTCAGGAGACTGGGAGGAAGTGGTAACTATATTTAAAAACTAAAAAAAGGAAACAAGTCTCCCCAAAGCCTTCAGAATTATTGGTCTGCACCTAAAGTAGAGTAGAAAATGTTGAATTTTTAATGCTTTTCATTATGAAAACACCAAATGAAATTACTTCTGCTCTTCCAAAGAGGTTAAGAAAGGATAGGAGTAGTTAAATTTCAAAGTTGTTTTGAAGCAGGTTAATTAAAAGGATCTGTAAGGTAAATGTTGACACTTTTTAAAAGAGTCTTCATACCTGTACGTACTTAATTCTTTTTTAATATAGTGCTTTGAAATATTTTTGTGCAAATGAATTTTTTAAAAAAAGGGGGGATTTTCTTAGGATTTCCTGAGGTTGTATGGATTTCAGCACCAAACTGGAGTGATTTGCTTATTCTGTACAGCACATAGTGACACATATGACTGTAGAAGGGTGGTTGGAAAAAACTGAAGTATTAATGATTAAATCTGTGAGGTTAATTTTGCCTACTGATTTACTTGAAGGAATAGTATACCATTAAAACATGGGGCTGAAGACATTTTTCATTCTACTCATGGTGAGTCTTCCCTTTGCTGGTCTTAAACAGTGTAACTTAGTCTGCTTCGATTTCCTTTACTCCATAGAACAATTAGAACAAAGCATTTTGCTGGGTCAGGGGTGTTTGATTCTGTAGAACACTTACCTGTCCCTGTGTTGAGTCAACAAACTTAAGAACCAAGTCAAGAGCCGTGTACTGTACTTAACTTTGAAGGCAAATTGTGCTTTTTAAGTGCTGCTGTATTTGTTCTGAGGACATTTTCAAGTGGTACTTCAGTGTTTTAGAGAGATACTTAGAGCTACTACGTAGAATTGCACAGGTTTGATTGTATTTTCACCTAGTGAAATCTCTGTTCTTGTCAATAATGCCTTTATTTTGATAGAATTTAAATGATTGAGCCAGGGTGGGTCCTTAGAGAAATTTCCAGACTCTCAAGTTCATTGCAGACCAAGAACTAATGTCTTAAAATGCTATTCTCATTTTTAAACTTTCTCCTCTCCCCAGTAATGAACCTAGAGACATGAATGGGACAGTTTATTTAAATTTCCTTTAGCTGTATCTATTTAAGAAGTAGCAGAAAAATCTTTTGTGTAAATGAAAGCAAATACTAGTTTGCATCCCCTGAACCTATGTCACTGAAAGCAAGTTGCTGCCTGAGTAGTATAAAATGTGTTTAATTTGGGATCTTTTCCACTCATAAATATTGAAAACTTAGCTGATATTAAATAGTTGGAAGTTTAACTGTACAAAATGAAACTTAAAACTAGTTGTGATGTTTTCTTAATTAGATGAAAGTGTGATTTCATTACAAGGAAATTGTTTTGAATAGAAGTTATTGATATTTAAAAAGACTATAAGCTGAAAGAAAAACTGTGGACCTTCTGATATACATTCTTGGTTTTCCCTCTTCAGTCTGGAGCTTTTAATAAATTTAAAGGAAAAATGGGTTCTTTATCTTCTTCTTCTTGCTGTTTATTTTGTCAAGAGGAGATGATTAGTACTGAAATGCATACGTGTGTGTGTATACATATATATATATGTGTTATGTAAGCTAAGGGATCTTTCTGAGATATTGATTGTATAAGTAGATTCTGGAGGCCAGTGCTTGCCTGGCTGTTCTCCATAACAGGATGCTCATGTGTAATCTGATTAAACTTCAAAATATTTAATTTGAATTATTTTTTTCTGGCTAGATGACATGTTTTATATAGGCAAAATATAAATGGAAGAGTAGGAGTCCGACGAAGCACACTGTGCCTATAAAAAACACACCAGGAATTTTAATAACCTGAAATGCTCTTCTCACTTTGTATTAGGAAAAATGTCGTCTTAAAGCATCCAGTTGTTAAGAACATTTTTGAGCCATGCTTGCTTTCTACCTATTCCAGGATTGCTTTGTTTTTTTGGGAATTATCTACTACGTCAAGAACCTGCTTAACTGAGATCTAATAAGGGCATGTCCTAACATAGTTTGCTTAATTCTAGATATATCACTATCAACCTTTCTGGCAGGGCACCCCAGTAACATTGATGTGTTTCATTCATCACGGAATTGTTAGGAGATTGTCTAGTCCGATCCCTCTGCCGAGGCAGGGTCATCTGGAGCAGGTTACACAGGAACCCATCTACGTGGGTTTGGAATGTCTCCAGACAGGGACACTCCATGACCTCCCTGGGCAGCCTGTTGATATTTGAATAAATTCCATCTCTAGTGTATTGTTTTTGGTTCTCCAGAATCCTCTGATCCTGTTTTATTTGATATCCAATATTAGGTACTTCAGCAGTCCTAATTCATGTACATATGGTGGATTTTGTGATGAGCCAAGTGATTATGGATTAGTTTCACGGGAACTAGTGTTGCAGTTGGAAGAATAAACTTCGTCAGCAGGTTGCAAGGCTTTTTTTGGTGTGTGCATGAATTTGGCTAGCACATACTGTGTGATGCTTTCAGTGGTGTCCAGCCCTTAAATGATTGTTTCCCCTAAAATATAGATCACTATGTTAACACTTTTCCCGTATGTGACAGCACGTAGGCGGGCTGTGTTCTGCAAAAGACTCTATACCAAGCTGGCGCTGTGAGGGGACAAGTGGGGACATATGAACTGGCAAGACATTCAAAATCTGTGAAATCTGTTGTCTTATTTCTTCCTGATAGAGTGGAAGAACAGAATAATCTGTGTCTGCGGGTGCAGAGGCAAGTAGTGTAGTGCAGTAAGAGTGGATCTGCAGAGTGAACCCCATGTTTACACCACGCTTGTGTGGGGTTTTACACTGGGGCTGATCCAGTCTATTCCTGCCCATAGGCAGTCGGAGCATGTAAGGCGCACTCCTAAGGGCATCTGAAAGTCTTGTTTCATCCGGATTGAACCCATTTCATGTGCTCTGAGACTGTTCTAGTGTGCCAACCAAAACATAATAGATAGGAACGATCAGACATACTCTGTAATGCTGATGGTCAATTTTTTGGTTTATTTTAGGTTATAACTTTTTTTAGTACATATTTTTTTGGTTTTTGTCCTCTCTACTTTTTACTTATTATCACTGAGGTTTATTCAGTGCAAAATGCCATGATGTACCATATCAATTTCCTTCATTCTTAGCAGAGTATAAATTACATGAGTATGTGTACATGGATACCTACAAATATATATTCACATACTTATGGTGAACAGTTTGTGCGTCAGTAGTCTGATACAGTTACAGCCTGTAACCAGTAGAGTCCTGGCAGTGATTAAGGAAGGCATTCAGGATGGAGGCGTGTCCCAGTGTCAGTGATTGACAGTGTACACTTGATAATGTGTTTCTTACACTGGAAGCGGCTCTGAATGTTGTCCTCTTCAGCTCTGTGTTGTAACTGTGTTCCCCAGGACCAGGTTGCCTTCCTTTCCCTGCAAACGAAGGAGTGCACTGTGTTTAGACAGGCTTGGGGAGAACTTCTTCATTAGTCCTTGCCTTATGAGATCACTTCAAACAGTGGGATATAGTGTCTTCTAAGCATTACTGTTCTCTCTTACAAGGTCAGTGTCTTTTCACTGCATGTTTATGCAGTTAGTAATGCAGTTCTCATTTCTAATATTGAGATGCTACTGTAATGTGACTTCTGCTTTAAAGGAGACAAGGATTTATAATTGTTTGCTCTAATTTGCTTATAAGTCTTCAAATGTATAATTTGAATACCCAAAGCTCCTATTAGATATTCAGTTGAAATTCCGTTCTTCAAAGCTCTTAAAAACGAAAGACTGGGATCAC
Source organism: Cnemophilus loriae (assembly GCA_013397755.1). Lineage (NCBI taxonomy): Eukaryota > Metazoa > Chordata > Aves > Passeriformes > Corvidae > Cnemophilus > Cnemophilus loriae. The sequence goes on along the minus strand of VZTF01002837.1, from coordinate 2,180,195 downwards.
GAATGAAAAATGATTTTACAGCATGCCCAGTGGCAATCAGTGCATCTAGAAGTGGGGCTTACAATATAAGTTAACTTGGAACACCACTGTACTTCATGGAATTTAAACATCCACAGCAGTATGAAATGATGGTACTTCTCCAGCTGTGTGTGCGACTTTCCAAGAGTGGAGCTGACACTGTCTGGTGGTATCAGCCAAACAGAGATCATCTGCAAGGTTGGCCAGTAATGGGATTCTGAAAGCTAAGCAGTTGGCTTTCAGTATCTTACTTGAGGATTTGTTACGATCGAATGAAACTATCAAGTTGGGTCAAGCATTTGATCTTTTATGCAGGACTGTTTGTTATTGCTGGTGATAGGGAGAAAACCAGGTAAAGTTTCTGCAGCCAAGATCTCCAGACAGCACAACAATTGCAGTAATAAGAACTTGGAGAACTCCTTAAGGTCTTCTTTAGCACTAAATTCTGCCACAGGTTTTCCAGGGAAGATAGAGCAGATGATGTCATTTCTTTCCTCCTTCTCGAAATATAGGTACATCACCACAGGGAAAGGAGAAATCAAATTTCTGGTTCTGAACAGAGACACAAAATTTTAAATGTTACCAGCTATCTGATGCAGTTTTGAAAATAGCATAGTTTGAATTTAATAGTTCTACAAATTAAATTTACTGTACAAAAAAGGTATATTTCTAGAATACAGCTAGAAGGCAAGAAGATTCTAGTATCAGATCTATGTTGAAACAATATTGTGTTTGTCAAGTCTTCATATCCTTATCTCTCTTCCTGAATGTAACTATTGTTTCTACTCTGCAAGGTCACACTGAATTCTCTGTCACCTTATTCATCACTAAACAGTCCTTCAAAGTTTTTTCCTTCATGTCAGTTCTTCTTTTAACTCCTTCCTGTGTTTTGGTTGAAGTTCATAGATTTGCAGCATATTTGTTATAAGCTGTTGCAATCTAAGATAGTTTTATCATCTTGGAAAATTTTTTTAGGAATACAGTCTTAGAATGGACTCAGCTTTCAGGATTCAGGTTTCTGTGTTTCCATATAGAAGCAATATAATCTCTTTTTTCTGCTTTACAACATAATTGTTTATTATTTTATGTGTAAATTATATCTACCTGTTCCTGCGCAGGCTTTATTTTTAAATCTAAATAACTTAAATTTCTTATTTACTCTTTATATTTTACGGGCATACTGTTTGATGCTATGTTGTGTGAGTGAGGTTTTTTTTAGAGGATTTATAATCTTACCCTCATCCCTGTGGTCTTTTTAATATGTAGGATTTGTTGATGGTTGCTCTGTACTTAAGTTGCTCCGTACTTCTGATTTTCTGTGTTGCTTTATTCTGTCTCTCTTGCAAAGTGTCCATGTCTCTGAGGCAAGATAAGCACAGCAGATGTAGCTATCATGAGTAAAGATACTGGTTAGTTTTCTGTTTTGTTCTTGATTTATTTTCCTTTTTGATTGTACTTCAGTGGTTAGCTCATGTTTGAAAAATTATGCACAGTTATTTGAGATCTTTAAGGAGGTGATATAGGTAGTGTAAAGTTCATTAGTGTGTGAATAGTCCTATATAGCCATTTTTCTGTATTAATTTGTGTTTTCTGTAATTCAGTACATCATTCTGTTATCAAGTTCAATATCACTGTGACTCCTCTCAGTAAGTTTGTTGTTGACAGATTTTTCTAACCCAGTTATTCACCCTTGCTTCAAAATTCCTTGGGAATGTGTGGAGCATTATAAATCTTAGCTGAAATTCTTGGAGGCTCCTGTTAACAACCCTCCAACTTTGTGAAAAGTGTCTTTCACTCTTAAATAAATTAACACTTTATCAGTGTATAAGGGGGTCTGCCCTCCTATTCTGCAGTTTTTCATCCTAGAATGTTTTTTCCTGGTCTTTCCAGCTGCTGCTGCCTCTCTGATCTTTTTCTTCATCGAATATAGTTATAACATAGTCTTTGTGCAAAAGCAAGTAATCTGAATTTTGAACAGTACTTCCAAGACTAATATTTCAGTTGCCAGAGTGATGGATGTGGGTAGTGGGCAGCCGAGCTGCGAGCCAGCAGGATGCAGATGCTGACTCCTCTTAGGGAAGCAGCTGCAAGAGGGTGCTCGGCTGTGCCAGGAAAAGCCAGGCTGTGCGGAGCCTCTTGGCAGCAGTTCACTGAGCAAGACTGGAAGCAAGTAATCCTACGTGGAGGCAGATAATCCCCAGTTGAAAGCCTGGAGATGGGCGTCGACATGCCAGGCAGGTTCAGCTCCTCACCTTGTACAATTTTCCACTTTTTTGTGCTTTTCTACTACAAACAAGCTGGTAGGACATCATTTTGTCAGCAGTTCCTTCTTCCCTCCAACTGTTCAAGTTTCCATACCTTTCCACAAATGATTTTTGGCTTTTTCTTTTCTCTCTTACGTTATGCTTAGGCAGTCTCAAATCACACAGTGGCAGCTGCTGGTGTTGTTGCAGGAGGTTCAATCATAGGCTGCTTATGATGTCAGTTGCTTGTGCTGCCTACAGGCCTTTTTAGGCTGTGCTTAAGGGATGCGTAACCTCCTCTGCAGTCCTGCTCTTAAGCTTGCAGTAACATCTCTGTGCTGTCTTCAGTACAGCTAGATGACTCGTGGCTAAATTACACCAGTGTCTTTTCAGTTTAAGTTGTGGTTTTCCATGTGGTTTTCCATGTGGTTTTCCATGTGGCGTTGTATCAAAAGCTTTATTGTACAAAAGTATTTTATGCATTTCTGTTACTAAAACAATTTCTTTGATAGCTAAAGAGTATGGGTTTGGCCTGGCATCTTTGGTCAACCCATGCTGAATCTTGTCCTGTTTTGTATTTTTATGTCTTTTGTTTCTGTTGCCACCCCAAATTTTAGATCCTTTCATCGCACTGAGTCACCTGGTGATAGTTGCTCTGTCTTTCCTGGGCTCTGTTTGTGACCATGCTGTATTGTTCTGAAAGCACATCCTGATATTCCGTAATCCTATATTCTTCCTGCATAACAACTCCACTATTATTGTTTTTACTGTATATGCAGTCCAAGGAATCAGTTTGATTTCAGTCCTATTAGCTGACTTGTATGATGTTATTTTGTCACTTAGATCCCTGTTTCTGCTACTTGCAGGGTTCCTGGTAAGTTGTCTTGTAATGGTTATTTATTCAGGAAACTCTAGAATCCTACAGGTTTGGTTTTGCTTAGATATATATTCTTAAGAATTTCACACTCGCTGGTAAACCCTCTTTTCTAATGAAGCTGATCTGTCCTCCAGCTGGTATCCAGTTGCTTCATTTCTCAGCCAGCTCTTTTGGGGCTTGAATTTTTCATGGTCAGAGTATCCAAGGCAGTAGGTGCTGGAGCTTGTGACACTAATAGTCCGCATCTGGGAAGTGTAGGTCCAGAGGGACTTGTTCTTGGAGACAATGAAATGCCATCTTCAGGGACTTCAGGCCGTATTTAACTCTGTCGGTAGTATTTGCAATTTCCAAAAAACTGCTTTCCTAAAGTGCAAACTGATAGATTTTAATTCTGTTTTTATTTGGGTCTTATTTCTTTAGCATGTTTCAACAGGAGTATGCCTTCTTTTCTTATGAGCTTTCTGTAGCACCTGGGGAACAAAAAATGAGATCTTTTCAGGTCTGTTTCGTCAGACATTATTGACCACTAGTGGCCAAGGATGGCAATAAAAAATCCCAAATTATGAGAAAAGAACATTCAATAGGAAACTTATAATATCTTAGGGATCATGATAAATAAATAAATTAATTTTATTTCACATAGCCATGAAATAGCATAATATACTTAATCCCAAACTCTGCAGGAATTCTGGGCTGGTTTTGTTTATTACTTACTTACTGAAAAGTTTATTTGATCTCATAGATCTATTTTCTGTCCTTGAATTTTACTTTGCTCTCCTAAAAATTGTTCTTTTTAGCAGTTTAATAATGGGAAGCTAAGTTTTGTTAAAAATTGTGCTTATAATATTTTTTTTCACTTTAGTATTCCTTCTTTTGTTCAGGGTTTCTTCTTTTATATTATATCTGAATGACTATGATAGTTATATTAAAATGGTCTAAAACTGGAAGCATTTCTCAGACTATGCAAATAAAACCATGGGAAAGTGGTCATTGTAGCTGCTATAAACAAGCAAGCAGCTTTATCCTTGGCTATACACACGGATGCAAACATACAAATCTGCTTTTAACAGATCATGAATCTCTGTGTTGCAAATGAATGTAGAAATATTTAACTTATGTTTATCTCCTCTAGTGTATCTCCTTATACTCCATATATTCCTGTCTCAATTGATGTGCCTTTAACCATTTGTGTGCCTCGCACATGTGTTTGCCCATTTGTCTGCCCAATTGTCTACCTCCAGCCTAGGTGGTTTTTTTTTTATAACCTTGCTGTATATAAAACTGGAAAGTCTTCCAATAATGACTGCTTTACAGTTTAGCTCTGTGCTACTGTGATGCTTTTGAAAAAAGAGGATTTTTCCTTTTATTTTTTCTCTTCTTGCCACATTTCCTGCCTATGGAAGTTGGTTTGGTAACTTCTGAGCTCTCTACTGCTCGGTGGTGCTACATCTTAACTTTGTTCCCATTCTGATTGGACTTTATTAAATTGGTTTTATTTCCTTTTTATTTTTCATCTCTCCTATCACTTTGTGTCTTTTCCGTGTTTCACTGGGTTTAACTGTTGTTTAAAAGAATTTAAAAAATCATGCTTCTAAGAAATAATAACACTATAAATAGCATATACAGAAGTAGCAGACAAGCAAATGCATGAAATGTTTTGGGGTAAATTAATTTTTAGAGAATGAAAAGGAATTTCAGAAGATGCTTGTTCAGATTAATGCTTTTTAGTTGTTTTTTTTCAGATAGCTTTTATTCTCAGAACTTGCTATTTGTCTGCTGTGCTTTTTATTTACTGTGTTATGTAACTTCCATTTGCTGAAATTTGCATTTCTGCTTTCATGAATATATTATTTTTCAGAAACAATTTAGGTCAGTGAAAAACTTTATTAAAATTTCTATTTATTTAGGAAATACATCACTGGAGGCTCCAGAAGAAACAATATCCTAGAATTTTTAAGCTTTAGTATTTCTGAAGTATTTATTGCTTTAACAGAAATTATGGAGAAGGGGAATAATGGGATATTAAATTTGCAGTCAGAATAAAAATAGCTTTACAGCTATAATTTGAAAGAAATCTAAGGTATTACAGTAAATAGCCCTACTATCTCAACTTTCATTAAATGGTGTACAGGCAAAGACAGTAATGGATTCTTAAGCATAAAGCTTGCCTCAGTTGGAGGTTAGCAGTTTGCATTTGAAAAAAAAGATTGATATAAAGGCTTAACACTTGCAGTTTCCTTTTTAACTACTTATTAAAACAACTGATCAAATGCTTCCTATGAGATTCATTGCTTGTTTTCATCTGTCTTAGCCATGTATTTCACTAATGTAGAGTGATATTTTAGCAGAGTGATTTGGTAATGGCTCAGCAATAAGGCAGTGTCTGATCTGGACATAAAGGTTCAGCATTTGATGTTGTGTTTTCTTATATAGCACGGCATCCAGGACACAACTAATGAGGGCTTGTAAACTGTAAAGAAGGTTGAGACACAAAGGAGATGTGCTGCTTTACAGAGGTGCTCACCCAGTGGCACAGTAAATGAGAATTTTCTCTGCAGACTGCAACTACTGCCAAATAAAAGTGGAGAAACTGTGGGCGATGAGCACTTACTCTAATTGCAGCACTGACAATGAGGAAGCAACAGGATAAAAATAAACCGCTCGTATTTTGCTGTGCCTTCCATTACTGTAGCATTGAAAATTTTTGTATCTTATGAGCAAATGGAATCTTCTGTCCACACATACTTTGGGCTGAGTCCAGTAGAATCTAGTAAAACATTTCAGCTCCAAAATACATTTAAGTTACTGGTTCCCGAGTTTTATTCTGTGAACTATCACTAATCCCTGATGTTTATGGAATGAGGCAAACTGAACACTAAGTAGCATTGAAAGAAATGAAGAGGCAAGATAATGATAACAATAGTCTATCTTGAATTCTTTAGATTAGTAGTTCCTCTTCTACAATGCAATGTAAAAGACTTGCATTTGAAGGCAAGGGAGCACTAAATACCTATTTCCTTTACTAACTAAATAAAAGAAACATAACACATGAATTGTGGATGTTAATAATGTACATTTTAAATGCTGTATGTGCAGTCCTGATTAAATATGATCAATATTTTGTTTAGCATAGATTATAAAATCTCTAATTAAAGGACTTTGTTGCACTAGGCACTTAACATACTACATATATGCTGTAGCAGAGCTGCTGGTTTAAGGTGAGAAAACAGGTGGGCACAAAAGACAGATGGGGAAACACAAGGTGATGAAGACAGTTATGGGGGCTGTAATATGCTGCAGTTGCCATTTACCATCTGCCCAGCTACAGAGAGAAATTTTGTAATACCGTTTTTTTGTTGTAGTGCACTATTTTTTCATTTTGCCTTAAGGACGTAGCAGTGCTTGTCCATATGTAGTTATATACCTGATCAGTATTGGTTGATAAACATTACTGTTATTACAGTGACAGAGAATTGTTCTTCAGCTTTCATCTGCATTCAACACCCTGATTTCTGGGTGCTTGGGATCTTACTGGAATTACAGTTGGTAAGGGGATATCAGTGAATGTTGATCTCTAGTAGTAATCAAGTAACACTTTTTCCAATCTTGCAATGAAGTATTAGGGACATAAACAAAGCCACTTTTCTCTTATATGTTGTGTTCCGAAGTTTTGCCCCAATTGTAGTATTCACATGAATTTGCTGAAAATCTATCCAGTGTTTAGTTTTTCTTGCCTAAATCATCCTTTAAGCCCTGGTGGGCTAATTTGACTCAATTCACCTAATGAATGCTTGATTTTGAATCTGAAAGGTATAAAAATAGTAAGGAATCAAGATAGTGTGGAAAGACTGATGCTGGTAAGTTCTGCTGTTTGAAATACAGCTGGTGTTGCGGTCCAGCATCACACCACCTTTTTGTGATGAGGATACACTAGCAGAGGGCATGTAAAGAGTATGAAGGTTTCTAGGGAAGAGAGTATTTAACAAGGAGCCTGGTGCATTTCGAGGGAGTCCGAGTGAAAATTGGTAGAGCACATCTTGGAGAGTGGGTAAGACTGACCATAAAGATAATTACAATTTTCTCTTGTGTAGGCCAGTCATCCAAGGTTACTCCTGTAGTGGAGAAGGAAGATAATGCTTTAGATTAAATATAAAGAAGAACATTTTTACAGTGTATGTGGTAAAACACTCAAATAGGTTGCCTGGAGACTTGGTAGATGCCTCATTCCTGGAAACTTTCAAGGTCAGGCTGGCTGGGGCTCCAAGCAACCTGATGTAGTGGAAGGTTGCTGCTTATTTCAGGGAGATCGGACTAGATGACCTTTAAAGGTCCTTCCAACTAAAACTGTTTTGTGATTCTAGGATTCAGTGATTTCAGGAGTTGATTCAAAGCCCCTGGTGTTTTACCTCCTGCTTAAAATCACCCCCTTGGTTTGCAGAGGTAGTAAGGAGAGAATAGTTTTCATTTGTTTCCTTGTGTGCTTCTCTGCTTTTCCTGTTTGCTTTGTTTGAGAGTCTCTCATATTCTGCACTTAGGTAAGGAAAGTGCTTAAGTCGGTAAAGTAGAGCTCTGCTCTCTGCAGAATTCCTACTCCTTGGTCCATAGAATGTTTGGAGGAAGAAGGAGATCTATATAATATACTGGTCCTGTTGATATTTGTACTGCTTTACAAATTGTACTGGTATCTTCTAAGTAAAAACAACTCCTTTGCAACTGAAAAATAACATGGAATAATGACTGCTGGATTATACGGAGTGAGTGGGCCAACCCACTAATGAAGCAGTTTACTGCATAGTTGTTAAACTTCTGCTACAGAAAATATTTAGCCGAAAGGATTGGTGAATCGGTGTCCCCTTAGATGTGGAAGGCACATGATTGCAATTTTTTTTACAGGATCTGATCTGAAATCTCCTGATAATGTTTTGGATTAAACTGACCTTATAATAAATAATCCAGATGGCAGAATTCATAACTATCATGTAGGGACCTGCTGGTCAGTCCACTGCTCACCCCTGTGGTTTTGTCTTGGCTTACGTCAGTAAGAGCTGTTTATAGCTGGAGGTGCAGTGTGCCCTGAAGCCGGAACGTAGTAATGATCAAAATAGTTTTGTATTGTGGATCTTAAAATTCTAAGTAGGATTTTTTTTTTTTTTGCAAGTTCACCTTTGGAAGAAAAATATCATTTTTGCATTTATTTTATTTCCTTCTATTTCCTGTCTTTTTAGAAGTGTAGTTCTTTTCCAGATAAGATTTTCACAAGGTTCAAAAGTCTCATGTCTGATTCCTTTTAAAATTGGGTTTATTTCTCAAACCACCCAAACAGTTGAAAAGCATACTATCCTTACAGAATTTTAACATCCTTATGATGATTTTTGTAAATCACCTACCAGAAAACAAACTCATGGTGACTCCTTTGAAAAACTGAGTGCTACAATTTTGCAAGTGAAGGGCTTAATAGCCCCAAATTTCAAAGAGAGAAAAAAATTGGGTCTGTCTAGATCACAGTCCTTGCAAGTGAGCAATCAATGAAAATATGAAGAAGTAAAGCCTGACTAAGCAAATGTTCATGGAAAAGGAGTTTATTTGTGCTGTGGGAAGTGTGCTCACATTTTCAATTTGAATATTAAAAGTAAAAATGTTTTTAATGGGAAATATCTCCTGCCACCTTTATTATTTTTTTTTCCCTGGAGGAAGAGAAGTATTTCCCTCTTTTTTAAAAATGTGACTTACTGGGTTATTTTTTTTAAAAATAAAAGTATGACTTGTTTATTGCATATATTCTATTTTAAGCAGTGAGAGTGGAAATTATCAGAAGACAAATTTTATTAAAGCAGTGTAAATAAATAAGCAGATGGATTCAAATATTAACAATTTGTTTTGCATGTATTAAATGTAGGTATAAAATTTATTGAGAAGAAATACTTGTTGCTGGACTGGCTCTGTGTAATAGGTAGCTTTGATTACTAAACATTCCAGTTTTATCCTAGCTAAGATACCGGTCTCTTCGCACTGATGGCCCATAGCTGACTCATTATTTTTCCCATAGCTCTACTAAATACTGAAACCTACTGATGTTCTAAACGGCAGAGTGGATAAATAAGATAATAAATTACGGCAGTTATCTTCTGCAAGCTGCTAAACTGATAGAAAATGTATTATGGCTATGTCCTTGGAAGAAGCTGGCTGTTTCAATGTAGTGTGAACTTCTTATCAGGCTTCTTGTCTTCTCCTGGTTATTGACCACTGAATACCCTCAGCAGCTTTTTTCACTAATAAGCCAATCAGTCAAATACCCTTACTGTAAGGAAAGCTCCATGTTAGACAAAGTGTAAGAGAGAGTTCCACAGTAGACTGAAACAGAAGACATTTTATCCATGTGGTCTCTCATACTCTACCTGTCTGTGTTAGCCTAAACTAGGACATGCTTTTTTATGTTTTTTCCTCAGAGCAGTTGAAAATGGTAGATAAAAAGAATCTTACCCACATTTCTGTAAATGGCTACAGGAATAAAATCTATTGAATGCATGATAAAAAGTTACTGCAACATAAAAAGCTGTATTGTTCAAGCATGGAAGCACTGTGAAAAGTGCTTGTAAAAGCATTTCAGAATTTTTTCCCCCACCAGAGTTATGAGTAAGTCATATCTTCTCAGTATCTTCTCTCTTTTGAGAAAAATCAAAGCAATCAAACACAGCAATACAATGGGATAACCTCTGTTTTTGTAGATTTAGTAGGAAAAATTACTTCCATATATATATATATATATATATATATATATGAACTTTCATCATCTTGGAAATCAATCTATGCATGAAATGCATATGAAAAAAAGCATAATCTCAAAGTCATGTACTTTGTAGTTTTAAATTGAGTGGCTTGTGCAGAAGGGAAATTTGTGTGTTCTTACCAACTGTCTGCAACAACCATATTCTGTTACATTATCACTGTTACAGAATTTGAGAAGATACTGGCTCTGGAGAAAAGGATCAAAATTGCACTTTTATGTCTTTATTTGGTTCCATATTGGATTACTGTATTGAATAGAAAAAGATCACTAGCAATGTGAAGTACGTGGGTATCTTCCCACTCAGTAGTGTTTCTTATGTAGAATCTTTTTTCTGCTGAAAGGTTTTAAGAGGATGTTTTTGTTTAATCTAGAATGTGTCAGTGTGAAAGCACATGTTTAAAATCCAGTTTCCACATTGGCAGTGGATCTGCTATACTTGGTTTTCTTGCTTTTCCTAACTTTTGCTGTGCTGTTAAAACTCTCTCCGGCTGCCTTGACATTCTGGGTAAGTGAAGCAGCGTTTGGGTTTCTTCCAGCTGTGGTCACTGGGTGGCTTTTGGCACAACGTGAAAACACTTGCAGTCAAAATGGGAAATATTTCTGACCTTCCTAGAAATCTTGACTTTCAGAAAAAATGTCATCTGCCACACATGACCCAAGCATTCTCTGAAACTGCTTCAGAAACGGTTGTTTTTTGAAAGAGATGAGTGTTTCCCTTTTTTCTTAAGCTAGCTATCTAAATTTATTTTTAATGGAGACCTGTCAGCAGCTACCCCATATTTTTTTAAGTAGTGATGACAGATTCATAGTCCTAAACCTATATTTTTCTTTGTTTTCTTGCATCCATTTCAATTTACTTTTTCAAACTCATGGTTTTTCTCTACACCAGTTTGCTTGCAGTAGTGTGCGTGAAGTTGCTTCTGGTGAGCAAGGTGAGCTTTTCCATCTTGCTGGAGTGAGAATGAGCGTAGGGCACACTGAGGTGGGGTTCATGATTTTATTGCAGTGGCCCGGTTGTGCCAACAGAAGCTGCTGTGTCCCCACTATATTGCTGGCTTCAGGCTGTTTGCTTTGGAATGCCTGGTGGCTCCAGCTTACTTCTTCACTTAAGGCAATGTACAATTTGTGTGTGCACTGAGGAGCTTAGCTAAGGCTCAAATGGGATAATTCTTTGGTGGTAGAGAAGTCAAGTCCAGCCAAGAGATATCTGTCAACAGAGATTTCTTAATTTAGAGAAATTTCTCAGGAGACCATGTTCTGTGAATTGCAAGGATGGGAATTAAGCCTAAAATTGAGCAGCTTATTTGTCAGTGCTCATAAAAACACTTCAGGAATGAGAATTTGTTTCATTTGTATTACTTAAATTGGATTGGTCCATCTCTTGACCTTGGTACACAGTGTGTCCTGCAACAGACTTCCCAAAAATTCACTGTGCTTTCAGTGGGAAGACTAAAGACATCTCTTTGGATGGCAGAAATATCTTCCATCTCCAGTTGTTGAAACTTTTCTTGTGGATGGTCTGGTGCTTAGAGCTCAAGTCATAATGCCATTCCTATTCTCTTTGCTTGCACTTTCATGTGGCTTTCCTGCAGTGCTGGCCTTGGTGTTACAATGAGGAAGAGATAGGAATGACTGATAAGTGCCATGTGTCTTCCCTTTGATGGGTTCAGAGCATTTTTTGCTAAAATCAATGATGCGTTTTGACTCTGGTTTGTGAAACTTCATTGTTAAATTTTTACGGATTTTCAGTAAGCACAAGAAATGTCTAGGTCTAAGCTATATATTTTGGTGAACAGCTAACAAGACATTTGTTCATGTGATATCCCTGTAGACTTATTTTTCTGTCTATGCAGAAGGTAAAATCCACATTTATTCAAAACTAGTGCAGTTAAATTTAAAGGGAGAAGAAGAGTATGTAGTGTTATACCAAGTTAATTTATGATGATGAAATAACTATAACAAGTAGATTATGTTAATTTCTTAACGTCTCTAAAATCCAGTATGTTTCTCTAGAAATAATTACTAATTTGATTTCAGCTTGACTTTCTTCCAAGGATCTTTAATATATGAGTATTATGGCTCTGATAGGATAACCAGAATATAAGTTTCCCAAAAACTTGGGAAAGGTATAGCAAAGTTGTAAATGCAGCTCGGGAGGAGAGATTCAGTGTTAGAGTGCAATTAATTGGCTGCCATAAACTTCAAGACATTGTGTATTATTAATGACAGATGTTTGTTCCACTTTCAGAACAACTGTTGTAAATGAATTGATCTTGACTTGGCCTGAGAAACTAGGGGTGCACACAGAGCAGGAACCATGGGCCTGACTGAGGAGAGTCAGTAGTAGCCCGGTAATTTGTCTTTCAACATAGATCACTGTAGCCACTGTAGCAGTTCTAATCCTTGACCTCTCTTAACTCTCTTTGACCATTTTTTAAACTTTAGCTATTACTTTTTAGCATGGATTCTGTTAAATGTTGCACAGAAACTTAAATTAGTTATTCCTGTTATATTGCCTTTGTCTAAAGAGTCAAGAAAAATTTCTTTTGCAAATGTGCCTTTGGCATTCTTGTGCTGTAAGATATTTCTTATTCCAATTTCCATTTCATTTTTGTAATCCATCATTCCTCTAAAACTTGCTTTTCTGCTTTGCACCCTTTTGAGTTCAGTCTGAGGGCTTGTCATGGTCTGGAGTAGCCTGATTTACTTGCCCTTCACTATTTCTTGTAAGTATTGCTGTTTCCACTTCTAAATCATCTGTTACTTCCAGTAAGAAAGATTCATTTAAAAAAAATAAAATCACACAACTGATAGAAGATTCTGTGTGTTAATGAGGATTACCTGATCATTTAATGCCTGAATTGGATGGGGTGGGTGGAAATTATTTATTTATTATATTCCAGATGAGTGGACAGTTTTCATGTCCTCTCTGCTGGAAGCTGAGTTGCCTTTGCCCTTCTAGTCTTAGTGCCAGCTTTCTGCCAGTTTTAAATTGCAGCAGCAGCTTTTCTCTGAGTTGGGGAAGGACCAGTGCTAGCAAAGGGCAGCTGCGGAGATGTGTAAAAGAACTGCAGGACCACTTCTGGCAGGATTTTAAGTCTGTATTGAATACATTGAATAAATCAAAATACTCAACCTTTTTAAAGAAGAGAAATAATAGATGTGAAATATCTTTTCTGGTTATTATTGTGGCTTCTGCATCAGCCTTTAGTTGTGAAGAACTTCTGTCTTTTCAGGTTATCCTTGATGACATTTGGTTGAGAGAAACCAGCTTGGTTCTTCTCAGGTCTCTTGGCAGCAGTGAGCAACTCCCTCAGCTGATGTCCTGTTCTTTCCTCCTGTTCGTGGTGTTTTCCTGACGTGTGCAGTGCTGCTGCCTTTACCCCCGCCGGGCCTCCCGTTCGCTGGGTGTGTGGGGTTGCGGAGGAGGCCCTGGTGCACTTGGGCTCTGCACTCCTTGTTTGGGAGCAAAATTAAACCGAGCCTCATCTCAAAGATAAATGCTCTCAGACCACCAACCAGCGCTGGCTCTTCTTGCTCTCTGAATTAGTGCTGTGCTTGGGTGGAGGCAGAGGAATGGCTTCACTTGTGTCTACTCTTGTGCACAGAGAGGAGCATCACCTTCGGAGGCCTCTGAAGGGGAAGGGGAGGAGAATGTGCCGTCTATGTCAATCAGAAGAGGAAATAAAGCTCTCTTAAAGACAGTGGTGGTTATCACACTATTTACTGCTGAAAAATACACACTGCTCAAATGATTAAAACTCAGTTTAGGTTTTTTCTCAAAACATCTGCAGTCTTTGCTCTTTGTGGTTGCAGCCTGCGGAGAATATTTTGTGGGTGGCAATTAAATAGGCATAGGTTGTGGTTTTAGCTTGTGCAAAAGGAGGGAGAGAGGGAGTTGAGATAAATATATTTCTCTTTGCAAAGTAATGTTTTTGTTACTTTCTGGTGACAGATCAGGAGAATGTAGCAAACAAAATGTTTTGAGAAGCTTCATCCTTGGCTGCCACTGTGTTCCTGGGGCCAGGCCTGTGGCTTTTCAGGGAGAAAGGGAAGGTCACGCTTATCACACACAGGAAAATATATTCAGCCTTAAAGAAAAACAGCAGGAAAGTTTGGTCTTCTCATGCCACCTTTTGATCTAAGATTCCTCTGCAGAGTATTTTTAAGCCATAATTTTAACTATGTTTTGGCATTTATTTAAGCCTTGGCTGCCTTAATGATTATGCAGAAAAGTATTTTTTTCCTCTTTTTCCTTAGAGTAACTGTGTCCTAACTCCTAGAAAATAGTCATATTAAATGCAACGATCTTTATTTAACTAAAAAAGCCCCAAATTAATCAGTTCATTAAATGTCAGCTTAGAATTGCCTTCTGGCTCTATCATCCAGTGATTGCGTTTCTCAGAATATTTCAGTTTAGCTGTCTTGCAGTAAGATATTAAGTGCAGCCTTTGAGAGAAGCAATTTTCAGCAAAACTGAAAATTTATGAGGTCCAGAACATACTATGTACTCAGCAAACCTCAGGACTTACAGATTCTTTTCATCTTTAAGGGAAGGGCAGCCTACTTGTCTCCCCTCACTCCCATTTTGAGTGTGGACCTTTCATGTGGAATATTAATGGGGGATGAATAAGCAGAATCTTTCACCTGCTGAAAACTGAGAAAATACCTCAACATCATCTTTGTTGGAGATCCATAATAGAACAAAAGTTGAAAAGAAGGTGCAGATTTTCTTAGCTCCTCAGCTCCACCTTAATGTGGTATGGGGTTTGGGTTGAGTGTGTTTTTGTTTGATTTAGAGCTTTTTTTAGAAGTGACAGACAAGAGATGTCTAGGTTTGAAGTAATTTGTAATTTTGGCCACTATTGCTGATCATGCTCTCCTAATTTGCTAAGTTGTGTTGGAAATAGTGTCTTCATGATAGCCTTTTCTTGCTCACAAAAACGGAAGCTCTGGAATAGGGAGGATAAATAGCAGTCAACAAAATCATTGGATTTGCTTGTTAATTGATGTTGCATCTGCATCTCTTGGCTGTAGAAGTCCTGGAGAATTTGTTGGTTACTGTGTGTTTCTGTTGGATTTTGTCAAAAGAAGATTTTCTTGTAAGTGTGCATACCATGTAATGGCAGAGAAGAGTGGAATGAAGGCATTTTGTGTCTTGATCTGGCACTGCAGTTACTAGTGGGATCAATCATTATTGTATACTTCTTTGATATTTACAGTCTGAGGCAGTCTGAGTAATTAGCATATCGTGACTTGTACGTGTTTCGTTGGAAATTTTTCTATCAACCCAGATGCCGAAAATTAACAAAAGCTATGTTAATGTGTTTAGTTTTGAATTATAGTATTCTGGAATGGCTTTATCTTCATTTAGTCACACATACTTGATTATAACTTAATTTAGTTTTTGCCTAGAAATACATGAATAGTTCTGTGTTCTCTATTACACCTCACTTAAATAAGCTGCATGAGAAGTGATGGCCTTGTGTTGCTAAAGGGCTAATGCTTCAGAAAGGGATGTTGTTGCTGCTTATGCTCCCAGATAATGGAGATTTTCAGCCTAATGCAATAGCTGTACTGAAAAGTTCTGTGTTCCAGTGCATTAAACAGAAATATCTTTCAGAGTGAGATATTATCTAATTATTTTAACTCACAAATTTCTAAAGTAGAAGATTTGTTCATATTAGATCGTATAATAATAAATGTAGGGGTTTTTATTTTGCCTTATTTCTTGTATAATAGTCTTATACTTAAAGATTTGGAAAATGAGCTGCAGTGGTTTTGCAGATGAATGACAAAAACTGTTCGTTGGCATATACAGATAGAGTTGTGTTTGCAATTACATAATTTATAGTCTGTGAATCAAATGTTTGTTTTGTGGGCTGGGGGGAGCTTGGCTCTTCACCAAAGCATTTTGTGTTCTGTGGAGGAGTTGCAAATGTGTAATATAAAAATAAAAAGAAAAAAGCAGAGGGAGGGAGTAAGATAGGGAAGAAAAAAAGCATGAAAAATTGATTGTGCAATGCTGCTCATTCATAGTTCCTACTGGTATTCTGGGATTTTATATCAGGGTAAAACATTAACATTCTATTACTCAGTATAGAACATGAAAGCACGAAAGTTTTCTCATGGATGTAGGGATGAAACTGCACTTAAAAATATATTTTCAGCATTTGGTTTAAATTTTGTAGCTGTTAAATGCTGCTGTGAGGATGCGGGAATTGTATTTCAGGATTAGGAACTGTACCCAGGCATTTATAAAGTACCTGTAAAGAAACGAGAGGAAATGGTTAAAGCAGAATTAAACCTATTAAAATGAATGTGGAGGTATGGGAGTGTGCGGATTAAAAAAAATCCTTTCTCGTAGCAATGGGGAACAAAGACACACGGACCTCCTTGCTTGTTCCCAAGAAGATCGTTTATTCAAAGCAATGAGCAAGTGTTTTACCTTTCTCAGGCACCATTTCCTTACAGGGTATCGACCTATCCCACGTTGCCATGTCAGCACACACTCCCTCTCAGTGCCCTTCTATGGGGTGACCACGCCCAGCAGTTTCTGGCAGGCTCCTTCTTGGAGGGGTCCCACCACGTTCCCGGAGGGGCCCACCACGTGGTGCCCCCCAAGGACAAGTCCGGACAAGCCTCTCCGAGCAGCCATGTGCTCCTTTGTTCTTTGTGCTGCCATGTGCTCCTGCAGGCACGTCGCACACCCTGCAACTCTCCCCACACTTTCTCTCACCTAAATTCGTAGTTGGAAGTGCAGAGCTACTGATGGAATCCCCAATGTCCTGAAAGAATAGTTTTTGTTGAAAATATTGTCTTTACCATTGTTTAAATAGTTATGATTTTAAGTCGTAATTGACAAAATAAGTTCAGTAAATTTCAGTAAATGTTGCAACGTCAGCATATTTTTCTTAATATTTGCTTTTTTTACCTACTTATTAGAGAAGCTTCAGCCTCTATCTCTGTTTATCCTTTGCCAAAACTCCCATTTTTTAAGTCTTGATACCAGCTGCTGAAATGAACAGTCCTGTATCCCATGGAGTATGTATTCATTCCTAGGAAAAGTGTAACAGTTCAGTGGGAAATTATTTTAGTTATTTTCAGTGTTTTAGAGAAATGCATTCTAGAGAAATGCTGCTGTGTGGTGTCAGAAATGGGAGTAAGCTTTATCACTGAAGAACTGTTTAATAAAAATTTCTGTACTTAAGCTTGGCTCTTGTCTGTGGTTAGAGATAAATAGTGGACAGGGACCCATTTACTGGTGCCTATTTCTCCTTCTTTTCTGCTGTCACACTCTACATATGAGTAAAAACAATATCCTAAATAAATATCTTTTTAAAAATAGAAGGCATTGTAGCAAATTCCTGTCTAAACACAGGAAGCTCATCATGTAAATATATTGCAGAATATTCCAGTTGTTTTAGCAAGTGGCAAGGTTTTCTGGTTTTCTGATCCCACCTCCTGCATTTTGTGTTGAATACTGAAATTTTAATCTTAAATTTAGTTATTTTCAACTTTCCTGGCTTAATTTAATCTGTTTTAGAGAACAATAATATATTGTGTAATAAGAAATCTTTTCTCACCAAACTCTTGCACCCAAACACAAAACTGTAATGAAACTCGGATTCAGATGTAATCTCTTGTGCTAACAGTAATCAAAACCATCATGTAAGAGTGTGGTTGCCATAGTACAGGTATGTCTTTGCAGTGGTTTATTTAATCTGTGGCTCTTTCTTTGATCTGAAAGCCAGTTTTAACTGGAACACAGTAGTGTGGTGAGCTGCTGGTCTTGTGCTCTTTGTCCATAATGTGATGTGCTGGTTTTGGCTGAGATAGAGTTAATTTTCTTTATAATAGTGAGTATGGGGCTGTGTTTTGGATTTGTGCTGGAAACCGTTGATAACACAGGGATGTTTTCATTACTGCTGAGCAGGGCTTACACAGAGCCAGGGCTTTTCTGCTACTCGCCCCATCCAGCCAGTGAGGAAGCTGAGGATGCACAGGGGTTTAGGAGGGGACACAGCTGGGACAGCTGACCCTAACTGATCCAAGGGCCATTCCAGGCCATAAGGTGTCATATTCAGCATATAAAGCTGGGGGAAGAAGAAGGAAGGGGTTTGAACGTTGGGAGTGATGGTGTTTGTCTCTCCAAGTCACCATTATGCGTGATGGAGCCCTTCTCTCCTGGGGGTGGCTGAACACCTGCCTGACCATGGGGAGTGGTGAATGAATTCCTTGCTTTGCTTTGCTTGCTTGCACAGCTTTTGCTTTAGCTATTAAGTTGTCTTTATCTTAACCCAGGAGCTTTTTCATTTTTGCACTTCTTGATTTTCTTCCCACATCCTGATGCAGGGGGAGTGAGTGAGTGGCTGCATGGTGGTTTGTTGCTGGCTGAGGTTAAGTCACAACATGTGGTTAGCAATATTGAATAGTGGTTATTAGAATGTTACATTACTTTTTTTTTTTTCTCCTGTTGCTGTGATTTTGAAATGATTCATATCTATGCTAGTCTTTATACTAAGAGTGCTGTTTTTCTTTTGAATACCAACCAAGATCTTTCCTTTGTAACTGTTGCTGTAAAAGCCATATGCAGTTCTTGCTGTAAGTTTTTCTCTCCTATAAAATGGTCTCTTTTTAAAATCAACATTATTTCACTAGGTTTAGAAAGGAAATAATTAATAGAGGTAGTAAGTAATTTAGTTGTCTAGAATTTCCCTGTTCAAACTGTGATATTATGTAAAGAATTACCAACCAATAACTTAAGCTTCTTGATTTTTCAGTATCTTGCTTGAAATCTCGCATAATACTAGTTGATAAAAACCAAAATAACACACACACTAATGCCCTGAAGAAAAAACACCCCAAACCAACAAGAACCTCATCAATCTACCCTTTTAATATAAGCCACCACTTGAAAAATTGAAGATCATGTTGATCTTCCTACTTGATTAATGTGCCTTAAGAGTTCATAGAGAAGCAAATAGAAAACATGGAGTGCTGGGTTTTTTTTTCTTTTGAGTATATCTGCCTATTTCCAGATTTTCACAACTGCTATGGTAAAAGCTGTCCTCAGTGACGTATACAGATGCTATACAAGTTGTTTGGATAGTGTCTGTGAATTTAAGCTTCCTAATTTTTAACATTTCATTAAAAAGTGAAAACTTAGAATACTTCACCAAAGCAAAATTAGCCCCATTTGTATTACATGAAAAGTAGAACAACAACACAGGCTAACTAAAGAAACTTGTTTTCCTAGTTAAGATTGGGGGAGTTCTTTTGTGGAAGCAGCTTTGCCCTGCTGCTTCTCAGTGGCTTTGGCTTGTTCTAATGTTCACAACAGCGCAAAGTGGGCCGTGACTCATGAGCAGTCAGCAGAAATGAGGAAGGACAGAAATAGCTGTCATTTTAGAGAAGTGGACTGGAAATTAAAATAAAGACCACCTAGCTACTACAGATCATGAAGAAAAGCAGCATTCATGCATCCCCTTGTGGTCATGCCCCATCCTAGGATTTTTGTTCCTCTGGTCCTCTATACTCAGTAGGAATACAGATGGCTGCTGGAGTCAAATTGTGTTATCAAGAGGAAGCTTTTTGGTGTTGTGTTTTGTAGGTGCTTGAAGTAATATGGACAAGACTTCAAAGTCTGACTGTTTTGCTTCTCTTGATGTTTTCTGTCTTATCTTTAGTAATTATGTGTGAGGAGTGAAGTTTGTAACTCACTGTTGCTTCTGTGATTAGATATTTTTCAGGAGGAGTGAAAACTTCTCTCTCTTCTAGACGTACCTCCACTGTAGGTAATCAAAGCCTTTTAGTCTGAGTTTGGGAAGTTGATGGATTGGGAGGTAATGCTTTATGGTTAGGCTGCTTTAGATTAGTGATTGGAGAAAAGTTGGTATTCTGAAAGACCTGTGGTGCCTGCTGGATAAAAACCTTCTCAGCGTTTTCTATGGCACGAAGAGGAACCCAGTCCTCTTCTTTGTCTAAAGTTTGGTAGCTTCAGTCTGCAAGCCTTTGGTGGGGAATGTCATCCGAGTCTGAACGCGGTAGCTTGGCAGAGGGACCGATGTGCTTGGCAATAGTGCAAATGTAATTATACTTGCTCCTCCTGTGGGCAGTTTCTTGAATAAATACAAAACAAGTCTGTGAAATTGAGTCCCACATTGATTTTTGTTTCTCAGAGGCAGTTGCTGTTGAATTCTTGGTAAAGTAATGTAATGATGTTGGGAGCGACTGGAAAATACTTCCAGGTGCAGTACCGTTCTTCCTAGGAATTGTAAGATACGAGCAGGAGGGAAAAGAAAAGCCCACAAACCCCCTAGAAATGCAGTAATGCTTGTTCTAGCTAATCGGACTGGAGAATTGATTTTAACTTTTTTTTTTCCTACTGATAATTTACTCTGCCACAATAATGTAGTCCTGTCTTTAGACAGCTTTTGTATTGAGTATTCTGTGCTTGCTTTCAAAGGTATGTTGAGTTGAAATTAAAAAGAAAATTATCATTGTAAACAAAGTAACTTTATGTTGATGATGAGTAACACTCCAAAGGTCAAAGCACATCCATTTTGTCTTGGTTATGGTAGGATACTGTAAGTGCTTTGATCCTGAGTTACTGAGGATTACATGCTCACGTCTATCTATTGACTTTAACATTGTATTAATAAGAAAAATTAGTATATATTACAATAGCAAAATTTACTGGCAGCTGTGTTTCTGTACGCAGTCTTTTCAGAAAAATATTACAATTGAAAAATAGTAGATCTTCTTTCTTAAACTCGTCAGTATCTTTATTTAGGAAACATCTTGTCATTGATTCAGTTTAAAAATATCAGATGTTTTAAGCCAGAAATCAAAAGCCCACTCCTTCTTGAGAAAAATAAAAAAGAACTTGCATATTAGCTGTATTGTTATTGATTCTAAATCAAAATGTTTGAATTTTCTGTGCTTCTAAGAGCTAGTTTTTATTGTTACTTATAAAATAATCCAGCAAGCCATCTGGCATGTACAAAAGTAAAAAGAAATTTAGGCTTTAGATTAGTAACAGTAGAAAATCCCCCAACCCTGCAGCTGATGCTACATTTTTATGCATTTTTCATAAACTCGAGTGACTCTTAACTTATAATATTTCAGTGTTATATATAATTTTAAAGAGGCTAATTATTGCTCTGGTCTTGTTTGATCAGTTTAACTAGTGCCACATCTTTATAGAAGAAAATATGGGATTTGAGGGCCTGTTGTATTGGGCGCAGGGCAAAATGTACCTGCTGATGAGCAGCAGGTAGCCTGTTCTCATTGACAGAGAGGGGTGTGTGCACCAGCTGGCGCTTAAGCTGCTGTTAGCAACTTGAGTTCAAACGCAGAATTCCTTTGATATCTTAACAGCAACGTGAAAACATGTTCCCAGATCACCCATGCTATTGTGTTTGGATCAATGGCTTATCTGATGGAATAATTCAGCTTTAGAAAGGGATTTACTGAGGTAAATAGTAGTTGAGCAGGACCTGTAATGAGCCGCTCAGTGTGGACAGCAGCTATACCTGCTCAGCTCACTTCAAAGTGCCCAGGCCCATGGCTTGCTCTGGCACTAGGAACAGGGTCTGGTTGTCAGCAGAAACCCTCCATTCACTTACATATGCTGATGTGATCCTACTTCTGCCTGCAAAGTCTGTGACCACAGATTGCAGCTGTTTACTGGGCAGAGAGGAGTCATGGCTCCTGCTACCTTTGTATTCTCTACAGAACTTAAGGTTAACAGATGGAGGGGATCTTGTGGCAGCCTCCAACAGCTGGCGGTGCCTGCTACTGTAGTGAACTCTTTGTGAAGGAAAGAGATGAAGTCATAGAGAATGTCAGCCTGCTGCTTGTCCGTTCTGAGGTATCTCCTAGTGCAAAAGATGAAAATGGGAAATGAGTAAGCAGAATGGCTTGAAAGCACAGGGAACCAAGGGTTAGCACTGAAGATTAGAGAAGCCTGAGGTCTCATATCCAGTGGTGTTTCACTTTTAAAGTGGATAAATCAGACTCCAGCTAGATGGGAAAATTGATGTTTCAATGTAGCTGTTCAAATGTGGGGTCAAAGCTGAGACAGGCATTAGAAATTTGGGTGAGGGACTCACAAGGTGTCATGGATCATGGAGGAGGTGATGAGCTGAGATGGATTTAAACAACCACTTAAGCCACTTGGAGGAACATCTGGCACAGGTATGTTCAATATAAAGCAGCGGCGACTGAGGCAGGAAGTAGGGCAAGAGGCGCTTGGAATGTGGGGAATAGATCCTCTGAAAGATGCTACTGGAGACACATGGAGGGAGAGGATTAAATGACAGACGAGAGACACTTCAGGATTGTATAGGGACTCCAGAAAAATATGAGATCCCCAGAAGGGAACCAAAGCAGCATGTATGCGACCCCATGGTAGCCCCAGAACTCTATACTCTCCATGGCTGATCTTCGTGACTCTTACCCTGGACTATGTAGCCTTCCCCTTGGGAAAGGGAAGCTATGTCAGAAACCACTGCCCTAACACATCAAAGGTCCCTTCTTCTGCTGCTGAATATTGAAGTCAATGTAGTTTGGAAAATTGTGCCTACATCTGTGATGAAAATGTTTTGATATCTGAGCCCATCTGGTCTGAGCCCATCTGGTCTTAAACTGTGACAGTCAGTCAGGAGACTGTCTGAAGCTGAGGGAGCCTTGATAGCCATCAACTTTGAAGTGTGCTCAGAAAGCTAAACTACCAAAGAAGTGGATTGACCCTGACTGGATGCCCAGCAACCACCAAAGCCTCTCTGTCGCTCCCCTTTACAGCTGGACAGGGGAGAGAAAATATAACAAAGAGTTCATGGGTTGAGATAAGGACCGGCAGAGATCACTCACCAAATACCATCACAGGCAAAACAGACTTAAATTAGACATATTAATTAAATTTATTGTTAACGGAATCAGAGCAGGATAATGAGTAGTAAAACCAGACCTTAAAAACACCTTCCCTGCACCCCTCCCTCCTCAGCTCTACCTCTTCCTCCCCCATTGGCACCAGGAGACAGGGAATGGTGGTTGTGGTCAGTTCATCACATGTTGTTTGTGCCACTGCTTTGGAAAAGGAGTCCTTCCCTTGCTCCAGTGTGGGTTCCTTCCCGCGGGAGACAGTTCTCCATGGACTTGTCCGACGTGTATCCATCCCATGAACAACAGTTCTCTGCTAAGTGCTGCAACGTGGGTCAGTCCTTCAAGGACAGGCTGCTCTGGTGTGGGTCCCCCACAGAGTCACACGTCCTGCCAGGAAACCTGCTCCAGCATGGGCTCCTCTCTCCATGGGCCAGCAGGTCCCTGCCGAGAGCCTGTTCCAGCATGGGCCTCCCATGGATTCACAGCCCTCACCCAGGCATCCACCTGCTCTGGTGTGGGTCTCCTCCATGGGCTCCAGGTGGGTCTCTGCATCCCCATGGTCCTCTAGAGGCTGCAGGGCCACAGCTGCCTCACCGTGGTCTGTACCAGGGGCCTCAGGGGAATCTCAGCTCTGGCGCCTGGAGCCCTTCCAGCCCCTCCTTGTGCACTGACCTTGGTGTCTGCAGAGCTGTTGCTGTCACATGTTCTGACTGCTCTACTCTGGCCCCAGTTACATCTGTGCCATAATTTTTTTTTCTTCTTCTTAAATATGTTATGCTGGAGGCTTTACCATCATTTCTGATGGGCCCAGCCTTGGCCAGCAGCAGATCCATCTTTGAGCCAGCTGGCATTGGCTCTGCTGGACGTGGGGAAAGCTTCTGGCAGCTTCTCACAGAAGCCACCCCTGTAGCCCCCCTGGTACCAAAAGCTGGCCATGCAAACCCAATGCAGTATCCTAACAAAAAACACAGTTTAATTATCTGGGAGTGTGTAGTGGTTTATACTCATGCTTTTTTCTGTAGGTTTTTTAAAATTTTGATCCCTTTGTGTAATGCTGCATATTATAAATCTGCCAGATTGACACATTGATCTCACACTATGCTTTCTGGGTCTATAGTGAGGGAATTTAGCTTCCCGTTTTTTTCTTCTCTTCCTCTAGTTCCTTCTATTTGTTTGAAAATTTTGTACTATCCCATTTTTTCCCATGCAGCTTGGCAGTATCAAACTCAGAGGAAGGAAGGGGAACAAGGTACAACTGGAAACGTTGCCTATGTGTGCATATAAAGACATCTCACTGGATATTTGTGCTCCTTAGCTAGGAAAGCCTTTTTTAAACCAAGAAATGTAAACAGCTGAAATTCACAGTATAATATAATTTTGCAAAATACTGGTGTACCAATTTCAAACTTACAGTAATTTTTTTTTCGTAGTAGCATATTATGCTGGTACCAGTAATTTTGGCAGTGCAGAAATAAAGGACTGTTTAATAAAAAAGAAAACTGAAAGCAGCTGATGAAAGAAAATGCTTTGATAGTGAATAGTGTTGTCCCACCACCTTGAAGTACATCTCTCTTTAAATTCTTCCTCTGTACAACTCCTGTTGTTGTACTAAGTAGTCTGTATTCTGAGGTAAGGATTTTGTGCTAATGCAGATTCTCAAACAATTTGTGTTTGTAGGATAGCAGCAGTAATTAGGAGGTGGCGCAGCTTTCTGAGCTGTTATAGATGTGCCTAACCCATAGTAGCTGCACAGGGAAGCAAAAATCATTTGACAATACTGAGGACAAAAGTGCTGCTGCAGTTACTATTTTCTATAATAGATACGGTCATTACTTCATATCACAGCGCAGTAGCTGTCACAAGCCATTTTTTCTGTTAGAAGGACTGTAATTTTTCTCTTTTATAGTTCATATTTTAGTGCATTAGTGTGCTGACCATAATGACAGTGACTTTCTGAGTTGATTTTTTTTTTGCTTCCTTGTATAGTGGATTTTGTATAGAACATGAAAACTGATTAAAATGACCAAAATTAAAAATGAAAGTGAGATAAAGTTCAGTTTTTCCTTTTTCTTTCTGGTTGCTTTGACTGCTTTCTGTTATTTATTAGAAGTTTAGACAGTTTAGTGACTGTTTTTCAGGCACTTTTTCCTGAGTAGTGGAGAAATTGCAGTGTTTATGGGATGATGAATGAGTCGTGGGTCTTCTCCTATGGAGTCACCACGTATTCCTTCAGAATATTTTTTGCTATAAAATACTTTTTGCAGTGTCAGTTACTGGTTAAAATGTCCTCTGTGTATTGTGCCCTGGTAGATGTTTGAACACATTCAGCCTTTGTTCTTGAAAGGAGAGTTCTTGGAAGAAGAGCTGGGGGTGGTGAATCTCCACATTCTTCAGTTCCGTGATGTTGCTGCCAGATGAGTGCCTTAGGGAAACCTATGTAGGCCATCTGTGGATTTCACAATTTCTGTGGACTCATTCATTAGTTGCTCTGGTGTCTTCACCACATTTTTTCACTACAACCTTTTTTTATGATGCTAATAACTTTTGTAATATTTAAATGGTACTTAACGTTTGGTAAACATCTCCTGGCACTGATGTTCTGCAAGAGACAAAAGTTATGACGTAGCAATATTCTTGCAGGGCCACTTGTGGCATTCACTGACACACAAATAGCTCAAACTGGTGTACTGCAGTGCCTGGGGACAACGTGGTGACAAGTGAGATGAAATTGGTATCTGCTCAGTTGTAGTTAATGGCTTCAAGTCAGTTATACTGTATTTCTTGTGTGATGAGGCTTGCTAGCAGCATAAGCTGGTGAATCTAGTGTCCTTGTCCCAAAAAGGTTAGTGAGATTTGAATGAGCCAGGTGTCCTGGCGCTAGCAGGATTTAAATTATGCTGAATTTTTATCAGAGTAAATGAATTTCTGATGATACGGCCTGCTTAAAATGCTTTTATAAAAAGGTTTGCTGGCTGATTTTTACTGGAAATTAGTCTTA
This sequence comes from Cnemophilus loriae, assembly GCA_013397755.1. Taxonomy (NCBI): domain Eukaryota; kingdom Metazoa; phylum Chordata; class Aves; order Passeriformes; family Corvidae; genus Cnemophilus; species Cnemophilus loriae. Next base: position 2,154,384 of record VZTF01002837.1, on the reverse strand, counting down.
CTCATGTTTCAGGAATTAAATTTTAATACATCTAATTACTTTTAAGAAAGTTTGAAGCATGTACTCTGTAACTAGTAAAAAACTCATAAGAAAACTTACTTTCTTTTATGCAGACCACGTCAAAATCAAAGATGAAGAAAAAAGCAACTAAGACCCAAGAAGCCAAAAAAATCTTGAAGAAGAAATTTAAAGTTAACACAAAAATAGTTTTTACTGAAGATGGAGAGGTAAGATAAATTAAAAGTAATTTTATTTTGTGGAAACTGAAGTTGTAGTTTCTATAAAGTCAAAAATGTGCTTTATATCTGTATAAAAAGACACACTTTTAAAAAATGTGTGGTTTTTGTAATTGGCTTACATTTTGCAAAAATGTTCAGCTTCCATTTAGAATTCAGTTCCATTGGGAAAAATAGAAATGTTGAGCACTGACCTCTTTTCATATTTGTATGTGTAAGATACTTGTATGAGAGCTGTAAGTGGATGTACAGACCTGTATCTCTTTTCTGCCTATTATCTTCAATTCCAGTTGGAATCAAGAGCCTGTTTTTTTTCTTACAGAAATGTAAAGCAATTTTCCTGGAACTGTTTGCCAAAGCTCCCCAAAGTCTTGAGTTAATGTACTGGAATTAAAAGAAGTCCCTGCTTTTCTTCCCAACATTCACTGTTTCTGGATTAAAAGTTTTGTTAGGAAAGCTAAGGAAGTACTAAAATTTGGCGTACCGGTGCTGGGGTAGCAGTGCTCGGAAATTTGCCAGTTATTTGATTTGTTCTTTTAATAGACTCTGGAAAAAAGTATTGATTTTATACTGAAAGGAAGTGTCGATGCCAGTCACTCTAGGGTTTCCCTGTGGAAATAACGTCACTAGCAAGTGTCCATGTTCCGTGAACTTTTCTAACATTTGATTTCACAGCTTCAGATGCTGTGTAGGTTGTTTTTCCATTTCCAGCACTAAGATAAAAAGTAGGTTTTTTTTTTCTTCTTTATAATAATTTCAGTAAGGCATAAACTGAGAGAGGTCACCTTTATAAGTATATAATTTGCTTTGCTGACTAAATAAAAGAAAGCATTTTATGTTGCAGGTGAAGGGAGTGTAGCCATATGCATAATTACTAGCGTTAGACAGAAAGTAAAAGGTTTTACAGGTCTCCTCATTGACTGAAAACTACAATGTCAGATATTTTTAGATATTCAGAAGCTGTTGTCTCAACTTAAAATTCATATGCAAATGTTTTATGTAGCTATGCAATGAAGCAAAAAGGAGCAAGGATGGAGAGAAAAATAATCACAAAGATTGTAGTTTGAAAAGCAATACAATAGAGAAGGGGTGACATTTAAGGAAGCACAAAATTTGCATCTATGGATGTTCTTGCTTTTTTTTCCCCCAAGCTGTGTAAAATTGTGCTTTGAAATCTTACTGTTCTATTCCACATGCTTCTCTTTGATAAAGTCCTCTAAAAATGTATCTTTCTAGAAAATACAACTACACAAACTCAATTTTACAAAAGGATGTGGAAGCAATGGGTTGGATATATCTGTACCTGTTAAATAACACCCTGTGTGCATTAGGGAATCCTAAATGTGTTTGGTTTTGCATTTTTACTGGAAGGCATTCTATATTTTCTGCCATGTAGTTTCCTTTTAAGAGTTAGTACTCTACCAATCCATAAGCAAGAATGATTTTGCAAAGATTTTCCCTTGAAAGTGTGTGCTCATACCATAAGGTATAAGCTACTAGGTCATAAGATAGATGGGGATATCTTTTGGTGAATGTGTAGTATTTGTCTTGAATTCAGAGTTTCAGATATTTAAGGGAAGCTGGATGTGTTCAGTATGTCATCCATCAAACATTTCATCAGCATGAATTATTGAACGTTTCCAATACAGTCTAAGTACAATAATCAAACAACCCTTCCATGTTTGTTCTCCTTGCTTCCCTCAAAACATGAACCTGCAGTCATGCATTTTTTGTGTACTCTGGAATAAAGGCTTATCTAATTTTTGTCTTGGATAATATGTTGGAGTATTGATTGTTTACATGAAAACTACTGTTTAGATTTACTCACGCTTTTTTTCTGAGATTCATTTCTTCAGAGCAAGTATTTTTTTCTCCCCAAATGACTAGCAAGATTAGAAATTACTTGTTCTGATCTGGAAAGAGGACAAAATAAGGGAAGAGATTCAAGTGAATCCACTAAACAGTAACGTGATATAATAGAGACACTACTTTCAAATAGTAATTTTAACTAAATGTGATGTTCAGTAAGGTATCCGAGTTTCTCTTTTCATGAAGTTTCGTTAATTTATTTCCTTTGCAGATGACCTTTTTATTTAGTCTGGAAAAATAGTGTATTGGAATATTTAGGGCACCAAAAGTGCGATGTGGAAAACATGATTCTAACCATTATTTTTCTTGCTGGCATCTCTAATTCAGTTAGTGCAGCAGTGGCCACCTGTGCAAAAATCCAATTTGGCGCAAGCAGATGAGGAAGATGATGCCAGTGGTATCAACCTAGATAAAGCGAAAGAAATACTGCGTGAAGAAGACAGATTTGACAAAGAAGAATACAGGAAGAAAGTAAAGGAAAAACACAGGGTAAGTTGATTTCTACCTCAATTACTGAAGTATAGAAATACTGTGCTGTGGATTGCTCAGTGAGGAAAAATACTTAAATACATTGTGAAATAAGTGTAGTACAAGTTCATTTAAATTCTTCAGTTTTCTTCAGAGCTACATTGCTCACAGGAAAACTGTTTTGATATAAGTAGCTGGATGGCACAAAGCCTTATTCAGTATTAAGTGTTGGTAACAGTGGGGTTTTATTTACAACTTTAAAATTTGTTGAGTTTAGTAGGAGTATCTTTTTTAAGCAGTGTTCAGTAGAAGGAATTATTTCACAAAAGGAAAGTATTATTAGGCATATGTGCTCTAAAATCTGCTGACAGTGAAAGAGGATCTCTGGAATGTCTTCAGACGACCACGTGCTCAACATTTAGTATTACATTTCAGCTAGGCCAAAGTATTAACTTTATGTGTCGGTGTTGTTAGGGGTATCAGAATTTACTTAATGAATTACTCAAATTATGTGGTATCATTTTGGCTGTAACCTGAAAAGATCAGTATCTGCAGTCTGGCTTCTCTCTGGTGTTTAAAAACCTTTAAGCTGCAGACCACAAGTTTTCCAACTGCTTCTGTATTATTTGTCATGGACCAAAGCAGGGTCTTCTGACCTTGCTGTGTACCTGTCATATAGCATACCTGACATAGCTATATGTCTGAGCTCAGGGGACATTCTGTTAGTCATTGTGAGATGGATATGGAATTCTCCAGATAACTGATACATGTAAGATCCCAGAGCTGTGTGTTGTTAAAGGCCTGATTTATACTCAAAGCTTCAAATTTCCACAGTGTTAGAAAGTGTTGTTTTATTGCCCTGCTCTGTAAATTCGGTTTGACTTTCCACTGACTGTTAGTAGTTAGTGCTAGATCTTCCAGTGTTTGTGAGGGTTTGTATTTAAACAAAATAATGTGGAGGGAATTTGTGAAAGCTTCAAGTTATGTTTCGGCTATGAAGTATTCCAGCTAATGTCAAAGCATACTTCACGCATTTAATTTGAAAGTCTGCTCCTGTAGTCCTGTTGCAGTCATTTGACAAATACAAAAAATCTCACCTCTTCTTCAGCAAAGGGTTGCATTTGATAGGAGGTGAAAAGAAATCATGTTTGCTGTGCTCTGAGTGAAATCATAGTCAAGTTTACAGAAAATAATGCAATCAGATTTCACGGATGCACTTAATGAACAAGGAGGAAGAGACTGATTCTATGACTTTGCAATCAATCGTTACTCACCAGCAAATTCTTATACTTTAAGTAATGCTGTTGTAGGTTTGACGTCAGACTTCAGTGATAAAATACTTCATCTCTTGGTCTGTTAACACAGCTTCATTGTTATAGTGCTGAGGAGAACAAATGATGTTGACCGGATATTTACCTGCATTGAAAAAAAGTATTTCAGCTGTGGAGATACTATGAAAAGAGAATGCCTCTTTTTAAAACTTGAGTCAGGCAAAATTAACAGACTGGCTACGTCACTGTCATGGATTTTTTTTGTAATTATGGAAAGTGTCATATGTGAAGTTTCTTGTAGGTTAGTGCGTCTTTCACATTCCACCTAACTATTATCCTTTATGAAATTAAATAAAAGAAATAAATGATAGTGAGTAAAAAAGAAGGAAATAGATTTTAAAAAAAAAAGACTTCTGTTTGATGTCCTGTGAAATGATTGTCTGGTATTAAGGGCTGCCATTCAGTCAGTGCATGACTGACACACATCTGACATTGTTCAGCTTTTTTATTTGAGACTTTACAATTTGAGGTGAAAAATACTTCATATGTAAATTCTCTGTACATAATGAAGTATTCAGTTACCTGTTGTCATTTAATTTTTGAAATAGTTTTGTAACAGTTTAGAATCCTAACATCCACATTTAAATGAGATGAAACTTGAAAGGAAAGAAGGGGCAGGAAGGTGATAGGTTTTACTCTGGTAGAACTCATTTGCCTTCCTGTTGTCTCACTAACCTTGTGGTTAAAGATGAACCTCTCTCCTCACCACAAAAGGCATTCAGGATACCAATTCATTTCAAGTATTAATTAATACAGGCTAGATAAGGTAAGGCTGACATACAGATTGATTCTCTTGCTCTTCCTTATTACCAAGTCATCCTTTATGTCTGGGATTCTTGACAGTCAACTGTTGCTGCTTAGGAAATAGCTGTAGTAGTAATTATACAGAAAATATGCTGAGCCCTGCTCTTTTGTCTCATCCAAGGAGAGACAGGCACACCTCTTTTCTCTTGGGTCATCTTAAGCTGGTCCAGTGATCAGAAGATGCCCTCTTGCAGTGATTCATGAAGAAGCTACATAGTTACTAGGTGAGGAAGATACTACTCAATTTTTTCATTACCAGAAAATGTGTAATTTTTAAAATTGACACTGTAGGAGGGAAGTTCTATGGCATAATCCAGAAATCATGGGTAAGTGTCATAGATAAACATTATTTTAGCCATTTCAGCCATTGTTTTTTTCACTAATGTTTTTGGAATTTATTTAATTGTTGATGGGACAAGTCATCGGTCCTTCATTAACAGAAGAATGCCAGGGGAAAATTTGAACTGCCTCACAGTAAAAGCGAGTTATGTGGCCATTTTCACAGTGACTTCCCAATGGTATTTAAAAATTCTCCCACCTCATAAGGTTTTCCTTCCCAAAAGATAGCAATCACTCAGCAGCAGATACCAGTTGAGTTTGAATCTTTGGCTTGCATCTCAGTGACATGAAAGAAGAACAACTATGCAAGTCCATGTATCATGACTACACTGCAGAAGCCTGATCAGGCGCCTCATCATTGTCTGAATTTGCTATTAAAAGTTTGATTGTTTATGTAAGCCTGACAGGCAAGTGGTCTAAGTTATTTCTTACCCTCATTTCAAGGGAGAGGGTGAAACCTAAAAGATGAATACGAAAGTGTGTTACCAGTAAAGGATATGAGAGCAATAAAAGACCAGGAGACTTTATTTTCATGACTTCAGATTTTGTGTAAGTGTGAATGTCTTAGTGCCCTTTCTTGTGTCATTGAAAGAGGAGCTTTTTAAAGTCACATACTTTAATCCCATCTTATATATCCCTTTGCTGGGATTCAGCAGAACCCTTTACACAAAGTCTTAAATCCATCACTCGTGACTGTCATTGGTTCTTTTTAAATCCTCCATGCTTCACTGAGAGCCAAAATACATCATGTCGTAACATGAACTCTGTTGTCTGACCTGTCATTTCTGCAGTAATGCTAATTATTTCATTCCCATCTTTGTTTAAATTTCCTTCCTGCAAGCAGACTGCTGTAGATATTTGTCCATTTGACATACGTTCCAGTATCAGATGGGACAGCTCTCTGTTTCCTGGTTTTCTGCCTTGGCTGATGAATTCTCCTGCAACTCTCTTTTTCCTAGTTTTTTGAAAAAGCCATGTCTAAATCTTTCCTTTCTGTTTTTGCTTTAGATTTGTTCAAGACCTTTGCGTAACATTTTCATGAATTTGACTTTCTTCTGTTTCTTCACTTGCATTAAGTTTCAAATGTATTTTGATTCATATTTCCTCTTCTTAATTCCTTTTCTTCCTACTGCAGCTGATAACCTGGTGTAGTTTCCTGGTGTGTGTGGCAGTAGTTTTTTTTTTTTTTTTGCTTTAAATCAATTTTTGAAACATGCTAAATCTATTAAAGTTATTACACAAATAGATTAGCAGAGCACTAGAGACAAATGCATTTTCCTTCTGTATAAATGAAATGTCGCAGTCTGATACGTGGTTGTTTACATGTAATCAAAAAGTCCCCTCAAGCTGAGTTTGTGTTAATACCTGAAGTCTCTACATTGGCTTTGAAATGGTGACTTACAATAACAAAACAATTTACAGAAGGCTATAAAACCAGAGGTTATTTCATCTAGGTTCTTTTATCTGGCAGGTGGGTTCGAGTTTTGATTTAGATAGTGAGTGGATGTAGAAAAAGCAGTGTTTTCATAAAGCTTGTACTTTTATATAGGTCATCTTCAATTGAGAATCCCTTTCTTACAGTTTCCTCAGTATAATGTTGAAGATTAGAGGTCTCTGGGAAAAAAAAGGTGAACTTCTTAAAATCAAAACATCCCCAAAATAGCTTTTTTTTTTTTTTTAGGGGAACATGACATGTAAGCTTATTATGTACTTTCCTTGCAAAACTGTTTCTGATGAAGAACAAAACTATTCAGAAAGTATCCACAGGCCATTGCTTTTAAATCCATTTGTGAATGTAATTTAAATGAGCACAGTTTCTCGTATGATCAGAAAAATGTTTTGATGCATTCATGAGATGCTTGGATTAGATGAGTTGTGTGTTACAGCGCCTTAAGGCTTGTGGCAACTTGCAAAGCATCTACACTATAATTAGGTTTCCTTCATGAGTCTCACATTTTATTATCTTCTCCTTCCTCTGCAAATATGGAAGAACTGAAAATCAGATGGATAAAAGTAAATAAAACTCTGAGGTATAATTGTAGTGTAATTAATGCTTACTGAAGTTTTGGAAGCAAAGTAAATTTCAGTGGTTGAGCACAAGGAAAGAACAGTAACACTAATCAAGATGATGTGAAAAGAATTCTGCATTAATGGCTATTTAATGAAAGCCATTTGAAATGTGTAGAATGTTATAAACAACAATAAAGGGAGAAGTGAATAAACTATTCAGAACATGTTTCGGCTCTCCATTTTTCAAGTTTTCAACTGAAAATGCACTCTTCTTAGGAGGAAAATAGTGGCAGAGACGGATTCATCTCACTTTTTAATAACCTCTCTTTCGCTATACTAACTCAAGCTCAGAAAAATGCCCATTGGTGCTGAAGTAAAATGAATAGGAGCCTTACTTCTTACCTCTCTTTCCCACAAGTAAGATACGCTGTGAATTTTGAATGATCAATGTGAGAATATAGCTAAAAGGATTTTTTAAAATGTAATTTTATTTGGGCAGTATTAGTAGCAAACAAGCTGAGACTGTCTTCAGGGGTCTGATACTGCAAGATGCAGTAGTTCTGTACCTCTTTGGAAGACCTTAAACAAATATATTTATGGAGGGATGACTCAGTTAGACTGCGGGTGACTGGGGGGATCTTTCAGAAGGTACTGCACTGTACCACAAATCTGTATTTTAAATATAATACATACTTCGTATTGTTGAGACTCCTTGCACAATCTTCCAATGATACTGATGTTGCTCGAAGGAATCTGGAGATATTTTGTGGCCCTTATGCCACTGAAGTGATCTTGATTTTTGAAATGATCTTCGAATACCACTTGAAGTTTAGGGCTATATGTTCTGAAATGTTTTGCTTATGCTGTTCTTAATTCAGTAGAAAATATAGAACTATTTTAGAAACTGTACTGAAACAGAGTACCTCTCTTTGGTTTGTCTCCTGTGCCCTAAATGCATTTGTTAGTGGCATAGTGCATAGTTTTAATGAGGAGGAAACACTGTGATGTTTCACCCTTTGTGTGTTTGCTCTCCCAAATATTATTACTCTATTAACTGTTCCCAAGGCTAAAAGAGAAAATTGTTTGTACCACACTTTATGTAAGGACTATGATAAAATAAATAGCTTTCAGTTTCACGAAGAGAATTTTGAATTCGGATTAAAATTCATTTTTGAAAATGGAAGATTGCAGACTGGTAAGGGAAGCCAAATCCCTTGGGTTTGAACTCAGGCGGTTTCATCTGCAGGTGTTTTTGATGAAGCCTGCTGCTGTTCCAGACTGCAGAACAAGCCCCCTGCACGTGTATTGCACAGAGGGGCACACACAAGACACACTCTGTGGATATCCACAGAGACAAGAGGGACTGCACTCACATAAACATGCACAGCACAGGCAGCACAAGCTTATTTCTCCTTGTTGGCTGATAAGGGCTGATGTTTACCAGCAGAACTAAGATCTTGCTCCTTTGATTGATAAGCACATTCACCAATACATTAAATAGTAGAGTGGACCCTAAATATGTCTAATTTCATACCTACATCATAGGACCCTTGTGTAGTCACTGACCTTGGGTTTTTCCGTGTGCTGGTCCTTCTGCACAGTCTCATAGTGCCTTTCAAATATTCCATTTCAAGTTTGTTCTTTCCCATGAGGCTGATAAACACAGTTAACCTGTTTTCTCTTTTTCTTACCAAAGTGCTGTGTGAACCTTCCCAAGGTTATGCTTGTGTGGTTCCTTTAGTGTTCGTCTGTCAGTGACTTATGAGTTCACATTTTTTGTTACTGTCTGCCTTAGTGCTCATTAGGGTTAGTGTATTTCATATTCACTTTATTACTTTTTCCTCCTTCTTCTCTTTGTCTCAGTCATAACAGGATATCATCACAAACCACGTTTTTACACTCAGGGTATCCCTACCACCCACATATCTCATGCCGCACTGCGTTCCTTGGGGTTTGCTTCCTGGTATAATGCTGTAGCGTTTAACTCTCTCCGACCTCTGGCCCCTGCCATGATCCTCACTCCATGCCTTGGCTGAGCCGTGGCCCAGATGGGAAAGCTCTTGGGGGAGAGCACCCAACAACTTACTCCTTCCTTTGGCAGCCCCATTCCAGACAGAACTCAAAAAAACCTCCCTGCTTTTGCAAGTGATTTCTGTTGATGACAGAGTAGTTATGATTTAAATGTGTTCCGTTTATAATTTTATAAAATAATTCTAAAAGTTGTAGTGTATTGTAATAAATCATTGAATACCATATATCATGCTCAAGAAATGGAAAAGACTCCCCAGGGATTTTCTTTATTTTATGAAACAGATGTTATATAACACAAGCCATTCAATATGGTTGAAGATAAATGCTCCCATGAAAAACAGTATTTGTAGTTTGAAATCAGTCATTAGATTAATTCTGAAGAAAGGCTGCATCATATTTCCAAGGCAGTAATCTGAAGGGGTAAAAAATTGCAGTGCAGGATTATGCTCTTTATTAAGTAAAACACCTGAATAGTCCTGCACTTTGAGGTGGAATTTGTCAGATTACCATGTGTACAGTTTAATGTGGTGCTGGGTGAGAATGATAAAATTCTCTCATGTAAAGGGTATGCCAGCGTAGGAGCAAAATATAAAGGGAAGGAGGTTAGTGCTGAGAGGAGTGTTCAGCTGAATAGCAAAGAAAAGTATAGATGGAGAGATGTGTAAAATAAATCAGAGAGTATTACTTTGTTAGGAAGCCTATCTGAGCCCTTCCATAGGTTTTGTGTGCAGGCAGTGCTGCTGTTATGCTCCAGATGCAGAGCTATTAAGATAAGGGGGATGGACACTGAGAAGTGGGTTGACAAGCATCCTGTTTCAGCCTTAGCAGCAGCATCCATCTGGTCTTCCTGTGGTGCCAGTGGAGGCAAGGGCTTCCTTGTTTATATTTCACTTCAACAGCTGAGTGGGCTACACTTAGAGCTTGAAGTGTCCTTGGATGTTTTTTAAGAGTCTTGCAGCAGAATCAGAGTTCTTAACCTCATCTTACCGATGTGAAAAATAAGAAAATGAGACCACAGATGACAGAATATTCTGATTTGAAAGGGACCCACAAAGACTATTGAATCCAGCTCTGAAGTGAATGGCCTGTGTGGGAATTGAACCCATAACCTTGGGGCAGGTGGGGTCTCACCAGAGCAGAGCAGAGGGGCAGAATCCCCTCCCTGGCCCTGCTGCCCACGCTGCTTTGGATGCAGCCCAGGTTTTCTGGGCTGTCAGTGCACCTTGACAGCTCATGTCCAGCCTCTCATCCATATACATATATTTAAACCAACTTACTTAAAAACTTTAGAAAAACTTTTCTATCCTTAAAACATACTCTGTGTTCAGGTCTAAGTGGGAAAGGAATCATTTTGAGCTTTGTCCACTGGTTTCCTGTGTTGGTTTTGTTCCAAGAATGTCCTTTTAAGGGTCAGTTTCTGCTAGCTTCTGTTTTGTTCTTTTTAATGAGAATGCCTTTATTCCACTGCCTTTAAGACTTTTCCCAGTGCTTGTTTAATGTTTAAGGTTGTCTCTGTGCTGTTTTTCACATGCCTTTGATGCCTACTCTATGTTGCCTTAAATTGGTGATTAGTAGATGTTTCAGTTTCCCTTCCTTTAAAGTAAACATAAGCTTTACAGGTGAGGCTTACATCATTGCATTTATATAGTTTGTTGCTTGAAGAGGTTATTTAATGGGTTTCTAAAACTAAACACTGAGATTAAAAAAAACCTGACAACAAAACAAACACAAAACAATAAAAAAGCTTTTGCTTTTTTCCTGAAGGTATTAAGATTTGTTTATTTAATAGTAACCAATTTTGTACTTAATTTCCAGCTATTTTTTAAAAATAATGTTCAAAGAAATACTAATAAGTCGATTCAGTTTTATCTTTGAGTTAGGAATGTTGGTTTGTTTTGGTGGTTGGAGAAATGCTTGCATGTAGATGGTTTGGTAGTTTCTGTAAGGAGAAATATTAAGCTACATAGCAATATAAATGTAGCAATGGCCATGAGCACATAAACAATTCAAGCTTGGTGTGAAATCTTGGAGAAGACAAATGTGGGAAACATGTTTATTAAGTCAGTTTTCAGAGCACATTTGTGCTTTAAAATTTGTGTGGGAACCAGCTCTTGACTATGGCAATGCCAATATATGAGAGCTGCTCTAAACTTTTGAACAGCTCTTTGTGTGTTTTGTGCAGCACAACTGACTGATTTAGCTATGTCCCACTAAAATAACAAGACATAGTCGGATACCAAGACATGGTATCAGCTACCACTACTGACCAGCATGTATTTCCAAATGACAGCCAGATTTTTCCAGGCAATGGAGTGATTTGTTCCAGCCCTTGGTCACCTGTAAAGATCTGTTGTGTGGTAGACTGTTACCTCAGCTGTTAAATAGAAGGGGTTGGTAGCTCCAAATTATGGCATCAGTATGTAAAGGAGTAGTTATTAAAAATCTAGTGTTAAAATGATGGATCAAAACCTGAGGGAGTTCTTGAGTATTTAAATAAAAAGACTTCAGAGGACTCAGATGAGCATGAAATTTTTACAGGAAATAGATTTGCCACAGGCTTTTTCAATGCTCTCGGAGCTAAATATGCCGTAATATGTATTAGTTGTGTTGAGTGAAACTTTTATTTGCCTTCAGGGAAGCAAATAGAAGAGGTCAGTGAAATTTTAGGGTGGAAAAACTGTAGCCTGTCACCATCTAAAAGAATTTATTTAATGTAAATCTGACCTATGCATAAATTCTTTCAGAGAAAGAAAGGAGACTTTTATTGTACAAATTTTTTATAAATTAAAAAGCTAAAAGAAAAATTACTGTATGAAACAAAACTATTCATAATACATGGAAATAAATGCTGTATTTTTTTTATATTGCAGAAAACCCTCTGCACAATGTAAAATGAACTCTTAAATGTAGAAAGAAGAGAGTCCAAGGAAGAGGAGATTTCCTTTGGGAGGGAAGAACTCTCAAAATTGCTGGACTTAATTTTTTTATAACTAAAAACTTGGGGTTTAAGCTCTCTATTTATCTGTCTTTCACATATTCCTGACCTCAGCAGCTAGAGAGAGCTTCCATGCTACTATTCATTATTTTTTTGTCTCAAGTTGAGAACATGGAATGTAAATTTTAGAGTATTTATTTGTGTTGGAGTTTTAAGAATTAAATGGGATATGAGTTTTTGTTTTAAAACCCAACAGTTAAAGGAGGGGGAAATTAAATGTGGAAAGAAGCCAGTGGCAGACTTCTTAACTTCACAGTTAAGAACAGAAAGTAATTCTTCCGTATATTAGACACAGCTTTATCCATGGTTTGGGGTCCTTTTAGGCAGAGCTTGTTCTGTTGTCAGTTCTAGTGCAGAAGAGGTAGAAGGTTTGTAACTCTTCTTTAAAGCCAAATGATTTAGACGTATTACATAATGATGACTAAAAATTTTCATCCCTTTGATTACTGAGGTTATAACCATCCTTTTTAAGTAGCTGTGTAAGTGTAGAGAAAAAAAAGATACTTTGCAGTAAATTTTAAAAGCTGACTGAGAAGGTCTCTGAGATGTATAATACCATTAATGGAAAACTAAATGAAAAGAATACTAGCCAGTGTGGGTTTGTGGAAATTAGATGTGTAATGAGTTGTATTTATATATTTTTATCAGAGCAGAACCTGGTTTGTAAATAGATCTGTGGAATACACTGAAATTTCTACATGGCTTTCCACTTGAGTGTTCCGATTAATAAATTAACATGTCACAAATTAAATGGACCGAAACTTCTGACAATGGCCATAAGTTAAAACAAGAGATTGAGCATGGATGTACAGGGAACTTTTTCTGTGTGAGGACAGTCAGGCTGTGGCTCAGGCTGACCAGAGATGATGTGCAGTTTCCAGCCTTGGGATTTTGACATGGCTGGATGAGGCCCTGTGCGGCATGACCTCACCTCAGAGCTGACTCTTCTGTGAGCAGGAGGTTGGACCAGAGAGCTTCTGATGTTCTTTCCGGTTGGAATGATCCTGTGACCCTGTGAATGCCCAGTGTTGTTTGGAGTGTGTTAGTGTGAAACAGCAGAAGCAGGCCTGAGTAGGACACTGGCTTCTGAAATGCACTCCTAACTACAGCTCAGTGCCAACACACCTACACTCTCTGAAAAATCTGCTTTTGTTTTTCATTGACGAGGATCCTAACCCTCTCTCTCCCGTGCTTGGGGAAAAAAAAGGAAGTCTTGACAGCATCTCCCGGTGATTGCTTCTCTGTCTTGTTTTTCTCTTGTGCTCCTTATTTCAGTCTCTGGACCTATTAACTTTAGAATCTTGTGTCTTCACCATTCTTTAGAGACTAAAGTGTATAATGCTGTCTGTGTACTCTTCTGTGTCCTTATGTCAATCTTCTGCTTTCATAGCTGTCTTCTCAGTACTCTGTTATAAATCCCTTGAGCAGGAACTTTGCTGCTGTAGTTGCTCAAGCCTGTAGCTGTAGTTAAAACACTTACATTTCATAAGCCATAGAATTTTTCTATCCAAAATTTCGTAGATTGTCCAAGTCAAAATCTGCTTCGTAACACCTGGTGTATTACGTTCTAGCTCTGTTCTCTGTCAGTTTTTCAGGGGTAAAGTTTGAATATTATCACAGTTTCAGCAGAAAAATGAGAGAACCCCAATGGTTAACCCAAAGAGAGTGTGCAGCTAAACTGTTTAAAGTGGTGGAAATGGAAAACTTAAGTAAATAATTAGAAAAGCATAAGTAAAAATGATCAGAAATTAATATAAATTTGACTTGGGAGAGAAGGAATTGTAACATGGATGACCATTTTATGACCATGATGCATAGGTTGACTTTGTTGGAGAAACTACATGTAGACCAGACAGTTCTTGGTCCTGCTGGCTTTTGTTGTCCCATATGATGTACTTGTGGCCTTAAATGTAATGGTTTTTGGTTTTGGATTGGTTTTTGTTTGTTTGTTTGTTTTTCCTTTTTCATACTTTAACATATATGGAATAATAAGACAGCTGTGTTGTATCTGGTATCTGTCTACAGTGGTGGGTTTTTGGCTTGGTTTTTTTTTTTTTCACAGCATACATTAAGGGCCCTGGCATGTAACTCTAAGTGTATTGAGTTGTTTGAATCAGGCAGCTTTGCAGAAAGCATTGGGGAATTGTTTTGTTTTGATTTGGAGAGAAGAGGTTGACTTATGCAGAAAGGGACTTTGAAAATAAGCTAAGACTTCTGTAGTTTGGGCAGTTGGGAGAATAGAAAATGGCACATACCTGACAAATGTCTCAAAAGCCCCTGAATTTAGACACTGGTTTTGAAAATCTTGGTGGGTGTTTTCTCCTTTTCCCATGTCTGCAGTCAGATGCTGCTTTTCCAAACAACTTTGTGTGATACCTACCAGTATGTTTTGGCAGCATCATTGTGATGAAATGGCACCAGGACTGCTGAAGCTGTAGTTTTCTCCTTACTCCCATGACTGAGCTGATACATAGCTGGTCTTCAGCCTTCTCTGTACTGAAGTGCTGACCCTGGACCGATGTTAATGTCTCCTTTTATGTGGACTCAACTCTAAATGTGCTGATGCCAGGATGGCCTATATTGCTGAAAGAGACTGAGTTGTATTTCACAAACATTTTTATGCTAGCATAAAAGAGTTTCAATACCAATGTCATCGGCATCACTAAGACAAGAAGAGGGCGCCGTGTGCTTTTCTGGAGGATGTGTTCTCACCTGAATTTGTCCTTTCCTCATGAAATAAAGAATTTAAAGGATGTTCAATTGCAGGGACCTGACAGTCTAAATTAGAGATAATACTTCAGTTGGCAAAAGAATAAACAAAAGAAGCAGCAATAAGTGTCATTTGAATTAAATATCTTGGGCACTTCTGTGTGCTGACAGATCTAGCAGGCAGCTTTGGATGAGTTTTATCACTGCATTTATGTCATTTTCCTGTAGCAGAATCTCTTTGGTTAAGAGAACTTTGTCATGATTTCTGAATCAACGCAATTACTAAGCAAATGCTTTTGTAAAGTGTTTGTTGGTAATGGAGGTATGAAAGGGAGAAGTTGTTTTAGCTTTTACTCCCCAGTTACTTTAGCAATTCTGAAGTTAGGAAAATTTTAGTTTTAGTTTGTTAAGTGGATTTGATTTTGATTTAAGTCACTGAGAAATAGGAAAAATTAGATCTCTTAGTGCCATTTTAACTACCTTATGTTACAGACAAATACTAACTTTGTTAAATCACACAGCTGCATTATTCCTTTATGAGTAACAAGTCTTGATAAAATATGAGCTTGAATCATTCTTGTGGTTTTAGGATTTCCTTTAAGAGCAAGAAGAATGAATAATATCTCATTCAGATCTTTCCTTTATTGTTTTCATCAGTAACATGTAGGGTGAATACCACCAGTCTAACATGTATGCATTGAAAATATCTAGATGGCTCAAATTAATCTTATAATATTAAAAGAAAAAAAAAAAACCAACACAGGACGTTGCTTTAAAACTGTATATGTTGTTTATTTCAGGAAAAGAGGCTAAAAGAAAAAGCAGCAAGGAGAGAAGCCAGGAATAAGAATGCACAGGTAAGGGTTTTTGTTGTTTTGATCAAGCTACTGGTTGAGGTTTGAAACGGTTTTTAAATTGTTTCATTCCTTTCTTTAATAAGCAGTGTTGTGATTAATGGCTCTTTAAAGGCATTTTCTGTTTGCTTGTCTTTTCTTACTCCCTTGCTCTGATGTGGTTCTAATAACTTTGTGTAGAAGGATACTGAGAAAGCATGAATATGTATGTTTGTGTGTGTATAAATACATAAGATGTATGGAAGCCTTTTGGAATTTCAGCCTCTTCATTATGTATATCAGGTGAGTTGCAGTTTCACCTGCAGGATGCCATGTTTTTCTCTGAATACTTGGGTCATGTTTATAATTTGCAGGCAGTGAGATTATTTTTTTGAGTGGCAAATCTCTCTCCAACCTTTTTCTGCTGAACTTTTTTTTAAATAGCAAGTATTTACATTGAAGTTCATTCCTTCCCCTCATTACCCCAAACAAAACCTTTGTTATCCATTTCTTTGTATGTACTTTACTAATTTCCTAGAGGCTGTTCTAGTTTTTCATGTTGCTTGGTTTACAATAAACTGAGATTTCATTCAGCTGCAGTGGTTTTCTGGAATATGGACATGGCGATGTGTGTAGTTTCTCACAATGCATCTACTTTTGCTACACGTGAATAGTTACAGTTTCTTCTTGGCAGTTGGCAAATATCTTACTCCCTTGAGAAAACTGATAATGTTCTTTGTCCAATTTTTGCAAGCTGGCTGTGCTCTGGGAGGCTTAAGTGTAGGAAGATGCTTCATTGTGTAGCTCTGAAGTGGAAAGTAATTACAGTTTCAGATGAAAAGCCTAGTTATATGAAGTTTTAAGTATGATTCTGCCTTCAAAGATGGCAAGCTATGAGAGCTGTTGGCATCATGACTCCCCAATCAAGCAATAGAAATTTTCTGCCTGTAATTGAATGTATAAAGCTGCATACTTTTTAATGTATTTAGCAAGCATTTTAGGAAAATTATGGAATGAATAATTAACAAACATCTTAATAAAGGAAGAAAACATTGATCAAATCAGGCTATATCACATTCATGAATACTGCTTGTTAATTTTGACTCTTTTTCAGGAA
Organism: Cnemophilus loriae; assembly: GCA_013397755.1. Lineage (NCBI taxonomy): Eukaryota > Metazoa > Chordata > Aves > Passeriformes > Corvidae > Cnemophilus > Cnemophilus loriae. The sequence goes on along the minus strand of VZTF01002837.1, from coordinate 2,137,642 downwards.
TAAAATGTTATTCAGCAGCTGTGGAAAGAAATCCATTTCTTTCAAAATGATCTGCTTACTGATGTACATCTCCTGTCCTGTTCTTGGCCAAGTGATTGAATCTGTCTATCCTATTGGAAAGTGAATGAGGTTGATCCCTGTTGAGGAATGATTTGTCTGGGTGACAGCGGCTGGGGGGGAGGTTGTGAGTCCATGGGCATGGTGTGGGTTAAATGCGGAGCCTTAGCCCCAAGCCCACAGTTTTATGCACCTCTGCCTCTCTTTTATGCAACACTTGCACTTGGAAAGCTGATTTGCTAGTGCTGGTCCGGTGTGAGATTGGCACATGCTCTCCTAGAGGGTACCAGCTGTGCAAACTTGCTGTTGCTTTGACTTCATTTTATTCCTGAAGCGCTTAGCTCACTCTCTGCAAGAAGGTGCAAGCCTCAGGAGCTGACGTGTCTCCTTGATGAAAACTGCTGGGCTTTTTCTGTTGTTTAGAGGCTATTCTTGCCAGAACTCTGTGCAGCCGAGTCCTGTCATTTCCAGTGTGGCTCATTTCAGGGAAAATGCTTCTTCTGGGAAAGACTGCCAGTTGGACCTGGGCTGTTCATGCCTGCAAGTGGAAGGGCCCAGTAGACAGTAGATAAGGGTGCCAGTTTCTGTCTGCTGGGTGTCTGAGGAATTAATTAAGAACACTCCCTGCTTCACAGGATCTTAGGCATGAAGCCATAGTAGCCTCCACATAGGCTGTGTGGGATATGACTCAAGCACCTCCTGCAAGATACCGAGGGAAATAAAGAAGGAGGAAACAGTAAAACACAGAAACTATTGGAACATAAACCAGTTTGGAAAATATATGCTCCCTAAATCAGGAGTTCAAAAAATGTTAACATTTTCACTAGTGCTTTCATAATATGTCTTGTGACCCATTTACTCCACCATACACTACTCCTTTGGTAATTAGTAATGTTTTCTTTAAAGGGAAAGCAACAAGGAGAGCCAAAAGAGTGGAAGAGATATTTTTAGCCATGTTAATGCAGTTTAGCAGCTGGAGAAAAGGACTATATCAACAATTATGAGTAGCCAGTCACTTCAAAGCAGCTATGGTCATAATTTGTTTTCCACATCTATCTGCTTTACCCCTTGTTTGTTTTATTAACTGTCTCCCTCAGGTTACAAACTCCTTGGGTTACAAAGTATTGTTTGCTGTCCTTGACTAGTCCACAGCCCACCAGATCTGACATGACCAAAACAGAATTACTTTCCCATTCTTAGTATTAAATAATAATTATTCGTGAATTTAGGGAGGAAAAAAAAAAGGAAAAATCACAGGAGAGAAGGTTGTCCTGCCTTTTTCTCTGGTGCTGCAGGAGCAATTGTAGGGAAGGTTTTGCTTAGCCTTTGTCATGCTGGGACAGGCCAGGCTTGCTGCAACTGGGATTGACTAACCAAATTCTGGCATGCTCTGCTGAGTGTGCCTGAGCAGGAGATTAGATGAGTAGGTAGCTGCAGTGTTATTGACTCCACCTTGGATAAATCTCCATGCAATAAATAAACTGAGTAAGAAGTGAAGACTCTTAAAGGATGCTTTGGAGAAAGTATTTCTAGGGATTTATGACCATTAATTAAATTTTCATGCAAAAGGCTGTGTAAACAGATAAAAGAAGTCTTCTCATATATTCTTATTGAAGAAAAACTGGAAATTTAGGGTTTTGGTATTTTTTTATCATAAGATATTTAATTGTCCCCCATTTTATGAGAATTTGATGTGATATTTACATTGCAGTGTTTTAAGATGAAAGAAGCACATTGTCCTCACTCAGTACTAATTAAATTACAGTCCTCAAGCCCTCAAACAAATTTTGATACTGTTTACTTGAAGATAGTCTGGAGAAAATTAGGCAAAAATTAGTCTTTTGAGCAAGAAGTAAAGCAGCAGTGACAGCTGCCCCCGGGACAGGAGCTGGGTGTTACTCGGTGAAGCCAGCCCCTGGCCCCAAGCAGGACATCCCTGTGCTCGTGGCTTTCCACTTTTCCTTCTAGAATCTACACATACTGATTTCTTAGTCTTCATAAAGGACTTCTGGATTTCAACCAGCATTTAAACGTCCTTGCCCAGCAACGGTTAGCTGCAATGAAGCTAAACAGGACTGTATTTTTACTTTAATGATTTTAGTCTTTTGTTACCCTGATGCCTTAGAGCACTTCTGATGTGTTGAGAATTATGAAGTGAGGAAGATTTTGATTTCTTTGAAAGAAAATGGTTTCTGTAGGAAAGGAATTTTCTGGGAGCAGCCAAACAGGTCTGTGCTTCAAGGCAGGGGAGCAGAGCAGGAGTCAGGAGAAGGTGCTGTTCCCTGCCCAGCACTGGTGTGCTAGGCGATCCTCAGCTATCAGCTCCCAGCATCGTTCGAGAAGTGATAACTTGTCCCTAAAAGAAGGCATTGATTGCTATCTGCTACAGATAGTTTGCACATCATCTGTAAGCAGTGTCAGGAGGTAAAACTTGCTCAGTCATGACAGTTTGGTGCATCGATTCAGGTTTTGGCAGTCCTATAGCAGTTACACCACGCTGGTGTCCAAAGCAAAACGAAAACCTGAAAAAGCTCTTACTAGCAGAGCAGAGGCTGTTTATCCAAGGTCCGTAAGAAAAATGTGGCCTGCTGAAAACTTAGAGAAATCCAGCTTGAAGACATACTCCTTACTGAGATATTTTTTCCTATTTTCAGTGGACAAAATTGAGGATGGGGATTCTTACCCAGCTGGAAAACTGACTTGTGGAAGAAATCCAAAAGCTTGGTTGTCAGGAGTGCTTTTTCTTGGGAATGAATGCTTGCTGAATAATTATATAACATTAAAAGATCAGCAGCAACAGCAGGATAATAAATATGCTTTAGCGTCTCTCCTCCCTTTCTGTCCTGTTCTCTCCCTAATATATATATTTTGTTATTCCCACGGGAATTAGTGCTTGCGTATGAGATTTTACAAAATATATACCATATATATAATTTAAGATTTGTCAGAGTCACAATGAATCTTTCTGCTGTGAGCACATCTACGAAATACATGTGGGTGAGCAGGGGGCATATACTTTAAGATACAGCAGGTTCAGGCGTTGATACCTGCCTGTATCACATCACTGCAAGCTATAATGCTCAATATAGCATTCTCTTTTCTGCGCCTTGTACCATGCTCTGTTGAGGTTTTAACCAGAAAAATGCTTAAACCCACCATTTTGTTTTAATCTCCAGCACCCCCCTGGAATTTGAGATACACTTGCCAAATGTAGCTCAAGAAATCTTAGCACCATGTGGGAAAATTTAAACAGGAAAGGGGAAATCAAATCTCTCGGGTAGCTATAGCTAATAATCCACTCATAGAAATATACACTTCAGAATATTGTGAAAATTCTTCATCCATCGTGGATCATTCCTGTAGTTACTGGGCTTATATTACCTCTGCTTCTGCCTTGAATTTCCTCTTTCATGAGATCTAGCCCATGGCTTCTGCTTAGGCTGGAGACACTGGATTCAGTGGGAATGTGAACAGTAATTTCAGTGTGGAAAAGAAGTTTACAGGAATGAAGAAGGTCACATTTGGTCTGTGCCTCCTGTGAATCCAGATTCCCAAATCCCCTTGATCACTGGTGGCACTGAGTATTCTTGTGAAAATCTCATGGGATGCCTGATAACTGGTGGTTAGTGGTGATGATGCATTGTTCTGGATCACTTCTTATGACCCTCTTGTGGATGGTGTGGAGGAGCCATTGCTTTATCTCGCTATGATTTCTGGAGCTGGAGCAGGGTTTCAGGGCTAGATCATTGTGATGGTCTGGAGGATGTTGAGATTGTGGAGTTGGTTGTTCATAAGGAGGAGAGAGTTGTGTTGTGCTGGTGTAGCCTCAGGACAGGCTATGTCTTGTCACACAAGACTGTTTGACAGTCAGTGCAAAGGACTAAAAACTATTCTTCATCAATAATTATTTTTGATTCTGAAAACCACAAAGAACAGCAAAAAATGAGGTAATGTTCATCTACAAAAACCAGTATGTTTAGAGTGGGGATCTTACAACTGAAATTACCATGTCAACTTGATACCTTTTAATAAGTCGAATTTCTTTCTTAAAACAATTTCATTAACCTTAGTTTAGAAGTAGTTCTGGTCTGTTAACTCTTGTGTTCTATATGCATATCCAAAAGCTGTAAGTAGCTTTATTTATTCAGTGCAAGGTTTGAGTGTTTTGAATTTCCTTGAGAAGCTCTGTGAATAAACAGAGTAATTTGGGATATCAACATCTTAACCTACTAATTTAGTAATTTCATTTCAAAGTCAAGCCGTGAAATGGAAAATGAATTGCTGATTCTGAACTACTTGTATGCTGAAACATTTTTTAAAATCAAAGTATTCTACAATATATAAGTTAATATTTGAAAATGGGTATTATGTGCCTGTGTGGAAATGTTACCTGTATTTTGCTTTTTGAAAATAACATGGAAGATTCCAGTTAATGTAACAAATTGCTTTAAGTAAAGCTGTAATAAGTCCTGTCTTTTCTGCAATTAAGAATTTATATGATTAAGCCAATATTTTGGTGTTGTGACCCTGAACAAGTTACAAGTAAGGATTCTGATGGATTGATTTGCCAATTACCCATGCTTCTGTGAACGTTTTCATTGCAGCTAACAGCACACTGAGGATTTCAAATATATTTATCAGATTGACCATTTAAACTAATTGACCATGGCTATAGCAATTGAATTTTGTGAGTATAATGTTCAAAACTGTTATTTTAAATCATATGTGATATGGGATGAGAGTTTGCTGCTCGACATGCCAAAAGCTGGTGTTTTACCAGTCAAATCACTGAGGCGATTTCTTTGCAGGCCTGGCACAAAAGCATAATAGTGGGACTGTGGACCTTGCAAATACTCTCTTATTCCCTGAAGGTCTGCTGGGATGAGGTGGATGCACGGTGGATCAACTCAAGTGCATCTTCACTGCTGTGTCTGCTACACCTATACCTTATTCCTTGTTTTGTGTTCACTTGCACATTTATGGTAAAGAGAGGAAACTTCTTTTTTCTTCAAACTTTTGGGGCTTTTATCCTAATTTTGGTGGGTTGCAGCTCTAGGGGAGCTTTTGATGAAAGATGTAATAGAGATTTTTAAAGGCAGAGTAACAGGATTTCTGGCATGTCAAGGAGCACAAAGGTTATTGTCTTACTTGACTGCAAATGATTGTTTTAAATTTCTAGGGCAATATTGATGAAATTTCTCCAGTAGACTCCAGGAAGATTACACTGTTTAATTCTTTATTCTTCAGGAAAATGTTTTGTTTTTAGAATGTCTGTGTAAGTTTGCTAGCATTGGAACAGGAGCTTTGGAGACATCTTAACTGCTGAGCTTCAGAGCTTTAAATGTGTTAAAGACTATACAATTTTATTTATTTCAGAATCAATAATATTTTTGCATTTTGAGGGGGGAAGAAACCCTCAGGTTTTTTTATTGAAAGTTTAGGCTATGAAAATTGCAAATTGAAATAAGTGTGCATTTCACTCTTCCTCATGATTGTGTGGGTTTGTAATCATTTATTTGTATCATATAGTTACAAATAACTCTTAGTAGTTGTAGAATTGAGGAATGCTTTGGCACCATTCCACCCAAGCTCTTGGATGGGGGTCAGCAAAGAACTGAGTCTTTACTTGAGTCGCTGCTTCAGATCCACCCCTCTTGTGAGCAAGGGAGGTATATATGACTCTGCTTCATTTTTACTCTTTACCTGTCTCCATGGATATTAGGAGCAGGATTCCACCATCAGGTTCCTGCCTGCATATGGCAGTGTGGTGGCGCACAGGGAGAGCAATTGAAGAGCTCTGCCTTTGAGAGCAGAGCTTCCACAGATGTCTTTCTGGGCTAATGATTAAGCCCCAGTAGAAAAGGCGATATGCATTTTTTCGTTTGAATACATGCTTTATCAGTTCAGGCAACATACTCCAATTCCATGCATGTGTCTAGGAAAACAGTAGGTGTGCTAGAATCCAGAGAAGAGCTCTTAGTGCATTGCAAAGTGCAAGCACATATATTCAAGGACAAAGACCTTTCCAGATGAGTTTCAGGTTTCCATGTCAGCATTTCTGAAATGTTTTCCTTGTAACTGTGTATCACCATGTTCTGTAAACTTAAATGGGGAAGAAGAAAGCACTGGGGTGTAGCTTTATGATCCTTGTCTTTCAATATGTAAGCACTTCACTTTTGCATATGGTCTCTTGAAAAGGTGCCAAGTGTACGATTTAAACATAACTAGCCACTTCATTGTGATTTGGAATTTATATGTAAATCAGCGGCATCATTTCTTCTTGGCTTCCAAAATTTCTTGTTCAGTTTCTTCACTGATTTAACACCCTCCTCAACAGTCTCTGTCTGAGTGGAACATAAAAGACTGCTTTGCCCCTCCCTGACTCTGGCCAAGGAATAAGAGGCAGTAGACAGTTCTGGAGCAGCAGATCCACCAGTATGAAAAGAAGAAAAAAAATTAAAGCTGTTCTAAAATGTTATAAACCTTTCTTTGACCAATTTCGTCTTAGTATACAGACTACTGTATGAAATTAATTGTAATGATACTTCATTTGTTTATCTGCTTTATGTTACTCATTAATAGTGTTTAGTAACCAGTATTTGAAATTTCTCTCGCTCTAAATCACAAAATTTAAAGCTGTTACTCCAGGCTCATTTGCTATGTTCCGTACATGTTTGGAGCAGCAAGTTGTTGTTTATTAGTGTGGAGTTCTTCTTGCCTTTGGCTCACCATAGTCCTTTGATGCCATAATCGACACACTACAGAAGAATTACCTGGAACTAAACTTCTGGAGATCTTCACCCTCTTTTCTCCTTCTGCCCACAATCCTGAAGAAGTGTGAAACTCCAGCCAATGCAGACATGACCTGAGGCTTACAGCAGCTTTTGCACAAAGCTTTTATTTAGGAAGTGAGTATTCTCTCTGGATTGAGAGGTCTTTTTCTGTTCTGTTGTGAAAAGCCAGGTGTATTCACATTCCTCAGTTCTATCTGTATAAATATTGTGCAGATGATGGCATTTCACAAGTAAGCTGTATCAGACTGTTCAAACTTGTTTATTTTGCACCTTGGTTTGTTCTGGTAGTACTCTGAGCTGCTTTGCAGCTATCGTTTTGTGTTTGAAACATCCTTAGATTATAGACTTCAAATGCAGGAATTCTACTTTGCTCCATATCTCAGATATGAACCTAAGAATGATTTAATTGGCTGATGAACAGGGGTAATCTTTCAGATGTGTTTTGATGACATCCTCATGCAGCAACTAGTGGTATTTAGTTTTAAATTAAGCGGTTCTGTTTTCTCAGCATCCCCCTGCTGTTTATATTCTTGGAATGTGTTGCTTGCAGTATTGTACATAGTCTGCTATAGCAGTTGTAATTGCTACTAGTGATGAAAATTGATTTGTGCAATCAGAAAACCATTATCTGCATTCTGACAGATAATGCTGCAGTTGCCAACATTTTAAAATTCTTCTGATGGCTTTTTTTTCGGAATGCTCTGGGGTCATGCAGTCACCAGGATTCCAGTTGCTTTATGCTGAATCTTATGTGAACATTAAAAGAGAATGAAGAAAGCTCTTGGTGCTTCTCTCAAATATGTTTTTTTCCAGAGTTTTTAAGGATTTAGTGTTTTGTCAGTCCTCCCTTGCCAAATATACTAGATCAGGAGTAGTGCAATATTCCTTGTTTTACCACAGTGTGCAGATACTTTAATAAGTTTTCTGTTCTTTCGCACTATCGGCTGCACTGATAAACCAAGCAGTTTGGTGATAGGAAATGCCAAGCTGGTAACTAACACGTGGTTATTTAATACCTCATGGGAAATTTTGGAAGCCCATACTTCTCCCAAATGAAGCTCCATCTTGTATATGGAGTCCATTAGGACCTGGGTCTTTCTGTGTTGGTTCCCTCAATGGTTTTTTTTCTTTAAGGCCTAATGTTTCCTTTCACTTTTTTTTTTTTGTTTTGTTTGGTTTTGTTTTGTTTTTCCCCTCTGGTCTTTTATGAGATTTTTACTGGACTTATAGGTCTTGCTGTTTCTTTATCCTGTTTTCTGTTTCTTTTGAAGGAGCTAAATTCCAGCTGCTGTTGCTTCTATTTGGTTACTTTCTGCTGTGGGGAAACCAAGAGCAGAAGCAAAGGGGAATAACAGGAAGAAAGATAATAGCATCATCTAGTAGCAAAGCCTTAGGAAATGTACTCAGTATTTTTAGGGAAAAGTTTTGTGGGGATTTTTTTTGTTTGTTTTGTTTTCTTCATACTGCAAGGTCTCATATTTTTCTGACGTTCCTTCAAATGAATATGTACTCATAATATTTTGCTGGGCCATTGCTTGGATTCAAGTATTAAAAGATGCCACTGTCCAAATGAAGGTGCAGATGAGACTGTATGCTGAAGTCAAGAGTACAGATTTTATTTAACCGTAAATGTGAGGTACAAGGAGAAGTAGGGAGTGAAAAGAAAGAGAGAAAGAGAAGTAGAAAGAGAGTCACCACCACGCTGGTCGTGCAGTATCCTGCTGGCCCTTTTTTTTCTGGTCTTCTCTGTGGTGGGGGGCCTGAAGTATCCTTTATGGAGGCACAACTTTTACAGTGTCCAGATTTACACAGAGTGTAGATGCGTTCCTATAGCTCAAGCTGCATGTGTATAAGGACTTGCTTCCTTTCTCACGGTTTGCCATGGTGGGAATTTTTGTAGATTGACACTGATCCTTCCTCATACTTTAAGGAAAATACTTACAAATAAGTAGAATTTTCTTATAAGCAGTTTTGCAGAGTAAACAGTTACGACTGATAAAAAGGTAAGTTGAGCATATGTCAGTAAGGCAGTCAGCAGCATGTAATTGGATTAGACCTGGTTTATACAAGTATATTTCTCTCCTCTCTTCATTCTTTTTGGACAGTCTGCCAAGGCTTTGAAATTTTCAGCAAGAAAAATTCTGGATGGACAAGGGAAGGTGACTGATTAATTACAGTCACAGTAAACATGCATTTATATGATATGCGTGAATGGCTGTTTAAGGTGAAAGCTCATAAAGATCATTCATTTTCATAATAAATGGCAATCTCCGATCCTTTTTCTTTGCTAATTCATATGCTGCTAAAAATGCCAAAAGTTATTAGTATTTTTAATTTCCCATCACCTAGTATTCTAGCAGACTGTGTATCTACAAAAGTAGTGCTAAGGGTCATTATAACTATTCAAGGTATTTACTAACTTAAAAAATGCATAGAATTTATGAAATTCATCCTTCCTAGGCACCTGTGCAGCATAACTCTATGAATAAAACCGATGCTTTTTATTTATGTATTAATTTAATTCATAGCAAATCAAATGAGAGTAGGATAATAAGAAAATAAAAATATCTTTAAACATCTTCTCCCCTCCCAACTTCCTGGGCTTAACTTCAGTCCTGAGTTCTCTACCCCGAGCAGGACGAGTGGGCTGTTAATGTGGCTGTCACACGTTGACTCTGCTGCTTCTTCCTCCTTAGTGGGAGGACTCCTCACACTCTTCCCCTGCTCCGGCATGGGTTTCCTCCCAGGGGAGACAGTCCTTCATGGACTTTTCCAGCATGAGTCCTTCCCCTAGGCTGCAGTTCCTCACAAAGTGCTCCAGTGTGGGTCCCTTCCACGGGGTGCAGTCCTTCGGGAACATGTGGATCGCCCACAGAGTCACAGGTCCTGCTAGCAAACCTGCCCCAGTGTGAGCTCCTCTCTCCATGGGGCCACAGGTCCTGTTGTGGATGATAGGGGGAGCTTCAGACAAAGTTTATTAGAGAAGCTATCCCACTGAGTCATGAGGTGCAGAGAGGACCCTCTTCCTTCCTGAACTCCTTCTCAGAGAGGAGCCTCGGTGAGGCTGGATCTGATCTTAGCCCCAGACTGTCAGTGCTTGAAGTAACCTTGTCCTGCAGGATTAAAGATGGTAAATCAGATATGTTTATGTAAAATGAATAATTTATTATGACAAATTATTAGCTAAAAGATTTTAATCAGAATTATTTACTACACAGTATAAAAACTAAAGCTGCTAGTACTATTTAGTGTAGTATAGTGCACTATATCTAGGCAATTATATTAAAGCTAGCAAAAAGAAACAGTTTTTAAACAGAGATTGATGTAACTCGCCATACCAATGCTTGTGGGCAGATCTCTTTCACTCAGCCTCGAGGAGTATCTTTGAAGGTACATGCCTACTTCAAGGAAGGAAACTTCCTACACACACTCCAAAAAGGAATATGTTAAAAGAACCTGTTGTATGAAAGTGGACTGTGCTGTTACAGTCTAAAGTGACTGACTGCCGGTCATACGTCTTCGGTCGTCTTAGGGACTTATCTGCCAAGTCTTTGGCTCACTATCAGGATGTTAGTTTGGAGTTGGTGAGATGGACTGGTTTTAGCATAATTCAATGCCAAACCCAGCACATGATGTCTCCTCTCAGCCCACCACTGATAGCTTGCAAAACAGGGCACTTTGAGTTGTTCGACCACGTTCCAAGGGCAAAGAGTCCTGCTACCTCTGCCAGGAGTGTGGGCTTCCCACAGGGTTACAGCCTCCTTCAGGCATCCATCTGCTGTGACCTGGGGTTCACCACAGGCTCCAGGTGGGTCTCTCCTCCCCCATGTTGCTCCATGGGCTGCAGGTGGACTCACCATGGTCTGCACCACAGAATGGAGGAAAATATCTGCTCTGGTGCTGGGGCACTTCCTCCCCCTCCTTCTGTGCTCAGTGTCTGCAGGGCTGTTTCTCTCACATTTTCTCACTCCTCTTCAGCTGCAGTTGTGCAGTTTTTCTTCCTCCTTAACTATGTTATCGCAGAGGCGCTGCCACCATTGCTGATGGACTTGGTTTTGTCCTCTGGTGGCTCTGTCTTGGAGCTGGCTGGCATTGGCTCTGTCAACCAGTGGGAAGCTTCTGGTGGCTTCTCTCAGAAGCCCCTGCTGTAGCTCCCCCTGCTACCAAAACCTTGCCATGCAAACCCAATACAGGGCCTGAGTTGACAGATGTAAAGCAAAGAAAGAGCTAAAATTGGAAGAGGTAAAAATAGAGGTTAGGAAGCTGTCTGATTGATCTTACAAGCAACACATTTATGCTGAATTCTGTCAGGTTTGCTATATTTGTTAGGTCAGACTGTGGCACAGACAGAGTTCACAGAAAAGCAAAAGTTGTCATGTTGAAAAACATGCATTTAAAATTTGTTTTGAAGTCTATAAAAATTTGACATGTCTTCAAGATTGGTTGATATGTCCAGGATGTTCGGATTTGTCCCTTGGCAGAAGGACCAGATCACTGTTTCAGCCTCAAGACAGGAAGAAACATTATTTATGAACTTTGAAGGTAGTTTACTTAGAAGCTTATCAGAAATATTCAACTCTATGATGCAGTTGGTGAAAGGACTTTTGATGTCGTAGTACTGCATCACAGAAAGGAATTTTCTAGTGAGTATATTTGTGGGGGAATTCCATCCAGTTCCCTCTGCTGCCAGTGAATGCAGAGTTTGTCTGTACCATGGCAGAAAGACAGGTCCTGTATTTGATGTCCCTTTTTCAGAGTTGCCATGTGGACACAGGTGAGGAGTAAGCTTGGGGCCGTACTTTGCAGGATGCTGGCTTCACTGTACGAACGTGTTTAGTCATTAAAGGCTAGACAGCCACTGCTCTTCTGAGACTGGGCTGCTCTGACTGCTGTGGGTTGAAAGCACTTTCTGGGTAGTCCGTGAGGGATCATTGTGAGTTCCTGCTCTGGTTTATCCTGTACTGTTTTTTAATGTCTCCGTTCTCATAATTAATGATTCCAATAATGCTGAAAACATTCAGAAAACACTTAAATGTAGACAAAGAGCAAGAGATTAGTGCAGATATCTGATTCACCAACTAAAGTATGAATTCCGTTAATTTGCTCTGCTTAAAAAGGAGTTGACATACTTAATTCATTACTACAAATCGATGGGATTAGGTTTTCAGGTGCTAAAGAAAATCTGTATTGTTTGTTCTGAAAGGCATTTGAAAGACAATTCCCTGTGTAATTAATTAGGCATTGCATTTCAAACCCAGTCTTCAGCTGAAATTGTTTTCAGATTTTTACAGATTCTGTAATTTTACAAATTGCTGACTGCATTTGAGTGTCAGATACTGAGTGAATTAAACTCCTAGAAGGCTTCTTGGTAGGAACATAAAGAGCATTAAAAAGATTAATGCAGCCTGCATATATAAAAGTGCTTGGGAGTTTTTTTCTGTCACTGAGAGCATTCACAGTAGCATCAAAGTATTCTAGACTTCTGGAAGGATATCCTTTTGTAAGACTGCCTAAAAGATGTATAAATATCACTGCACCTGTTAAAAGATGGTTAAAAGAATATTAGATACATAAATTACTGTATAATCCTAGGCTCTGATCTATCTCAATAAGCAGGTATTGATTTAAAGCAAGGATCGTTTTGTGGCCTTCTAAGACCTATATTATTCTAGAGGCTTTCCTTATCTTAAAATCTATGAATATAAGGATGGATTTCTGTGTTAAAGGATGCTGTTTCTGCTTCCGATTTTTAACTTCATATGTTAGCAAGAGGAATGAGAAAAATCTTGTTCAGTTCTGGTTCTTGATAGTCAGAACAAAGATAATGGCTGACTCAGTAGCCCATTGTTCACTTATGGATAATGTCTAGTGAAATCTTTTCCAGACTGTGAATGGTATGCCAGCTTTGGAGCAGGTCTGTAAGTCCCTCTGGATAAATGAGGTAGACCAAAGTGATTTTACAGGTGGGCAGAGAGTGCCCCTGGCTGGGGTAGAAGATAAGCAGCTTTGGTCTGAATGGATCTGCTGAAGCATTTCTAATTGACGGGTAGAAACTAGGAGAGTGATTCATCTAATCCTTGTTTATGTTCTCTTTTAGTAACTTACACAGAAAGGCAAAGTACAGTGTAAGCTTTCTAGCCAGCTTGAGTTGTTCTATAGTGAGTTTTTGTTCCTTCTCTAATCTGGTACAGTGACTCTTACTGATCATGCTGTTGTTTGCTGTCTCATTTTAAGCCTGAAGTTAAAATATTAGTAGTAGTACTAATAAAATACCAATTCTCATAGGCATCGTACTTTCGCTGTGTGTGAGAAATGCTACTGTGGTCTTTTGATTTCATGTATTCTGTGCGTCTTCTGGCTACAGCCTGAGCAGCAGGGTCCCAGGCGGAAGAGCATGTTACTACTTCAATAAGTAGTGGCAGTAAGACCTTTCCTGGTTGCTGAAGGCATAGAATGAAAGAATGATTTGGGTTGGAAGGGACCTTAAAGATCATCTAATTCTAACTCTCCTGCCATGGGCAGAGACACCTTCTGTTAGACCAGGTTGCTCAGAGCCCCATCCAACCTTGCCTTGAACGCTTCCAGCCATGGGGAATCCACAACTTCTCTAGGAAACCTCTTCTAGTAAGTCTGGAAGTATTAAAAAAAAAAGAGTGTATTTTGTAATTGTGTGCTATTGGACAAAGATGATTTGGCCATAGTGAAAAATTTATGTTGTAAATAAATTGTTCTGCAGTTCTATAATTTTTTTAGTGTATATGATCTAGCTGTCAAAACAAACTGCAGTTATTTTCAATCTTTGATTTTATCTCCAGAATATGCACAAGAGAATAGTTTCAAACACACAGCAAGAAATGGAAATCTTCAAGTTTGGCTTTTTTTGTTTGTTTGTTTATTCTGCTTTGTGGTGATGTTGAGTAGGACTTGTACTTTGTCCCTCTGCATACTGATGTCTAAAATTATGTTTGGTAGTAAGATGCTTAGCATATTTGAAGTTGTCTTAATATAGTACTGTCCTCAGAAAGGCACTTTTAGCTCAAGCATTTTTCAGATATTTGAGTCACAGGCTCAATACTAGAATGAAATAGTGTCATAAACAGTATTAAAAAGAACGAGCTACTTGCCCTGATGCGTGTTTCACTATGAAACAAAACCACACAACATCTTTCTCTCTTCTTGGCTCTTAATTGGTAGCTTGAAACATCAGGTAGATCTATAGTTACTAGAGCTATTCATTTGTTATCGTCACCATTCAGTGGAAATGTTTTCAGTCTGTTTTTGCTTTTAGGCAGCTGTAAAATGCTGAAGATGTCAGCACAGAAGTCTCTTTGCCCATCAACCACTACAGCTATGATTTTACTGTAATTGTAATACATGTGCTTTAAGTATGGTATTTGTAAGCAAAGATAACGAGTTGCCTTTTGGAAAATTGTGTCGAAGGCTGGTGATAAACTGCTTCTCTTTTGCTATACCAACAGCCATCTAACTTATTGAAGGAGCAGGAAATATCCTCTGTAATTCTAGTCACATTTTCCAAGCTGGCCTTAGAACAGCTTTCTTACTGTAAGGAGCTTCTAAACCAAATGAGTTTTCCATAAGTCTAACTGAAAGTATTTCTAGAACACTCATTGCTGGTGAGTGCAAGTGTTATTTAAAATAGTATTATGTAAGTCTTTGTGGACTGAATTTTTAAATTGCCATTTAGCTTTGAATTCTGAAAAGCTATTTCTGGCATGCTACCTTGACAAGTTAATAAATTGTTATATGGTATGTTAGACTGTCTAAATTTTGGAGATCTTGTGATTAGTACTAAGTGCCTTGTCATCTTTCATCATGTTTTTCCTCACAGCAGTCTGTAATCAGGATTTACTTCTGTTCACACGTGCAAGGAAGAGCAGAGGGACATACTGAGTGAATTTCTTAGACTTAGTTTTTGACTTGGGGCTGGAGCAGAGATTTGAGCAGGTTTTCCCACTTGTCATGCTAGTTGCTTGCTTGACAACCCTTCCTCTCTCTTATCTGAAGGGCTTTTAAAAAGAGAAACAATATAAAGATGGAGTTAAAAAGAAATTGCAATGTATATGTGATGTGATGATGATACAAGCATTTCTTCCAGTAACTGTAGGCTAGTCAGATTTCCACTACTCTCTCAATCTCTTGCTGGTAACATCGTCTTCGTGCTGAGAGGTATTTCCAAAGGTGTTTTCCAGGCCAGGCTCTTACATAGAGGGCATCAAAATTTCAATGGCTTTGTCAATTATTTGGCAGTGAACCATACAAACTGTCAGATGTGTGCAGATTACAATTAAAAGCGTAGATATGGATTATGCTGGCTTCTTGAAAACAAGAAGTGTTTTTGTAAATGTATTACTCCCTTTCAGTTATACTCTATAGCCTTCTTAGCTTTTCATTAGTTGATTGCCAGTGTTTTTATGGCACTATTCCCCGAATTATGGCAGTAAAGTTTGCTCATCACAGTGTCAGTCCAGCAAAATAGAACAAACACGGTACTCAAGCTTCATAATAGATTCGACTCTCACTTGGAGAGTCAAATTGCAAAGGTGTAGAAAATGCTACTGCAATGCTTGAAAAAATCTCAAGGCTCTGGATACGGAGGGGCAGCTTCTGTAGTACATATGAAGGAGAGGATAGAGGCTGTAACTTATGTTTTACTGTTTTGCCTGAAATGTTCTGAACTCTTCCTTTGGAAGATGATTCTTTGAAGTTCTTCAGGGAAGTCAGACCACTTGAAATTGTGGTGCTTTCTTGTTTGTGAAGCATCTTCATGAGTCATCTTTTCTGGGAATAGTTTTTGAAAGGCAGTGGGATTGATTACATAGGAGTATTCTTTATAATCATCACGCAATATCTAGTAGTTTGAGGAACAACTGGATTTTTAAAAAATTTTTGGCCATTGCATATCTGTTTTGTAAGTTTATTCATCTGTTTATTCATCTGTCCTGTCTTGTAGTTTTGAAAGCTATTTAAAATGAAAAATCCTGTCCTAACACACTACTGGAGCTGAGGCCTTGACTTTGTGGAAGCTCTTTTTAAATGCATTTTTGAAAGGACAACTTGAATATAGTTTTCCATTTTTTTAATATCTGATGATAAACTTGTAATTTTACAGAAAGAAGTAGAATGTATTAATTTGGACAGTAGCGAGCTGGGTCTTTTCCAAATCAAAATCTTGTATTATATGTTCTCATACAAAAAATATTTTAAAGTAGCTTAATAGTAGTAATACAGCTGTCGCTGAACAAAAATACTGATTTATTAGCTGAAAATGGTCTTAAAAAGTAGTTTAAATGATTCCTATCAATGGCATGTGTTTCCCTGGTCAGGTGGTTAGAGAGGCTTTCAAAAACTGGATCAGCAAACTGCATTTAAAAGAATCTGGATGAGATACATTGGTTTGACTTCCATGATCAGGTTAAGTTAGGACTAAAGTTAAGAGCAAGTTATTTGTTTATCTTTCACATTAATATAGTAGTGATACATTCCAGTGTTAAATTTTGTTTGTGACTTTCTGGTTCCTCTGGAAACTGAAGTTGGAATATATTGCTGAGGAGAACTTAAAGTCTTTTAGACATACCTCATGGGTACATTTTGCTCTTGGGTTCAGGATTCAACCTGTCACCAGATTTTTTTATATATCTGTTTCTTTCCTTCTGAATTGTAAGGATTGAGAGTTTATTTTTGTTTTGCTCTGTAATTAGAGGAACAGCACCCTCTGAAAATGTCCCTCTACAAATTCCTATCTTTCATGAGAACTAGGAAAAAATCTTTCTGAGGCATTTCATAGTTATGTTTTTTGGTACTTGTGCAGGATCTGAGGTTTCCCTTGTAAAGTTTTGCTAAGTGTTTTAGTGTGTGGCAGCAAGGTTGTTATGGAGTGCCCGCCTGCACCTTCCATGCCTGCATTAGTTGAATTTTGATGCTATCTAGGTTTTGTTTCAAGCAATTGAATTGTTTCTGCATAGTAAAAGATAAAGATGTTGCTGATGTAGTGGCACTTCTGACATGGTACTGCTTATAAATATTCTTGCTCTGGATGTGATACTCGCTATTTCAGTGGTATCATAGTTTAAATAAAAATTACAACCAGTTGCCTCAGATATTCTATACTTGGATCTCAATTACTTAAAACCATGCTTGGAGTAGGTGTTCTAGTTTCTCACTTTTCCCATTACACATCTATATATATATAATCACACAAGAAAAAAGCTGAAATGGTTAATCCTGACAATATATTTGTGTCCTGGTAGGTGATTTCTTGTTGGTGTTAAAAGCCCTAGCACTTTGAACTGGTTTATTTCTTCTGTGGTTGTTACTTTGCCTGTTTAAATTCAGCTCCAGTTGAA
This sequence comes from Cnemophilus loriae, assembly GCA_013397755.1. Classification (NCBI taxonomy): domain Eukaryota; kingdom Metazoa; phylum Chordata; class Aves; order Passeriformes; family Corvidae; genus Cnemophilus; species Cnemophilus loriae. Next base: position 2,120,427 of record VZTF01002837.1, on the reverse strand, counting down.
AAGAATGCACAACCATCAGTCTACAGGGTAGCACTTGGTAGAAGTAAAGAGAAAACGTAGTTGTCAAGCAAGTGGCTTGATGCAGATGCATTTAGTTGAAGGTGTTGCTCTGGCCTCCAGTCATCCAAATGTTGTCCTGAATAATTTTTGAACAAATTAGACTGGTTTTTGCATATGCCCTCATGGCAGCTTCATTAATTATAACTGCATTAAAATAGTTGTATGCTGGTAACAGTTTTAAATTTATTTTTCTTATATGCGGTGTTCATAAATAACCTACTCTGTAGTATATTTCTTGGAGTGTTGCAACATTATAAATTAAATAATACTTCAACTGATTCTTGTAGCTACCTCTTCAGTGAGGCACAGTGGAGTTCCTGGCGGACAAGCTTGAACCTGACACCCTCTGAGCAGTAAATTGACTAGGTCATGTGGTGGCTGACTAAGGATTAAGATTTCTTAAGATAAAGTAAAATATCCTTCTATTTTAAATATATTTTTGAGTCTTAAATCACAGGCCATGTAATAGGAGTGATTAATTTTAATTAGTATGCAGCCAGAAACATTTGAACAATGAAAGGGCACAGGTCTCCTCTGTACAAGGTGCTTTCAAAGAAAGAATGGTTGGAAGCATAGCCTGTCTCAGATATTTCAGATGGATTTTGTAATTTGATTTTATAGTTTTCTTCCCATCTCTCAGCAAGGAAGGAGAACTTAAAAAACTAAATGAAAAAAGCAATCTTGTGGGTTTTGTTTGTTTGGTTGGTTTTGGTTTTTTTTTTTTAATTTAGCACATTTGTAGTAGCCTATCATATTTGTCAGATTGCACATTGATTTCTAGGACTATAGCTCATTGTTTTCTTTCAACAAGTCAGTGTAAATATTGTTTTCGTTAAAGTGGCACCTTTATCTTATGGAACTGCCTATCTGTTTAGAAAAAAATGTGCTAAAACAGCTTGTGACAAAGCCATGAGAAATTTTTCAATCCTGAAGATGCCTACAGTTATTTAAGTAACTGAATAAGTGCACACTTTACGAATTAACATTTATAATTAGGAAAGGCAATTTTATAATTGTAAAAGCCAATAATTATTCAGGTAATTAGCTAAGAAGAATTGAGCCTAGTCTTCTTTTGAGCATCGTCTAAGTAAGGACTAAGGGTAGGGTACTATAGATAACAATTTTTTTGAACTTTACACACAAAACGACAGTACCTGAATAATCACAGAGCAAAAAGAAGTAAATTCTAAGCTTCTCTATGAGCAATAACCTGGTCAGTTTGATATATCCACAAATACAAGTACTTTGTCTTCACTTGATTTTAGAAATGGTTGAGGTTGGAAATTTGATCAGCTGTGTGTAATATCTAATAGCTGATCTGCCCATTTTAGCACTTAAAACCAGCAGATTAAAGCAAATATGCCTGTTTCCCCTGAACCAATCCTAACTGGAAATTGGCTGCCTTCTGCTCATGACTTACATCGTAAATGTTGATTACTGATGGAGAGATATCAGTTCATTTAATTAAGAATGAGCTGGTAGATATTGAGCTGGTATTCTGACATAAGATTGCTGCTGACCATCTCCGTAGGAGTCCTAGGCTGTGCAGTAGTGTCAAGAAAGCTCACCTGTTCCTGAAGGTAACTGAAATGGTTATTGTCTATTCTTCAGCATTGGTCCATAGGGGATCCCATCCTACTGTGGTTCTGGTAGGGTAAAACTTTCTATGGAAAGATATTTTGTTTGTCAAAAGTTATGCTTATCTCTGGTTGGAAGTACTCTTGGAGAAGTAGGCATGTGAGTTCATTGACCTAATCAGTCTTTCAGCCCTTCCAGTGTAGCCTATTGGATTTTTTTTTTGTACACTTTCATTAGATACAACTACGTGACTGTAGGAAAACATCTAATTGGTGTAGCTATTCAGATGTTCTCTAAATACCTGAAATATGATGTAGTAAATCACTGCTCTTATTAACAGACTAAACAGCAAGTAGTTGGGTTTAAAAGTGTAATAGAACAGGTAATTAAAAGCAATAAAGAAATCTTGAAAATGTCAGATGACAACATTATTATTGTTGAATGGGCAAGCAAATTAGTAATGATAATTTTGGAGAGGTTAGTGAAATTTCCTTTAAAGCTACAAAAGCATGAAAGGGGTCAGTTTATGTGCAGCACACTTTTTCTTAGCCAGTTATTTTTCTTTAACATCAAAAAAATTCTTCAGGTCAGTGTGCAGAGGGAAGGCCAGGCTTCTGTATGGCGTCTGTGAGGAACTAGTCTGTTGTTCATAGGCTGTCGTTTTTGGAATAGTGTGAACCTCTCTTGACCTTCTCTCTAATGCCTGATACAGTTTTAGCAATTTCAGGTTGTGCATGCGTACCTGCATTGAGCAATTCCATTTAATTCTCTGTTTCTGAAAGTGAGAAAAACAATGTGCATTAAGTCTCTTTCACAAACGTGTATCACCTGCTGAAAAAGCATATCAAAAAATGGCTGGAATTGGATGAGTCCTTCAAGATCATCCAATTCCAGCCCCTCCTGCCATGGGCAGGACACCTTTCACTAGATCAGGTTGCTCAGAGCCCCATCCAACCTGACCTTGAATACTTACAGGGATGAGGCATCCACAGCTTCTCTGAGAAATCTGTTCCAGCGCATCACCACCCTCACAGTAAGGAATTTTTTCCTAATACTTAATCTAAATCTACACTCTTTCAGTTTGAAGCTGTTCTCTCATGTCCTGCATTCTCTTGTCAAAAGACACTCTCCAGCTCTCGTAGGCCCCCTTCAGATACTTAAAGACTGCAAAGGTTTTCCAAAGCTTTCTCTTTTCCAGGCTGAACAATCCCAATTCTCTCAGCCTTTCCTCATAGGTGGGTGCTCCATCCCTCTGATCATCTCAGTGTCCCTCCTCTGGACTCGCTCCAACAGGTCCGTGTCCGTCCTGTGCTGGGACCCCAGAGCTGGATGCAGCACTGCAGGTGGGGTCTCAGCAGAGCAGAGCAGAGGGGCAGAATCCCCTCCCTGGCCCTGCTGCCCACGCTGCTTGGGATGCAGCCCAGGACATGTTTGGCTTTCCGGGCTGTCAGTGCACATTGTGAAGGAATGCAAATGCATATATAATATTCTTCTCTAAAATATGTATACACACACACACACACACACACACACGAGTCGCGATATGAATAGGGTACATATGCAATACATAGATTCTTGCCATTCCACCTATGCTGGAAAGAAAATAAAAGCCATGAATAAGGTACCTGCAAGTGGAACACTTTGGGAAACTTCCATTTCGGGTTTGTCTTTATTCTGCCTCATCTTAATGAGCCACATTTGTTCAAATTCAGAGGTGTCAGTGGAGCAGCAGCAAGAACATTGGGTGCAGCAGTTCTTGTACGTCGTGTAGTCACTGGCTGTACTTAGCATGCAGGAGGTTTATTGTTTTTCACTTCTTATTCTTTCCACAAGGAAATTTCCACAAATTATTTCCATCGTATATAATTTGGTGCGTCTTCATTTTAAAATAAGTCTTCTTTAACACAGGGAAAGTGACTGCAGCCATGCATTATGCAATCCATATCAAAAGCATTGAATAGATGGAAAAGGTGAGGAGGAATAGGAGAATAAGAATAAATTTGACAAACTGCTTGTCCAGAACTCTCTCCAGGAAAATTCTCTATTGAAATTCTAAGTATTTCACATTTGCAAAATAAAATTAATTGATCTTGAAAATACAGTACATCACATGTCTGTGATAAAATGGATTTAACATTTTAGCAATAAAACACAAACAGCAAAGCTAGAACTAAAATAGCTTTCCAATATTTGCATTTCTTCTTATGTTAATTATTTTGTGGTAGTTCTCAATTTAACAGAACACATCCTTAAAGCATTTTACTTGTTTTGTGCTGTTTATGTATATCCAGCATTTTGTCAGCATGTGCTCACAGTGTGTTACAGGAAATATATAGTCAAGAAATACTATGAAGAGTTTGACTCATCCTTCTGATTATTTTCTGCACAAAATCTTGGCTTCCTGAAAACTTTTAATAAGGGCTGTGTATTTTGTTTGTCTGTGACTGTCATCTGTTCAAGATGTTTGTTTACCCAACTTAATACACACGAAAAATTTTAGAATGTCTTTGTGCCAGTACATGACTATGCCCATAACACTGGTCTGAAAAGCAAGAGGTGTTTACATGTGTTGAAAAGCACATGCAAAATCAGAATTTTCCTCTAGTATAGATTGCTTCAGAGATGTAAAAAAAAGCTTAAAGCACCATTTGTGCTGAATTAGTACCAAAACTTTAACAGGTGCTGCATTCTACCTGTCTGAATTTCAGGAGATGCAGTGAAATTGCTCGGATAAATCTGAAGTTCTTAGTTTCTTCTCTTGGATAACTAAGTAGGTTTCTGTCTAGCAGGAAAACAGTTTTCTGCTCTTCTGATAAAGCTTTTTTTCCAAGAGACAGTTACTTTCAGCTTCTACTTAGTACATTAGCCAGTAAATCTATGTTTGTGCATTTGATTGATATCAAAGGAGTAATGTAGAATTTGTAAATACAAATGTGCTGATTCCAAGGAATTTTAGTTTGGACTTTCCTGAAAAGGTAGTTATTCAGGTCAAAATGCAAATGCTTCAGTACAGGGCTTCATTAATAAGAATTATTTCTTGGAAATTTATGTGGAGTAACCTTTGAAGAAAAGCATTACGATGGTAAAAAAACCAGAACAAACCAACCACAACCCCACCCCTCTTTTGTGTCACAGTGTCAGTACATCATTGTCATAGGTTTCCTGAAATACAAAATACTGAATCCTTTTAAGCTGTGCTTCCCTTGTTAGAGAAGTATTTGGTTTTGGTAATGTGTTGTCCGAGTCAATTCTAGTTTCATTTCTTGCTTGAGACTAATTTGAACCACTTCATTTTATGAGCGCAATATTTAGAGGGACAATTGTTGATATATTTGCTGCAAAACCCAGCATTTTTTTGTTGGGTGAGTGGTTAGTTTGATGTATCAGAGATGTCCAAGAATGTTTTTGGGTTTAGTTTTTGATAATTTGTTTCCTGGGGAAAAAAAAAATCACAAGTAATCTGTGCCCTCTATCACCCACTGATCTCATTTATCAGCTTGTTGTCCCTGGAAGTAGTATTTGGGGTGCTAAAATGGATTGCCAGCAAGGTGCTGAAGCTCTCAAAGAAACTGATTACCTTCAGCAGTGGTACCTCTTCATCACAACTGTGAAGAGAAGTTATGGAACAGTGGCTTGAATTATGCCTTTAAGAAAAGGCATCTACAAATTACTTTTTAATCTTTTTTTTTACTTATACATAATGTATAAAGCAGGATTCTGTAATTATTTAATAAAAATAGACTTAATACAAAAGCAAGTTTAATTAAAACTCATAACTAGAGATGTCAGAATGCTGATCATAGGTCTGAATATACTTCTTTCTAAATTTAGTTATATATTCTGAATTTCATGATGGATATTATGTACTCAGTGCTTTGGGAAGTCATGCATAATGTAACAAGGATATTCAGTTAACAGTACCTCTAGCAAATGTTCTCTGTGCTAATGTTGTATGCCAAGTACAATGTGATATAACAGTTTATTTATTTATTTTCAATAGATCATTAAATTTTATCCTCAAAATTTTGTGAATCTGCAAGAACTTCAAAAGGAGGCATAAGGCATTTAAGATATATGCGTGAGGAGGTAGGTTTGTGGATGCAATCAAATCATAATTGGATTTTATAATCAGGTTCTCTTCTGAGGCAGAAATAATTTTAGTGACTCCATAAAGTTGAAATCCTACACTTGTCTGTGGCAAAGACTTGTAGTCCTGAAGAAAGTAAAAATCCTACTTTAAAAATAAAATGTTCCCCTTGCAGAGATGTGTGACTGTGCAAAGAGGACCAGGCACTTAGGGCCCACCATTTCTCAGTGGAGAAATACTGCAATGTCACTGAAATCAGTTTAAAAGTCACAGTTTTTTTGTTTGTCTGTCTTTCTTTAACATAACAAATGCAAAAGGTTTCTAAGAAAAAAAAAGTATTGGTTTTAATATTAGGTCAAGAATTGAAGAATTATGCAAATCTAAATCAGCCACCACAGGTAGTGGAGAAAGTAGCATTTGAATATAATTTCTGTGTTTGGGGTGTGTTATGGTTGCTCCCTTCAGATTTTCGTCAAGATTAAAATACTAAAGACCAATGACTGCTAATTGATCCTTGAGGATGGGTCTGGAGGAGGAATTACTGTGGCCGCAGGAAACCGTGTCTGACCATTTGGCAGTTTAGGAAATCCTGAGCATAATAATTTTAGGCATTTGTTTCTGCCAGAGGTAAAACACCCCAGTAGGGCGATACGTGGCAGTGTGTCTACACTCAAGCCGGTGGATGCTGTTCTCAGTTTGCTGTTCCTGTCCCCAGTACTTACTGATGGATGGCAAAGGGTAATTGCAAGCAGATTGTGTAACACCAGAAGGTTGGTAGAGCAATTGAGCTGTTTGCACTGGAGTTCAGAATGAGCAGTAAAGTTAGGCTAAAATTACTTCTCCTGACAGCTTTCTAAGCTTGGTATGATTTATTCTCAAATCAGTGAGATTAATATTTATCCTTCTTGTCCCCTTTTCCTTCACATATTCTATATATGTTGCAAATATTTGGGGGAATGGAGAAAAACGGTCTTACATTTATTAATGACATGATAGATAAAAATCATCAGCTCAATAACAATAAGATTTATTCAAATACATATTTAAATTTGTTAGATACATTCTTTTATTTTTGACAGCTTAAAAATGGTGCATAAAACGAAGGTATTAAGGAATGACCTACTAAAAAATTTACTAGAAAAAATCTAAAAAAGGATTCAAGAAATAAAGTTGCTGATTAAGCTTCAGATAGAGATGTGATTTAGAGAACAGTCATTAACAGGGAAAATTAACTGCTTTTTCATAACAAGTTGTATCCTTTCCTGGTTCTGAAATACTTTATTTGTTTGATATATTTGATAAGTTAAATTCAAGGTGCCATTGAAAGTTGAAAAACATATTAGGATTTGAGGAACTGGTTGTCTTTGTTTATTCTAACCATCCTCTTTCAGCCTATGAATGTAAATTAGGTTTGAGTCTTTTAGCCGTACCAAAATCTCATAAGATAAGATGTTTAGAAGTTGTAAATTTTGCTAGCAGCAGAGAATGTATACATAAATGTTAAACTTACAATACAGCATCTGCTTGGATCAACTTAATTTTGCCCCCATGTATCTGCTGTATTTAAGAGGGTCCTGTTTAATTAATAACTTTTAAATAATATGCATATGATATACATATTTTAGAAAATACTTAAAATTCTGGTTGGAATCGGTTTCAATTTGAGATGGAATAGGAGTCAGCTTGACACTAACTGTGATTAAAAAATGAGTAATCATCACTTGGCAAAAAAGTGATGGCTCTTTTATCATTTGCTAATGCAAAAGGTAAAACTAGGACTTTAAATAATTAGCATAAAATAGTGTGTACACGTTTTGTGTTAAGTCCAGTGTAAAACAACTGTGCCTCAGAATACTGGCATTAAAAAAAAAGTAGCAGTGATTACATGTGTAACGTACTGTGGGAATTAAAAGCATCCTGATTTTAATGGGATTTATAATTAGTGATTCAAATCACTGATTTAAATTGATCCCCCCGATATTGCTCTGATTCCTTGAGAAATGGATGTAAAATAGCATTGCTTTAGTACAGTATGAAGAGTCCAAGTTTGTGCCTGTCTGTGCAATGTTAGTGACATTATGTCTAACCATACCTAAGTTTGATCATTCAGACAGTTTTACCAAAATGTAATTTTTAGGGAGTTAGATAGAGCTATGTTTCACAAAAGCTGTTCCCACAGGAGCTAAATGCCAAGGTAATCAATCATACAGAGTACTGCATCCTGTTGTTATGGATATAATACATTATTTATGCAGTATAAAGATTTTTTAGATGTTGTTGAAATGAACAGGCAAGCGAATGACAACTCTAGGTTGTAATAAGTTATATGAGCTGAAAATTACAATTTCCTAGGTTAAAATTTGTATAGATGCCTTCAATACTTGCAGCAAGTTAGAAACTGATTTGCTGCAAGTGTGGACTTGTGGGGAGCAGCAAGAATTCTGTTAGAAGTTTGTAGTACGTTAATTACATCTGCAGATGAGTATTTGTATACCACTTGTATTTCTTACTGAATCCAAAAGTTGTTACTCAGTCACTGGAAATGGGGTAAAACTTTTTGGCAGCAGTACAAAACCCAAAGACTGTTTGAGATAGCACAGGTTAGGTTCTTCAGCGAGCCATTGCATAGGATATACTTAGGCAGAGATTTAGGCTTTTGATGGAAGATTGTCTCAGCTTTCAATTTTCCCCTCGCTGCATTGTTCCAAACATTTTGGTTTTGCTGAGAATGAGATAGTCATCTTCACCAGATTCTTTTAATAAACTGTTGTTTTTGTATGAGAAGCCCTAAAAGACTGATAGAACAGCGGTGGAAAAAATAATGGCTTCCATGAAATGAGGGTGACCTTCTTCCCTTCTCCCTGTCAGATCTTTTGGTTGATTCGAAGGGAAATTTGCAGTCATACCTGTAGAGTAGTTTCCAAATTGTGATCATTAGCACTCCCTGGCTGAAGAGTTCTGGAGCTGAGAGACTTCCGGGGTTATTGACACAGTGCTGCTGTTACTTACTATGTCTTGATATATTTTATTACTGTTACCTACATACTTTTTGAGCCCATGTAAACTCCTGTATACTTTGGTGAAACATTCATGGCTTTGGCAAAGAGAAGAGGTGCCTTTGTGTATTCCACCATGCATTCTCTAGTTCTGTTGCTGTTGATTTCATTCTTCTATGCCTGAGACTGTTCTTCCTCTTGGCTGTTTTTCTATATCCTTTGCAGTCAGCTCCTGTGCCATTCTCGTGATTTCTTAACTCTCCCTATTTCCTACTCTCTCCCATTTTTAAAATAGCTTCAGACAGCTCTTCTTTCCCCCTTGGTTCCCTTTGTCATCACTTCATCTGCATCAGATCTTCTCGTGGTCGTCTTCCTCTCTTAGGCCCTCTGACTTTTGCCTTACAATTCTTCCCTGTTTGTCTTTGATTCCTATTTCCACACTGGTCTTTCATACATTTTGAGCTGCCACATTTCTTCATGCTCTTCTGTTCATTTGCAACGTGTGTTTCAGTTCTACTCAATAAACATTAATCAGCCTTCCTCTCACTTGCTGGTCATTCACTTGGCCTTTCCATATCCACTCCAGTTTTAGGGGGTTTTGCAAATGAGACCACACTCTCTTCTGGTGTATCTCTTCTCTACTAGCTCCTCCTTTGTAATTTCTGGAATCTTACAATCTTCAGTCTCCTTCTATGATAATGTTTTGCACAGCCTTTTGCTTTTTTCCTTTCTCTTATTCATGGAGAAAAATACAAATTCATGTCTGTACTGAGGAGTCTTATTTCAGTCTCTCTACTCCAGCTGTACCCTTCTGCCTAAATTAAAATCTTAGCTGCCGGATTTCATGGATTAGGCAATACTCAAGAAAAAAGTTGGACCTTCTCTGCTACCTTCTTTCACAGTCACTCTATGTATCACCACTTCCTCTCACTTCAGCCTATGTGTTAGTATTGCCATGGTCACTTTCTGGTGCTTATCTAAATCCTTCCTAATTCTCCATTTATCCTTTCATTTACCACAGATGACAAATGTGCTCTCTCCTTCCTGAAGGTTCTCCTGTAGGTTCTTGCTGTATTAGCATTCCCCAAGCCTGCTGCACGTATATTACTACATTTTACTCAGTTCCTGGAATAACACTAGCTCAGCAATTATTCTTAATTTGGGTTGGATTTTTTGCTTTGAAGTTGCTTTACATTATTTTAGACCTGAAAATTTGTGCTTCTTGCAATTAGTTGGCGTAAAAAATCTTGCCTCACATAAATGTTTCATGTTCTTCATACTTGTCATTTCTAAGACATGCCTGTCATATTTTTTCATGGAGATAAAATTGTTATCAGGGGATATTATAATCTTCTGTCTGCTGGTGGCTGGCTGCCAGTCTACTTCAGAATCTTTTTCAATTTCCTCATCCAGGTTCACCTTTGTAGCAATGCTTGTGGAAATACCAGAGGGCAGGTCTCTCTGTTGTGTCATGCCCATTGCTCAAATCTTCCCCAGGCAGCTTGCTTCCTTGTCGTTCATCAGTCTGAATTCATCTGTTCTCTTATGGCTTCTACTTAGCCCTTATCCTTTTTGTACCAGCAGTTGTCTTTTGCAAAATTTTGTAGAAAGAGATTCATGGCTTAAGAAGGTGAATTCAATAACAACAAAAGCAATTAATAATAAATGGCCCTACAATTCTGCATCATCAGCCAGGTGCTTTCTGATTTACTGGTTATTTGTTTGGAAATTCGAACAAATATGAAACTGTTGTACCTGCTGCATGGGTCTGGAACAAAGGCACACAAGGTCTTGTTCACACAGCAAGCAATTGAGTCAGTGCCATGAGCAGCGATGCCTCTTCTGTGTTTCTTTTCCTCAATTCATGTCAAACCACCAGAAGGAGTTAAAAAAACTGTCACTGCCTGGGATTAATTTGATTCGTATTTTTCTCCCTGTAAGTATGCTATTTTATATGCATATTTTGTACAAGCATAAAAATCGTGTCGTTGGACAAGCACTTAATGCCAGTGTAGCTCTTTGTTGTGTACTGAATACAAATCAGTTGTTCCAAGAAAAGAGCAGAACTAACCAGTTTACAGAATTACGTGACTTTAAAGGTTTCCCTTCTGATTATTTCATGTCGGTGCTGCTGTTGATCTGTTCCTTTTTGAAAATTACCTGTCACTAAGCAAAGAGTGGCCTCTGCCTGCAGTCTCTGCTGTGAGTAGTGGTGGTGGTGGTGGGACACTGCTGTGTCACAGCAGGGGATGCAGCTCCCTCAGGCTTGTGCAAAAGTGCCAGAAAGTGATAGAGAAAGTTCTGTTGCGTAGGCACCGTCTCTGTGGGCATATGCTGAGGTTCCCTGGAGAAGACCAATGTGTTGAAATGTTTGAACACAGATACTACTTTGGAGAAGTACTTCCTGTATTTGAGATGACTGCCATGAGTGCTATGAACCTGAAAGTGGAGAGAAAGAAGGAGTGTAAAGATATAGTCCAAAGGTTATGTGTTGAGAATATAAAACATAAAAAATATAAATGTTCAAAAACATTGTTCTGCACTGTAGTTTTCTGGTTGGGGTTTTGTTTTTTTGGTTTGAGGTTTTTTTTGTTATTGTTGGTTTGGTTTGGGGTTTTTTTGTTTGTTTGTTTGTTTTTGACAGGATCATAGACTTTTGGACAATTCTCTCAGACTTTTTTAGTCATTTCTTTTTACCCTGCTACTTACCAGAATTTAATGTATTTCAGTGTGTATTTTGCTCCTAGTGCTATGCACCTAGTAACTTAGTTTCTCTTCTGTTGTATTTTCATGTCTGTAACATGAATTACATTTATGGTAACAGTATTGTTTTGTCCTGATACTATTCTTCCCTATTGCTAAGATCACGTTGATAATTGTGGCTAATAATAACTTGAAGAAGCTTGTCTTTACAGTAGGTATTCTACATGGGTCCTAGAAAAACAAATTAGAAAAGGAGAAGTGTAAGGTCTAGTTCTGAGACATATCAGTTATAATTGAAATGCAAATACCTTAAAACAAAAGGTCTTTGAGTAGATTTTAGAGCTTCTCACCAATTTCCATGAGTTTTGGGTTTTCAGTGCTTCTGAACTGTGCTTGTGGCGAGAGCCATTTCCAGCCCAAATTGCTTTGCTATAGTTACACAGAAATTTGAATGTCAGAATATATGCATCAATGTCTGCTAGTTTGGAACACAGGCTTACCCATTCACTGACCATAAAATGTGGGGCATTTAGGAATGCCAAGGAAGAAAATTAAGTATTCTCATGTGCATTATGTGAGAGCGCTGGTAAAAGGTTCTGCTGGCTAAACTAGGCATAGTGTGTTATTTGAGATCTCAGATGGCTTAAAAAGAAATAAAGAATGACTGGATGAAATTGAACCTTGGTGTGACTGCTAGTGATCAGGAATGGTGAATCATTAAAGATGAAGCTAAGAGTTATCTGTCCCTTCTAGTGAAAACCGATAATTAAATTCTCTGAAGTGGTGTGAAGACCAGGAACTGTGACCGACTCCTTCCAGAGCCCAAAGATCAGTGAGATCATCTTAATGCAATGGCTGTGTCTGGCTGACTAACCTGGAACCTTGGTTTCCCCAGTTTTTGGCTACCAGCCTTTCTGGCCAGAGCCGTGGAACATTGATGCACCTTAGATGGTATAGAGGGGAGCTGTGAATTTTGGCACAGCTTGGACAGCTCTGTGTGTGTCAGAGCAGCACGTAGTTTGCTCCACTGGCTCCCAGTCAGTTTTCGGTATAGGCTGAGGCTTTGGTCTTGACCTTCAAAGTAACTGTTGAATCAAACACCCTAGCAACATCAAAGGCTGTATTTCATTTCTGAACTGCCAGCATAGCTGTATTCCTCTGGGGCAATGTAGATGATGAAATATCAGAGCAATCATTCATCAGCTCGGGACAGTGTGGTGGGTTGGGGGTACAGGCTATGAAAAAAACCCCAAACCTGTGAGGTGATCAGGTGAATCCAGAGTAATATGTTTTAAAGGAAATGCTATAAAACGTCTCTGTATATATAAATGGGCTCCATCATAAACATGATGCAAAAGCAACTTCTGTTTTCATCTAAAAAATAATTGTTAAAAAGAAGAAAATTAAGACAATTTGGAATGCTGTCAGATCTTAGAAGATATTTTATTTTTAAATATCCTTTTATATGAGCCGTAATATGTAAAACTTTTAAAAGTTGTGTACCTGTGTTGGGTAACCTCCTAGCAGTGTTTAGAACTTATCTTTTCTTGGCATTACAGTCACAAGCACTACTTATTGGGAGAGGCCGTAGTAGCAAAAACTGAAGGATGGCATAGCTCGAAAAGGACTGAATATTGTGTGTGACTCTTGATGGACTCAAATTAAGTGTGATCAAATTCTAAACGAACCTTAAAAGTTTTGTTGCCAGCTAATTGGAAATATTCCTCCACTGTGCTTTGTAAAGTACTATGAACAGAACTGATAGTGCCCAAGCAATTATTTCTGCCCTCTCAACCTGGTTGCTAGAAACTGATAAACTGCTTAAAGGGTTGAACATAAAAAGTGCAACTCTAGACAATTTAATTGGAGGGGAAAAAACCTATTAAATTAGATATAAATTAAATACCATAATAAATATGTGTTTTAGAAATGAAGTCTTAGTAAATACAACATTTTTTGTGTATGTTCAGGTTTTCATGGTGGTTTTTTTCAGTTCTTCTTTTTTTTTTCTTCTGATGGTAGTCAGGTAATTACCACCTGAGTGCCTAATGCCTGGTAGAAATGAGACATCATTCTGGTTTTTTTGAACATTTGAGTCCCTTGGGTGTCTGAGGTACATCAATTTCTTCATTTTAAGTTTCTCTTAGCCTGCCTAACTCATTTACCTGAGCCATTTAGGCCTCTTTAGGAGAAGAGGAAGTTGTCATTACGTCTTGTAACAAAGACAGAAGTTGAATTGGAGGTATTCTGTTGATAAACACGGCAAAAGCTCTAGAGGAGCCTGCCCTGTCTGTGTCAATGGATGTATGTTTTCAAAATGACTGCAGTAAGGTCAGATGTGATTGTTGTTGACTTGGTACAATGTGGAATGTTGAAGGCAACAAGGTTTCCCGAACTTCCAGCACAGAAATTTTGCTGAATTTTTCTAAAATGTTGAGTTTGTGTAAGAAGAATCTCTTTATGCCTCAGAGGGAGACTGTGTGAACGCAAAAATGTTTGCATCTCAGTGTCATGTTCAAACTGAAAGTCTTTGTGCAGGTTTCTGTGGAACTAGAATTACAAAATACATGAGCTAGTGTGGTACAAAGAGAGAGCTTGTCATCTCTGAACAGAATGGAAAGATGATTGCCACCAAATCCAGTTCTCCTGGCCAGCCTGATTCGATGTCTTCAATGTCAAGTGTGGGAGGTTTCCTTCCACAGTTGAACTTCACAATAAATACACCCTCCAAAGTGTGTGTTACATTGTCGCCAACCTTAGACATGAAGTACAGGCCATCAAAATCTCTTCTTCTAATCTCTTTTGATGGCAGTTGCCTTAGGACAAGTCTAGTCCTGAGGCTGTAAATTGCATCCTATTTGTGTCTGAAGAACTTTTACACGTGTCATTTTGAACTATGATTTTACTTCTTTTCTCCAGCTCTTGTGGTGAGTAATGTGAAGTCACAAGATTTCTTCTTCTTGACTGGCTGATATAAATTTGAAGTGAGAGAGGAAAAATAATGAGTTTCTGTTGTTCAGCTGTGGATGATAAATGTTCCTGCTCAGGTTCTTAACATTCTCAGGGTCTTAGAAACATTTTAATGAATATGTAAGCAGTGATACTTATAAGAAATACAATCTCATGATTCCTGATGAATGAAAGAGGCATCTTTGCCAATTATTTCTTTTGCCATAGCAAGCATTATGTTTAACACTTCTCTGCATATTTTCTGCTGGACAAAATTAATATGAATGTGTAATTAAAGCGAAGGTTTGGTCTTTGTGTCCTAATGGAGAATATGAATGAACAACCCAAGTTTTAAAAGACCACTGCCAATAAATGTTAGTATTACAGAACTCTATTGCATGGTGTCACACATACATATTAAAAAACACCATTGTTCCATACAACAGCTTTGAATGCTACTTCTCTTTTTCTTTTCTTTTTAAATGTAACATTGGTATGCACCAGCTGTATCGAAAGAATAGGTGCAACTGGAAGGACAAGTAAAGAGCAAATATTTAATGTTGTAAGAAATTAAAATAAGCTATAATTTAATGCAGAATGATTTTCAAATAAGAAAATTCATTAGCAGAAAGGTGACCTTCAGAATAGTTTTCTGTGGAGTTAGTAATGCTCTGTAATATTGTAATAAGAGATGAGCTTGAAGATGGTTTTTTTTGTAAGCAAAAACCCTGCAAAACCAAAACCAACTTTCTTGTGAAGTGGTATCTGAAGTTCCTGAGAATCAACATGCTTTTCTGTCAGTGGTTGTTACCTTAGGAAGCTTACAATGCTGAAGAGTCTGACGATGCTTTTAGTCATTTTATACACCCAGCTATATAACTACCTTTATTGGTATTTAAAGTAGTAAAGAGCAAAATGTGTATTCAGTATGTTTTTCCTCTGCCTTCTGATTGCAAATCTGGCTTTTGTCCCTTTCTTCTGCTTGCTTTCAGTACACTGCAGGAGTGTCACTGGTCAAGCAAGAATGGACTCTTGCAGTGGTGACTAATCTTACCTTTCACCAGCTCATTGCCTTTCACTCACTCTGTATGCTGATGTAAAAGAGACCATTGGTATGGTTTCTGTTTGGCTTTTTTTTGTTTTTTTTTAAATTTATTTTTATTGCAGGAAAGTATATGCACATAAAGACTGTTCTTTAAAAACTTAGTGATAGAAATGGTGAAAAATCAAAACAAAAATTAACTTTAAATATATAATGATGTGAAGTTATTCATAGAATGAAAGATCATTTAAATGAGTACTGTTTTAGAAACTCAGCTGTGTGCATGTTGATTAGATAAATAAACAAAAGGTAGCAATGTTTTTAATTATAATTTTTTTGGAATTTGATTTTGCTTTCCAGCATAAATATGCATGGATCTAGGGTTCACGTTGCTTAGAAATGCCTCTAAGCTTTCTGTCTGCATTTCTGTGTGCATATACAATTGCATATGCCCTCCACCCTATCTGGTTTCTTCGTGCCTACTAGCAGAAATTTACAAAAGTGGTGCCATCAGTTCAGGATTAAGTGGAGCAGGACCTGTTTCTGCAAAATTAGTCAGCTTTTTATATTATCCAGTACTTTTATGGAGCAGCATCTTCTGTGCTCTCTTTGTTAAGGAATTAGTGAGGCACTGCCGTACCCTGGGGAAACTTGCCAATGCCACCAACCCATCCTGTGACATGCTGTGGGGACAGAGGGAAGCTGAGCCCCAGAGAGGAGGGATGAGGGGATCTGGGAGGATGCCTGAAGAACATATATCTCTTGCAAAGGATGGTCGAAACTCCCTTAGAGCAGTTAATTCAGCTTAAGCAGCTTTTTGGTTTTTAACTGTGAGGACACCCAGATGAGTTTTAAATCAGAGTATTTCATTAAATTCACCTAACAGCAGTGATTTATGTGTCCACATGTGAGTATCTCTTTGCCAGTGTGTTTCTGAGTGACAGTAAAGCTGCGTATTACTTAGACACTTGCTCTCAGATGGCTGTTGATTAGTTGCTGCCCATATCTCTCCTAGATTTGGTAGCTTTAAGATTACAATATTGTAAAGTAGAATTTGAACATAAATCCATGTGCTTCCTTTTTTAAAAACGTTGCTTCAACCTTTAAAAAACAGCCTCGGAGGAGAGCACTGGTGATGACAGAAATTGTTCTCTTTTCCTGGCTGTAATACTGGTGGTGTTTGACTGCATTTGAGGGCAGTGGTTTTTGTTATAGCCTCCCTGTTAATGAGGTTTGACAAGTGACCTGGACTTGTTTGCTTGTCTTGTAACTCTCTGTTTGTCACCTCACAGGCTGAAGAGGAAACAGTGGCCTTTCTTGATCACAGTGGAAGTGAAGAAGAGTTTGATCCAAGCACTCTCCCAGATCCTGATAAATACAAAGACTCTGATGAAGAGCAGGATTCAGAAAGCGAAGACAGCTATAGGTATGCACCATCTTTCACATTCATTTTAACATGTTGATGTTTTTTATAAACCGTTCTGCTTACATGTTAGGAATTCATCTTACAGTCCTCCTCTTTCTCATGGGACTTAGTATTTAAGTTTTAAAAGTTTGTGTGTTAGGTGCTGAACAGAAATCTGAGCTAAAGGCTATTATTTTTTTTGTGAAGTTGTATGGGAAGCATTTTTGTGTCAGTGTTGAAGGGATCTCAGTGAAACTGTTTCACATGGAAGAATCTTGACTAATACCCTGGAGGTTTCATGTGTTCTCATGGCAGATTGACCCTGTCTGAATGCCCAGTGCTCACCAAAGCCACACTATCACTGCCATCCTCAGCTGGGCAGGGGAGGGAAAATGTAGTGAAAGGCTCGGGGGTCAAGATAACACCAGAAGAGATTCCTCACCGACTACTGTCAGGGGCAAAGCAGACTTGACTTGGGAAAAAATGAATTTAATTTATTACCAATCACATGACAGTAGGGTAATGAGAAATCAACCCAAATCTTGAAACACCTTTTCCCCACATCTCTCTTCTTCCCAGGATTAGCTTACAATTTTTTCTACATCCTTATCCTCAGCAGCACAGAAGGATAGGGAATGGAGGTTGCAGTCAGTTCATCACGTGTTGTTTCTGCCACTCCTTTCTCCTTGGGGGAGGATACTTTCCCTGCTCCCATTTGGGATCTCTCACATAGCGGACTTCTTCCACAATCTTCTTCAGCTCTTTCCTGTGGGCTGCAATTCTTCATGAACTATTCCAGTGTGGGGTCCCTTCCATGGCATACAGCCCTTCAGGAACAGCTTCCTCCAGTGTGGGCTCACAAGTCCTGCCAGCAAACATGAACGTGCTCCAGCATGGGCTCCTCTCTCCACAGGGCCACAGGTCCTGCCAGGAGCCTGCTCCAGCGTGGGCTTCCCAAAGGGTCACAGCCTCCTAGGGCTCCATTGGCTGCAGGGGCACAGCTGCCTCACCATGGGCGGCACCACAGGCTGTGGGGGAATCTCTGCTCTGGCAGCTGGAGCACCTCCTGCCCCTCGTTCTGCACTGAACTTGGCATCTTGAGGGCTGTTTCTCTCACATATTCCTCTCCCTGGCAGCAGTTGCTGTTGCAGTTTTTTCTCCCCTTCTTAACTATGTTATCCCAGAGGCACTCTCACTATCAAATGATGGGCTCAGCCTTGGCCAGTGGTAGATCTGTCCTGTTTCAGAAATGCATTTCTCTTCTGTCACATTACAAGTTCTGTGTGGAAGGAAAAATGGTGAAGTAATTTAAGGATTTGGATGATCCCTTTGCACCTGTGCTGTATTAAATAAATTTATGCGTGGTAAAACTTGATAAGTTCTATGACTCAGTGTTGCTCAGACTCTTCAACACTCAAATGAAGTGGACTCTGAGTTAGAAGTAAATATATAATAATAAATTAAATTAATTCAAAACAGTGTCTATAATTGTATGAACCAGAAGATTTTGTTTCATGTAGTTTAATAGAAAAGCACAGGGTGGGAATGAGGATCTCTGGTTGATGCCAACATACTGTGGCAAGATGAAGGGATACCGCATGAAGTCCTGCGTTGTTCACCGCAACAAGAAGGCCACTTGTGTGTTTCTGACAAACAGTGTATTGTGTAACAGATTGAGAAGGATGATCTTGACACTAAAATGGGAGCGTAGGTTTTTATTTTGCTCTCCTCTGGATGTCTAAGTTCATAAAGCTCTTGCTTTTCACATCTGAATTGGGTGAATCTTAGGGGCTAGATTGTCCTTATCCGTGTGTCACTGAATGTTGTGGAGTCAGTATGCAGGACTGGATGTGGGACATGGGTTTAAGGACTGGATAGCCCTAAGTTAAGAGGCTGGTGGCCATGTCCCCTGGAGCCTATTCACCAGTGTGTGTCAATAGAACTGACAAGGATGAGGAAATGCATTGCTTTTTCTGAGCAGCAGTAAATCACTCCTTACTCTTGTGAAGGGGAGTATGTATTCATATATCACGTTTTGTATTGATCCTTTCCTCAGAATGTCAGCTAGACTCAAGATTAGCTGCACTTTAAGAATAAAAGTTGACAGAGATGGACAGATTTTTGGCAGTGGTAATAAGTGCATACTTGTTGAATCAGTGGCTGATCTGGCCCCCCTGGAGTCAGGGCATGTTCTCTTAAGGAGAGCAAGGAATCAAAGAAGGTCAAGGTCCTTAGTCATTTTCCCTTCCTGTGGAGTAGATTAGGAAAGAAAGAACATACACCAAAGGAAACCAAGGAGGTTTCCTTTACTGTATCTGTAGACATACCTAAACTGAGCATCAAAGCTGACTTTGGAGCTGGAGAACAGACGACTACACATGTTGAAGAAGTGTGGTTTCATCAACATTGCTTACTGGAAACAGTCCTTGGTTTGTCCTACTGCACCAAAATACACTGAGACATTGCCCAGAAGAGCTTTAGTTGGCACCATCCGAAGTTGCAGCAGTTCTGGACAATCACATGCCAATACTTGTGCCCACACTGTGGCCAAATCCATTTAGCCTGTAACAACATGACTGATATTCTCTGGGCAGGCCATGGCCAGCACAGGATTATCCATCACATGCTGTGCTGTCACCAGAGTCATCAGTGGCTCTGCATTCCAACACACCCGCTCAGGCACTCCTAGAAATATAAAGGCTGTTTGCAGCTGCTCCAAAGTCAGCTTTGATGCTCAGTGTAGGTATGAGAAAGAGCAAGATACAGTGAAGGAAATTAATTCGAGGCTGTTAAATCAACACTCATGCCTCATGCAGCTCCCTTAGAATTGCTATTGAATTGTATGATGAGTTGCTTTTGGGGCTGGGAGATATCGACCTAATGATTTTAACAAAAACAAATCAGCTGAGAGTAGCAGACAGTGAAATTAGGCTTTGAGATTAGAAAACACAACTCTATTCTGTTTTATATTTCCAAAATCCAGCGATTTTGCTCAAAGAGTTAGACTAAAATAGAAATATGTTGGGCTACACTAGCTGCTCCTTGCTTTAAGGGGCGAAAAATGCTTCTAAAAGGGATAATTCATAGTAAGTATGAGACCTAGGGTGTCTTGCTTCAAGGGTCTTTAAAAATAAGCCATCTCTCCGTGGTTTCAGAAGTCAAAACCATTGTTAATCTTCTCTCTGTCCTCTCCCAGATTTTTTTTAAACTGGGGGAGCTGTACAAATCATGAGTTAAATTTGCCTTTGCATAAAAATTCCCTTCCAGCCATACCTCTACAAGCAGAGTAATTAATGACTTCAAGCATGTAATATGAGATTAATTTTTGTATATCTAGCAACATTCATCATATTTGGTTTAAGGCTATCAAATGTAAATTGTTAATGAGGTGAAAAATCTAAGAATATAGAACAGGGTGAAAGAAAAGCAGCTGGATTTCTTAAATGTTCATTTTGCAGTCAGATTGAGCTTTTGGTATTTCTAATTCCTCAACCTCTTTAAATAAGAATGTTCAGGAAGAACAAAGTTCTGATTGACCTCTTCATTATCTTCTTTAAATCTTTAATGTATGTGACTGATCACATTAACTCCTAGATCAGCATGGAAAAGATCTTGGACATGAGGGGAAATATCTTAGTTCTGGTACTGTTTTGTTTGTGACTTTATGGACAGTCACCAGGTGACAAGTGTGCAACTTAGTAGTCAGTGCTACTTTGTTGTGTGCCTTCCTTTATTTATGAAAATTATGGGCAAATTGCAGTTTCTTACAGCTTCTTCTTACAGCAGGATGCTGATGTTGACCTGCTAAGTTTTAGGTCATTCTTGATGAGGTTGACATTACATTGTCTTTTGAGATGATTCATCAGCAAATCATGGTGCTCCTTCTAACATGGATTATTTGGGTCATATCTGTGACTTTGTGAAGGTCAGAACTTAATGTAGTGATGGCCAGAAAAGCACCATAGGAGAGACATTATAAAAGGTCTCAGTTTAAAAGCCTTGGTTATTCTGATTAGCTGCAAAATTGGACATTGAGATACTGAATTGCTCTTGATAGAGGCTTACATATTCAGTTTTAGAGGTGTTTTGATTTATATCAGTGGAATGGCCAGTAAGGGAATCATAGAATCATTTAGGTTGAAAAGGATCTTTAAGATCAAACCATTCACCCAGCACTGCAAAGTCCCACTAAACCATGTCGTTGAGTGCCACATCTACACGTCTTTTAAATACCTCCAGGGGTGGTGACTTCACCACCTCCCTGGGCAACTTGTTCCAAGGCTTGACAGCAAGCCTTTTGGTGAAGAAATATTTCCTGTTATCCAATCTAAACCTCCACTGGTGCAACNAGTACATGGGGACGGTCACTGCCCTGGTCCTGCTGGCCACACCATTGCTGATCCAGGCCAGGATAGCATTGGCCTTCTTGGCCACACACTGGATCATGCTTAGCCACTGTTGACCAGCACTCCCAGGTCCTTTTCTGCCAGGCAGCTTCCCAGCCACTGCCCCCGGCCTGTGGTGCTGCCTGAGGTTGTTGTGACTCAAGTGCAGGACCCGACCTTGGCCTTCTTGAACCTCATAGAGGTGGCTTTGGCCCTTTGATCCAGCCTGTCCAGATCTAGAAAACAACATAGCACAATATATTTTAATTACCATTTTTATGTGCTGTCGTATTCTGACAGCAAGTAAGGAAGAAGCTGCACTGGGCTTTATGGAAGGGACTGCAGTAATTAATCTTCATTAAGATTGCTGCCATGGCCTTGTGAATTAAAATTTATTACATGGAAAAAGTTTTGGGCACAGCACGTTTGATTAGCAAAATGCCAATATTTATGGGATAAATTATTCCTAACTTTTCTGAACTGTATTTTACTAGCAGATTCATTCGTTATTCCTGCACATTTCTTTGGGAAAGAGCTTGTGTGTTTTGTTGCAGCCTGGAAACTCGACTTATGGCCTGTAGTTCAGTAGCAAGGGCGGTTTGTTTCCAGACAAGTGCTGGTAAACCTATGCGCCAAAGCATTCTCTGGTAAATGTTAAGTGAAGCAGAGCCTGTCTGGAGATCTTGCAGGACCACGTTGTTTAAACAACAGCAACTTGGCTGTGTAACTGCACATTTCAAATGGCTGATTCTCAAGCAGTTAAAATCTAAACCTTACGGCTTGTTAAGGCATTGCTTAAAGCCCAGAAGCGAGTTAAATACGAACAATTAAAGCTTTCTATTTTTCCCTGGTATTACCTGAAAACATACTTGTGAGTTTATTTTGTAGTAGTTTAAAATGAGAGTTTCTTGGTGTATAGCTATCAGGGTCATAGTTAGATCCTGTTTCCCAAATGCCATTGAGATATGCTGGCATTTGTTTTAGGGACAGGATTCATAAACTGTGCTTTAATGTTTGAGTAACAAATATTACCTACCAAATGATAGCATCTTACTTGGTGTTACAGCTGTGCAAATGGTGGCCACAGAAATTACTGTGCCTGTTGATAAGTTGGCTGTTGGTACCTCCTCACCTGTGTAAACACAAAGTAAGTCCTTTCATCAGGCAGCCTCAGACTGCATGGATTGTTCAGGCAGCTGAAAAGCTAAATTTCACCAGATGGTAAAAGAAAGGAATTGTAAACCAGATGCAAATGCCACTTTTGAAATGTTATTAGTAGAAGACAATAAGATGCACTGGCCTTGGTTTGGATCTGAATTGGGGGTTGCTTTCTAACTAAGTTGTTCTACTAGAAAATAATTTACCTTGGAATAACTTTGTTTTGGCAATTTGTGGATGCTAGCTGGTAGTGCATTAGTTTGTCTTTGTGAGGAATGAGGGGCCATTTATGTCCATGGGAAATGACCAATGATCAAAAGACTGGCTCTGCAGGGTGACAGGCCTTCAGTTAATGGAGACTGAGGAGGAATTCATTTGACAGTAAGTGCAGAAGTCATCGTAGCTGCTTTTGCACACTCAGTCCTTTCACTTGTGGAGCTGAGAGTTGTTACATCTCCTCCAAAGAGCTTTCTGTCTATATAGCTAAGGAGAAGCGCCCTGAATGAGCACAGGATATCTCTGAGCATCATGATGCCACATGTTTTTCATCTTCCTTTTAAAATTGCCACTGTTATCTTTTGTAAAATCTACAACTCTGACTTCTCCTCTAGAGTAGTACAGCCGCTTTCCACACCACCCAAACCAGCGCTGGTAAAAATCCATCCTGGAGGAACGGGGATGGGGGTTGGACTTGCTGTTTCTCAGAAGTCCCTTTCAACGCAAATCATTCTGTGGACAGTCAGTCTGTCTTTCTTCTGCATTTCAAAGTTAGGAACATCTTACTCGTGTGTTTCACGTGATTCTCTGTTTACCTTCCTAAGCTGTCATTATCAAATACTGTTCTGCATCTTCTTTTTGTGCATGAAAACACAATTATTTAGCTCTCTTCATTGCTTGTTGGTTTTGCTGCTGCTGCTTCCCATGTTATACATTCCTCTTTATTCACCTATCCAGTTCACAGCCCAGCTGGGGTCAAATTAGTCTGAAAATACGCTTGCCTATGTGTAGATGCATCTTCAGTTTACACTGCTAATCAAGCTGCACAACCCCTCAGTAATAGTAAGAAGCAGCTTGACTCAGCAGAATCATCCCACAAAACTTGTGATGAAAATTAATCATAATTGTGTTGATGTGCTTTTGTTTGTGGAAAAAAATTGAGGAATCTCACAGTTCAGTTCCTTCTGAATGTGTTTTATATTTAAATGTTTTACCTTATAGGTATCTGGGCCTATGGGCCTCTGAAACTCCAGAAGTGATTATAATTCTTGGTGTTTAAAATCTGCTGTTTCATAGCTTGTAGGTACAAATGCATAGCTTGTGAGATTTCTGCAGTGTTTTAATTGCTAAGATGTTTTTAACTAATGTCCTAGATGAAGCATTAGTCAATTATGAATGCAAACTGGGCTTCAGAGTCCATTCAAAGACTAGAAATAATTGGCTCTTTTGCAAACAAGCTAAAATGCTTTTACTTAATGAGGCCTTCCTTGTGCTGTCGAAGTGAACCCCTACAGTCTGTCCTGATCAAAGTGAACACCATGAAACTCCAGCCCAGACCCATGCTGTCCCCTTGGAAAAGTGAGAATTTTTTATGCTTCAGAATATTTTCATATACTATCAGTATACCTTCAGCATTTATGGAATACCTTAAACACTACAGAGAGAAATATGAGAGTCCTTTCCCTAGAAAAGGAATAAAATGTTGGTAGCGAGCCTTGAAAAGCCGCCCCCAAGCAAATGACAGCTCAAAGCCAGAAAAGTTGCTATATCCTGTGAATTTTAGGAAGAGTGAGTATTTGGAGCAGTCATCATCCATTCATGGAATCACTGAATGTTTTCAGTTGGAAGGGACCTTCTGTATCATCTAGGTCCAACAGTCCCTGCCATGGGTAAGAACACCTTTCACTAGACCACATTTCTTTACACCATCTCTCTTGGGTAGGCAGGGAAGAACAATATCAAGGTAGGGTATTTCATTTGCCTTAATTGTGGAGATGCAGAGTGTTTCTTACAGGATTTCCCTCCTTCCTCTGGGCTGTAATGAGCAGGCAGGAGGTGGCACCATTAGTCTATGAAAGGTGGGATGAACGAGAGAGGGGGGCAGGTCATACTTGTGCAGCTCACCAGCACAAGGCCATCAGATCTCATGTAATAATTCCTTCATTTCTGTGGGCAGCGGGGCAGCCAGAAAGCACAATACAAGCTGCATTGTGCTGCTGATCTCTCAGAGTGCATTTGGGAACTTGCTGAAAACTGCCATGTTTTGGGGTTAATGTTTGGGTTAGGCTGGTTTCCAGTGAGTGGTGAAACCAGCATTTCACAGACTGTTAACTAACCCTATTACTGGAAAAAAATAAGGTGGGCAGATGAAAGTGGGTTGAATTGGGCATTGGGTTCCTCTGCTGTGGTGATTCTAAGGACAGTATTCCCCAATTAGAGCTATTTATTGTAACTGCTGTTTCTAATTGTTAAGTGTCTAAACAGTATTTCTGAACGGAACATTTCACAAGCATTACATTTACACTTAAGCAATTGTAAAAACTATGGACATTACAAAATTCTTGTTGAAACTGTTTTTGTAAGTAAACTGAATTTTCTGAGTAGAGATTTGATGAATTTTAATTGAAAACCTGAATTTAACCAACTTTTTTGGAAAAGCCTTAACTCCGTTTTTGAAGTTCCATTTCTATTTTTGTTATATTTTAAAAAATACAAACATGAAGAGCTGAGAATGCTGTTTTGTTTCAGTTAGCTTGTTTGGATGGAATGGTTTGGGGTGCGGGGGTTTGCATTTTACTGTTTTTTGGGTATGAATTCTACCCTACAGCATACAACAACCAGCTCTCCATAATCTGGTTCACAGATACATCTTAGAATAGATTTTATTAGATTAGATTGTTTTAAACTTAGATAAGAAGATTTATAGCAGTTTTTCTATGTTTTGGACAAAAACCTCATGAAGATACATGAAAGCTCTGTCTTTCCTCCCATCATTGTCATGTGGCCATGTGGTAGAAGCCAGGGTTATAAAACAGATTGGCAGCTGTTTCATCCAGATTGAAGGCTGCAAAAGGCAATTCATTCAAGTCTTAAGAAAAACAGCAGAAGGAATAGGGCTTCACCAGGGAAAATTATGGGGTTTGGGTTTTTCCTCTTCCTCTCACAGCAAAGAGGTGGTTAGTAGCTTCCAAGGGAAATGTCTGAAAGAATGGGAAAGAGTGATTGAATGAGATAGTCCCAAATCAAAACTGTATTAAGTGTAGGATTCACCAGTGAAATGACAGTTCTTATCTTCTTATTTTTGGTGCATATTTATTGTAGGCAAGATCTTGAATGCATGTCAAGGTCCACTGACACATTGCTAAATCAGTTTTGTCAAGTTGTCTGTTGCTGTATTAGGCAGTAAATATTAGATAAGACTGATAGCAATATCCTGATACACTGTAAGCAATTAAGACAGCAGAACATCCACCACCACCTCGGTCTGAGAGCAGCTCTAATTTAGACATTCAGAGTTCGTCAGCTTTCATTGCTTCACCCTTCTGAATTGTAATTTTGTTTGCTCTTATCTTGACACAAATTTGCCTTGTTTAAAAGGAATTGTTAGATTACATGATGATATTGATTACCACAGTTGTTAAAAAGACTAATTGATTTTTTTCTGCAGTGAACTTGAGAAGAAGAGTGGAAGAAGGAAGAGAAGCTATAGCAACGGTGCCACAGCAGAAGAAATGCCACTGAAAAGAAAGAAGGTGCAATTCAGCCAAGAGGAGGACCCCTGTTTGCCATTAGATACTGGTCTTTCTCTGGCGGAGGATGAAGAGCTTGTCCTGCATCTGCTCAACAGTCGCAACTAATTATTTTTCTGCAGGTTTTCTTCTCTGGGACATTTCCACAATTTTGTCAGGAGTTTACACAAAATGAATTTGGCATCTGAGCAGCTGGGTACCAGTGAATGTAGATAAATGAATTCCATGTGCAATGCCTTAGATTGGTTCATAGATTATAGACAATATTTAGTTTGATTTATAAGGCTTTCTAAGTGAACTTTTCCACCTAAATCCCCGGGTGTCACTTTGCAGTAGCACGTTCATAATTTTAAATCTCAGAGTTTTGAGCAATGATCTTCTTTTATTTTAATCTTGCTTTAAATGAAAACGGGATGTTCCTTTCTTGACTGTGCCAGGTTTGTTATTTTGGAAGATATATGTGTACTAAAATTTTTAAGGAAAAAATACTATTGGCAGCTCAGATCATATTACTTAAAAATAAAGTATGTACTTTCTTCTGTGTATAAGGCACATATTTTAAAAATATTTTAATAAAAATTTCTAGAGCCTTGATGTAAACTTAATGGTGTCTCTTTCAGCTTTGTTGTGAAAGCATATATTTATACTTCAGGTATAATTTCTGTTACGATTCTGTCACTGGTGTTAGGCAATTCAGAAAACAACTTTTAGTAGCTAAAACTGAGTCTTATATTTGAATCCCAGTGATTCTCAGTGAATGAGAACACATTGTCTCATAGTTGTATCTGTTTGTTGTATATGTTCCCGTATGAACATATTAAATACTCCTTTTTTGTCAGTATCACTTTTTTTTTTATCACAGGAATCTATCAGCACCTATTCAGTACAAGCCTTTCCTCCTCTCCCTACTTCTATGCTTTTAGCTCAGTTACCCAAAACTGAAAATATACTGCAAATTCTTGTCTCCAAATGTTTCTTCCACTTTTCTGCCAGCAGGCAGGGTATCATAAAAACAATATTATAGGCAGAGCACATCTGCCATCTGCTCCTTCCTGACAATGTGGAATGAGAAGAAATGACTTGAGTTTCACAAACAGCTAAACATGAAAGATGGGACCTGCTTGGCAGCTGATGCACAGTGTTTGTTTAGTCTACAGTGCCACAGCAGGCCTGGAAAACGTCGTGATCTGGGACCAGCATCACTGATGAATCTGTTAATGAAGAAGGATCTGCTGTGGTGCTGCTGAGACTGGTGCACGTGTCCCACGTGCCATCGTGTGAATGGCTGCAGTGAATGTAATGAGCAGCCTCAACAAATGCTTCTGTGCTGGGATAGCAGAGCTCCTGCTCCTGTAGCTGTAGAGGAAAGCAGAAAACTGCAGAGCAGAGAGCTCCACCAGCAGAAAGCTGCTCAAAGATGATTTGGATATGGATGACAATACATACAGTGGTGTGTACTTCTTAGAGATATTCACAGATTCATAGTGTGCTTGGTGGTGGTCAGTTATCTTGTACATCACCTGATGTCTCTCAAATCAAAGCTTTGTTCTAAGAAGCATGAACAGTTGTTGTTGAGGCAAGCAAGTAAAAAACCAAAATACTTACTGTTTCTGACTAGAATATTCTTATTTGTATGCTGAGGTGGGAGACAAATATTCTTACCTACTGAACAGTAAGACTAAAAATTAAATTATACATATTGGAAGGATTGTGGTGCACTTCTAATCCTGCGATGATTTTTTAATTGTCCTTATAAAAATAATTTTTCATTGTATTTTTGGATAATGAAGTTTCTAATGTATTTGTGTTGTTTGAGATAGAGCCATTGTTTCTTGAATCCTTATGAAGTTTGCCCATCTACTTCAAATGTGTCTGTCCTTGAGGGTATGGTATGTATATAAAGT
This sequence comes from Cnemophilus loriae, assembly GCA_013397755.1. Lineage (NCBI taxonomy): Eukaryota > Metazoa > Chordata > Aves > Passeriformes > Corvidae > Cnemophilus > Cnemophilus loriae. The sequence goes on along the minus strand of VZTF01002837.1, from coordinate 2,092,414 downwards.
GTGACTCCCACAAGAATGAAGCCATGTGAAAAATAAGAGGGAAGGGGCTTAAGGCAGATGCTCCATGCCATGAGTATATGCAAGAACAGGTAACCGCTGCATATGCTTGAAATAATAAGACAAAAAAGACAGCACTCAGCATTTTTGGGAAGCAGCTGTGGTTCTGGGTTATCATTCCTGTCAGCTTTAGATCTGCTTTAAGGTGCTCCTAACCAGCCCTGTTTTTAGCAGTGCTTTTCTGGTCTAAGAAAAGAAGCATAAATACACAAAACAAATACCAGTCTCAGGACTGATTTAACTGAAGGGTGTTTTCCAGCGAGCTTGTTTCAATTCACACCTGGGGACCTCTCAATCTGATGCCAGAAGACCTGGCATGTGTGTCCAGGGCTAATGGGCAGGTGGAGCAGGGCCAGCTGGGCATGCCATCCATCATCTATCTCCTTTTCTCCTGGTCCCAGGAGTGCCACTGTAGCATCAGAATAAATCCCAAGCTTTTGCAAGGTTGTACTTCATAAGCATTATAGTCCCAGCTTTACATGGGAGAAATGGAAGCAGGGAAATAATTTGGCTTGTCTGTAATCAAAGACTTCCTTGATGACTTTATGTAGTTGATCCACAACTCCTAAATCACTTGTGATTTACCAAGAGCAGCCTCCCACTTGGCATCTGAACTGCTTTCTGGGCAGAATTGTAACCTTCAAGTGTTGCACTGTCTGCTGGGATGGGTTTCAGGCTTCTTCACCCCTGTAAATCACAGCCTATGGAAAGTCCCCTTTGGAGACTCCTTCAGGAGGGGTGGAAAGGTCTGAGTAAGGTGATGAGTATTTTCGAGGGCCACTGGCCAGGAGACATTTTTAAATTGCCAAGCAGGAAGTCTTGTTTTGAATAATGCACTTTCAGATCAGTTTGCATTTGTATATTATATTAATAGTGGTTGGTTTCCTTCTGCTGCTAGTGTGTTGATTTATAGCTGAGTATAGCATTAAGATCTATTACATGTAGCTAATTCTCAAGATATACATTAGGCATTTATGTAATGGCATAGTTTAGTCAGCTTTTATTCAGAATCAATTTTTCTGTTACTTGTGTACAAAATAACGAAGACATTTGATTGCCAGATAATTTATTACAATTTGTTTGAAGCCTCTTTGGATGAAAACTGGAAGTCAGGTAAAAGTCATGAGAGCATTGAAGAGTTTGGTTTTTTTACATCAGTTAAATAGACTGACACTAGATGTGCTAGCTACTGAAGATACCCAGCTTGTAGGATTTCCATGAGGCATATAAAATGTGTCATAGCAGAGGTAGTGTTAATCTCAGCATCACAGAAGTTTCTGTTCAGTGTTCACTTTGTAAAGACCTTATTGATGCTGCACATTAAATTGTGTGAAGTGTATAAGAAATCTAGGCTCTAACATAAGGGATTGCAAATTAATATTGAACATTTTAAATGGGTATTTTTCCTTAAATATTATATGAATAGAAATAAAAAATAATTCCTCCTGCAACTGACTGAGTTCAGCTGGAGCATTGATTGGTGTGTCCTGCCGTCTGGCCATACTCATAAAGAGAGAGAAATGCCTGAAGCAAAACATTAAAAAACCGGAGAACTGTGTTAAAGAACATTCAGTTCAGACTATAAAACATAGTACAAGATTTGAAGAGACTGAAGTGACCCTGTGGGTTCCTGTAATCCTGGATACCTATGACTAAACTGATACTAAATACAAGAAGAAAATGCCTCTTAGTAAAGGTTGCTAATGGGTATTTTTCTTTATTGTGTTGCTCTCTAGTTTGACCTGATTGATGCTTACATCCTGTGAGAGATGGAGCATGCCTTGGAGCAGGGATGCTGAGCTGTGGTAGGCTGCAGCTGCTGCAGAAATGGCCACTGTGGCTCAGAGTGTTTCTGCTTTTATGGTGGAGGTCAGTGCCCCAGCCATAACCTTCCTGTGGCAAATAACCTGAGGTTTAAAATAAGCTGGTTGGTTCTGTCCTGGACCAGATGACTCCCTATGCTGCCCTTTTTGGGAATTGGGCAGAAGGCTGGTGACAGGCAGCTGAAGGACAGTAACACTTGTGCAGCAGCCACTACTGTTGTTAATTTGATAGGGACACTGTGCAGAGTGGAGCCAAGCCTTGCAGCCAGCGTGCTTCAAGCTACAAGATCCACAACACAGTTAAGGTAACTCCAAGAGACACAATTTGCAATAAACAGTTTTAGTGAGAAAAGACTGTTACCTTCACTTTTAGAACACATTTCATTAGATTTTTTTGTTATATTGCTCTCTTCTCTGGTGTTTGCAGTTCCTCTGAATTTAGTCTTATCCTTCCAAATTGATGGTTTATGCTCAGAAGGATCTGCAAATTTTATCTTTAGAGGTGGAACTAGATGCCAGAAAAATGCATTGCATTATCTTTGTAAGTCTTAAAAATTGCTATCAAGGCATTAGTTTATACCATGTGGACATTTCATTATAAAGTAGTGCACACTTTTATAATTAAATGCTACCCCAACTTCAAAGGCAAATCAGTCAGTCAAAACCATCAAGGAATTAGAAAGCCTAATGCAGAAGAACATTCTTTTCAGGTCTGTTAGGAGGTATTGCTACAATTAAATCAGTAGAGAGAAGTTGATCTGTTCCAAGAATGCCTTGTTCATTGCCTATTTTTGTCCATGTCTGGCCAGAAGCCATTTTTCACAAAGAAAACTATTCATCAGATTCAGTCATGTAAAAATGATTGCTTAAATTACACTGGGCTATCAGCTAGCAGCTTTACCCAGGAGTGGAATCTCTTGGGTCAATGCTATCTGTAATTTTTGCACATTGTCTGAGATGTGCTTTGTCTATAAAATATAGATAAGTTTAATTAAACTAAATTAGTTTTGTTGAGCAGTTTTTGAAATCCTTTCGAGATGAGAAGAAGCCGTGCTGAGATTTCAGCTGCATTAGGAGGAAACTAATGAGCGTTGTTCTCCTAATCACGTATGGGGTCCTGGAGGAAGATAATATTCCTGGCTATGGCCTCTCCAGAACTACAGGAGCCTTCTCTGTCGTGCACAACTTGTCCCTCTGATGCTAAACCTAAGCTTCTACAAAAAAAGCAATGTTTAAGTACAGGCTGTAAATTGAACTTGCTGTTAAGCGTGTTGATGTGCTTGAGCTTATCACACTTACGGTGAAATGGAATATAGCTCCGTTTTTTGCAAGTCCATCATATATACATTGTGCTGCGCTTCCTGAGGAAGTGAAACAGTTCCTCTGGTCTGGATGGCTAAATGGCCATACTCATGTGATCCTTCCCACCAAGTGCATTTGATTGTACTGAAATGGAACTTGTTTTTATCCCATGAGCTCAGTGAAAGCTAATGAATATGGCTTAGGAACTCATTTGAGCTTGCTAGTCACCACAAATGTCTTAACAAATCACACTTCAGCAGATTACAGGCTTTTTATGCCATTACCCTGAGTACAGTTCTTATCTATTTGAGGCTACCAGTCCTTTGTGGAATTTGGTTTTGAGAGGACTTTTTTCGCTTCTTAAAGCAGATGCTAACGTGAATCATTTCCCCTAGCAATGAGGAGAGTCTACTCCAGTACGCTCTCAGTTGCACTCAGAAACTTGCCAGTGTGCTTCAAACTGGTGCCCTGGCCTGCCAATAAAAGCTCCTCATGGGTGGGAAGAGATTGCCACAAGGACCCTTGCAATGGAGACACTTGTTGCCACCAGAAAGGGGATGATCATCCAGTTGGGAGATTTAATTCCCCACGTGAGTGTTACCCTGCTCCCGTTTCCCAATAATTTAGGGTTTTTTTTCTTTAAACAAACACCCAGAGTGTCTGTACAAACCTAACCTGATTGGTTTTGATTGAAATGGTCATTAGTGCGTGCAGAGAAAGCAGAGAAATGCTTGGAATTAAGTAAATTATTTGGTGTCATCCCCTCAATATCACACACTCAAATGACAGCAGGTCAGCTGGCAGATGGACCCTGTTTCCAAAGGGCAACCAGATGTCGTGCTTACAAATCCCAGGTCATGGTAAATGGCACAATTTCTAGATGGATGCTGCTAAGCTTGTCCTCGGTAGTCCTGACCTGTGGGGATGGTTGTTTGGTGAAGACCTGGGACATGGTTAAGAATCAGAATAGTGAATTAGCAGTGAGGTTACAGTGAGCAGCAAACATCCTGTTTCCCTCTAACACTGTCTGAATGCACAGGGCAGTGCACACGAGCCCTTTTTGTCCTCCAAGAGGTGAAGAATGATATTCCTCTTTATCTGACCATTTTTAGAGTTTTCCTTTATAAATCTCTCCATCCTCTATCAGGAAAATAAGAACATCCAGAAGAACATTGTAGGGAGCTACCAAGCTTGGCTGTGGCATTCTCTTGCCAAAACCTTTCCTTGCCTGTCACAGGAGAGAAACAGTCTCAGGCAGAAGCACAGTGCTCTGGCTGATGTCCCTTGGCAAATCTGTGTGCTGCAGCATAAGGCAGTAAAGAGGTGACATGAGGATGTCAGCTGTCAGGGGCTGGCCCAGGAGCTTTTTTTCAAGCCTCTCACTGACAGCTTTTTTTTTTTAAACTCTATAAATTTGTTTTCCTATTCCACTGCCTAGCAGAGAGGCAGTGAAGTGGATTGCAAGGGGCCAGCGTGCAGGGGAAACTTGGTGTGCCTTCCCTCAGGCTAAGGGACGTGTCCAGCGTCTGCTCAGTGGCTGTGGCTGCTGGGAGAGATGGTCCTTGACCCACGCAGCTGTTCAACGAGTCGTCTTTATAAAGATGAGTTACCCAGCACAAAGAATAAAGTGCACTGGGAGGATTAAGAGCTCGTATTTCTTAAATATATGTAAGAACACGCTAATCTAGTTCCTTGTCTGATGATTAATTAAGCCCATTTACTCTTTCTGTTGTTTCTTGTAGATGCTGATACAATTTTTTTGCAAACTGATTTGCTTCTTCAGCACCCAATTTCAGCATAAACAATACCAATCTGTTAGTGATGCAGAATTCCCTTGGCTAAAAGAACAGCTCTCCTCCATAAACTTGCTAAATAGAATCAAGGGAGGGTAAAATTCTGCATTCAGCTCTCTTTTTTTCCTGCCAAGCATCTGAGGTTGTAGTTTCTATCCTGTTTGGGATGGAAGTGCAAAGGACAGGAGTGCAGATCTTGGCCACCTTCAGCCAGCTGCAAACCTTCTCTGCCTGGGACTGAGCAGCTTTCGCAATCCCACCGTGGTGGGACCTTGGCAGTAGCATTGCTCTGCCAAGGGAGGGCACCAGGAGCATGCCCAAGCGCCTACCAGTGGTGTTGGCAGCAGTATGGGATCTGCATGCAGACAAATAGCACAGGATAAACTCAAGCGCTAGGAGACCCTTGGCAGGATAAAGAGTAAGGAAACACCAAGGAGAGCAAAGCTGGAAGCAGGGAGACGTTGGGGTGGGAGGTGGCCACTGTCTCCTGCCTGCAGAAACCTGACTGAGATGGCTTGAGTAGGTTTGGCCATGGGGACGTTCCTCTCCTGGCTGTCAGGGATTGCCTGCTCTGGAGTGGCTGTAGCTGTGGGTGCAGCCGTGGGGGACAGGCCTGTCCAATTGTCCCACAGGGCTGCTGTGGTGACCAGCGTCAATACACTCATTTAGTCCTTTCTGAAATTCAATCAAATCTTCTCTGGTTTTTTGACAAGTGTGATTGGCCAACTATGCAATTTTGCAAGACTGTACTTATTATAAACTCTTTCATTGCATTAGCTATTCAGAATTATTTTGAATGTTCAAAATACAACTCCCTCTGTGGTAATATAAGATTTTATACATTTAACAACAATTCCACTCACATTTCTGTTGGATAATATTCAATATGTCACCTAAATAGTCTCCTCTGTGTTGTAAATATTCATCATTTTCCCCATCTATTCCTGTCTGCCTGCACAGACACTGAAATTTCCTTTCTGTCAGTCAAGTCATAAAGCATTAAGAGGGGCAGTTTTTCTCCACTAAGTGAAAATATGAGCTTGTCTATTTAGCACTGCAGAGATGTTAGCATTCATTCTGTGTTCAGTTAATGTATGTGGCTGCAGCAGCCACAGCTCCTGCAGGAACAAGCAACACCACAAAATCACATGCTGAGTGTTTTATTAGGGAAATGCAAAGCTCAGTGTTTGATCCCATATGTTAAGTCATCTAAAACACCCCCTCCCCTCTTCTCAGCCCCCTACCTCCCCATTTTCTAATCTGCTGTGTGTTATTAAGAATTACCGCCCATTTGACAGGAAATACCTGCTCTGTGACAGCCCAAAAATTGCCTGTGGTCCTCCCTGGTGAGGAGCTGGTGGCAGCCTGTCCCCCCTCCCCAGCATCTGTTTGCCACTGCCCTGACTCCTCTTGGCTCTCTGGATTTGTTCCCTGAGCAACTGCTGTGTCCCCGTCCAAGCGCAGCCATCAAAGGCAGGCTGAGGGGTCCCTCTGAGGAGGGCTGGAGCTGTGCAGGGCAGAGGATGATGCTGCAAACCTCTGCAGTGCTCCTGTGTATGTGTGTCTGTGCAAGGATGACCTTTTCTCAAGTGTGGGGTTGCTGCCTCCCAGGTCACGGTCGTGAATTCTCCTTTCACCAGAGGCAAAACTTCCCCCACCTTAGTACTTGCATACTTCAGTGACAGGACCGGTCTCCAGGCAGCTCATGGTCCGTCTGCAAAGTGTTAATTAGCTGTCTGTGGAGAGTGGCTTTGGTTATCTGTGTGTTCAGTTTATAACTACGTAAAACTTTGCAGGTTCATCACGGTTCGTGTGTGCTTGAAATGAGAAATGTGTCACCTCTTCACTGCCAGCTCTCACTGTTGCCCATCATATGTCATCTGAAAAGTGTGTAAGATTCAGTGAAGCAGCAGCTAATGAGCAGAGGAGCAAATGTGCTGCCTAACACACAGTGTCCCCTCCAGCAGAACCACTGCCCTTGGGTGATCTCTGGTCCACTGTGAGAACTGTTAAGAGAACATCCTGGTTTTGTTTTGCAACTCCAGAGTGCATCCCTGGTGCAACAGGTGCTCTTGGACAAGTGGTGCCCTACGTGGATGCTGAGCCTCCTGGACAAGCCTCAAGAAAATGATCTGCATTCTTAAGAGGCTGATGTTATGCACAGTGTAAGAAAGATTACAGTGAATGGAAATGAGCAGCGACTCACTTGGAGAAAGAAGAGAAATTTTTCACTTTATGAAATATGTTTCATTGAGTTACCACATCATTAAGAAAACCATGATCATGATCAGATTAATGGACAATTGCCCTATGAAGAGCAACGTTAGTATGAACGCTAATGAAAATCTGTCTATCATGACTAATTTCAATTAAAAATAGGTGTTTCAGCCACTATTTGCCAATCTGGGATTCAGCTGTGGCTAATGAAAGTGCACAGTCTCTGCTGAGGGTTTTAAGGATTTTTTGAGCAGCGCTGTTGACCCCAAGTGAATGCTGAGCTAGTGACAGAGCTGGGAAGAGAACACAGGTCTTGGGGCAGTGGTCTTCTAGGTGCACATCCTGCAGCTGCCTCTGGCTTTTGTTCCAAAAGAAGACATCAGGTTTTTTGCCTTGGGAGAGTCTGCTGGTAATTCCTTCTTGGGCACATTGGTGCCTGGAGAAGTGCTGGCATCAGCCTACTATACCCTCGTTTGGAACTGCAGGATGAAGGAGGAACTCTCTGTGTATTTAAATAGTGCTTTAACTACTGCTTGAAGCGTTTGAAAGGGACTGGGTCGCCTCTGAAATGTTCGGTACTTTCTGTGCCTCGAGGTTGGTGATAAAATTCCTGCTGATTTTTCAAGAGCAGTGGTGGCCTCAGGGCTGACGTTGCTGAAAAAAATGCCTCCCTTTTGACCCCAACTCCATAGAAATGATCCCCCAGCTTGTGACCTGTCACCTGTGCTCACGAGGAGCAGCACTTACTGGTTGGAGCTGCCTTCAAGGATCTATATTTAGCCAAAACATTGTGAAAAAACAGCCAGTGAGGCTGTCTCGGGGGCAGCTTTGGGGAACTGATTTTGTTTTCTTGGCAGGGGTTCAGTTGTATCAGCAATGATGGGGAGGCCCAGATGGAGGAGAGAGCAGGATTTCAGCTTTCATTACAAGAATTTTATTTTATAAACCAAATTCTGCTTGAATAACACTTCTCAGTTTAATGTATTGATCTGAGCAGCAGCAACAGCCAGGTTGTGATAGGCTGTTCAAGGGCTATTGGGAAGGAAATAATTTGCTGTGTAAAATGAGTAAGGAAGTGAGTGTGCTCAGGTCAAGCTGTGTGCTGAAATGCTTTGAAGTTTCTCAGTGCCTTGCAAGAATTCAGCAATATATGGCCAGTGACCAAAATAACCTGTAAATCAGTAGGGACACCATTGATTCCTTTCTCATGACTTATTGGTTGCCTGTCTAAGTAATTTTCTGCATTTGTTGGCAAAATGGTTTTCAAATGAGGGAAAAGCACTTGGCTGTTTTCTGGCACACATTGACTGTAACTGTACCCGTGGAAATGCAACTGTGAACTCAACCGGTTAAGTTTACCAGCCTGTACATTTTGTTTAGGAACAGTTTCTGTACTTGTTACTCTTTCAGGAATTTACACTTGATACATATGCAATTCAACTGCAAAAGTAATTACATAGTCACAAAGGGGTTATAACTCATTGTAATGTTAAAAATCAGAAGCTATTCAAAGGTGCCTTATAGTCAGGAGAGAAAACAGAAAGTTTCTTTGTTTATGAAGCAGATTAGCTCATGGTCTGAAAATATTCATGGCAGGCCCTTGCTCTGGAGCTACTATAGGCAGTAGCAGCCTGCATTAGAGTTGAACGTAGCCCCTGAGCTCACTCCAAGTTAATTTTTCTTTCTCTCCTGGAGCAAACAACAGTTTTATCATTGAAGCTGGTGCCTGGCAAGACAAGGATGCAGAAACTCTTGGAATGAGACAAGGAATTGATTTTGCCTCTGAAAAACCTGAGCTCAGATGTGAAAAACCCGTCCTAATCCTCATTCTGCTGCTGGTCTTAATTTTTATCTATTAAACACAAGAGAGGCTCTGCCAAACAGAAGATGTGGATCCAATCAGGCTGCTTCTGGGCTCATCCACCTCAGTGAAAGTTGCAGGGCAGGTGGCACCGGTGGCCATGTCCCCAGAGGGGTATTTCCAACCTCTGAGGAATAGCCTGCAAAGAAAGGCATTTGAAAATATTGACGAGGGAATAAACCCTGTTTGCCTGGGCCAAGAGACTTCTGTGTTGTTTCTTCTCCGTCCAGAAGTGTAGCTGGTGTCTACCATCATCACCCCAAATGGAGCTGTGTCAGTTTAGACCAGACATGGGTTTTTCTGCTCAATATACTAGTGTGAAACATGAGGAAAAACCTGGATTCTTCAGTGCAGGAAATGAAGAGACTGAAATCAGAACAGATTGGCAGGAGAACAGATGATCAGGAACAAGGAGAGATGGGGAAAGGAATGCCCTGTAGTGGATGCTGGGTTTTGCACACTCCGAAGCCCTCTGGTTCCTGTGATCTATGATACTACTGCCCTGCCTGTGCCCTTGCTTGCTGTTTCTCAGCATGTATTCAAACACTTCACACTAATGATCCTTCATTGCTAGCAGTAATGCAAATGTGTTCTTACCAGAAATACGAGAATTCTGCTGTTGTCTCAGCTTTTCTTTTGGTTTGACAAGTGCTTCGTAGCAGGTGATAACAGGCCCTGAGACAGCCAGTTCGCTGTTGTAGTGTTTTGTACCTCTGTCAATTGAGCTGAGCTGACTCGTGATCCATTTTTAGGGCTGATGAGAAATTTTTCCAGGATTTTCCTTTAGTGGTGGAAACATTCCTGTGAGATATTTTTATGGGGCAACAACCTCTTGGCTGATCACTAATTGCGTATCCCGGACGGTGTCACTGTGAGAGCAAGGCTCTTCTGTGCTGGAGCTCGTGCCTGCTATGACAGGAACAGACATATGGAACAGATCCACGTGAGCCTCAAAATGAAGTACAAGTGCAGCAAACCTGGCTTCAAGGAGTTTCAGGTGCTGCTCAGATGGCCATGAAATACATGGAATTCTAAAGAAGTGAACTGTAATAGCCACTCTCTTATCAGAAGTATGGTATCTCTGAGGGATTGTGGGCAGATGCAAACTTTTGTCATTTTCCTTTTTTTTTTTTTTCTGGTATTACATACAGATCTCTTCAGCACCAAAGTAGCACTGGAAGAGAGCTTCTCAGAGAAATAGACAGCTTTGCCATGTATTGCATAGGCTGAAGCTCAGAACAGTGATTATCTACATTAATGGTTTTGCTGCGGCTAAGACAAGTGCAATTTTTCCTCAATAATGAGCACCAGAAAGAAAAATATTGCTTGAATGTATACAACTGGTGTTGTTTGGTTTTGGGACTTCTTCAGGACTGATAATATTTATTTGATGACTGGTCCCATTAAATTGCCATATTGATTCATTTGCCAGGAAAATAAATGGGTGAATATTTCATATCATACAGTTGTATTGATTTTCTAGAAGCTGGTGAGACAGAGGCTTTCATCACTGGACAGCACATTATCACCTTAATTGATATATTCTGAAAGCTAATTAGAGACCAGCTGGATTCCTTGTGGGAATAATATTTATTTTTGATGTTGACAAAGTGCTCCAAAGAACAAGTCATATGGTGTGATTTAACAGTGATTAAAACTTGGCTACAGACATAGATAACTTGAGGAAACTGCCAAGAAGCTGAGACCGGAAAGAGTGAAGACCTAGATGTGTGTAATCACTTTGTGCTCTGTCACAGAAGCACACCTTTCTGTCTATCTATCAGCCAGTGGAATATCTGGAGAGAGATTGCAGCACTTTAATTATTCAGTGTCAATCACCCTCTAACCAGCACAGACACGTGTGTGTGCATGTGCCATGTGCAGCCTTGTCCAGAAACTCTCTGCAGAAGGGGTTATTAAAGTCCCACAGATAAGTACAGGTGAATCAGGAAACCTAAACTCTTCCACTCATGGTATCTTACAGTGCAGCTTCTCTGATATGATCATGTTTCTCACCTTATAAAATAAAACATCTATTTTTTCCCGTAACTCATATATATATAATCTCCTATGCATACGCTTTGCACTGCTCACAGAGGAGGGAAAGAGGGAATGACACGAGGAACCTGTTGCCACAAAAACTCACCAGTGAACACACAGAGCACCTGGGACGATTAGCTCAGGTGTAGACATCTGCAGCTCATCAGATGGATCCAACCACTAATTTTGTGCTGTCTGATCTTTTGAGTATCTGCTTCCCAATTTGCTATGTGAAGAATTATCTTTCCAAATTTCCTCCAGTGCTTTGGATGACTCTGACGAAGAATTCCCTGTATTTTCAGTTTATTATGTTGGAGCTTTTATTTGATTTCTCTAGAGGGGAGGTGTTCTTGATGACAAGGTTAAAGGATTTCATTGAAAATTGCAGGTCAGCTTTACCCACAGCATGTCCATTCTCCTGCAAAGAGCAAAGTCAAGCAGCCCTGCCTTATCCTTATGTGCTTCTGCAAGGTCTGCTCTCAGCCTCTCATCCAGAGACCAAACTGTTTTCTTTTTATTGCTGTTGAAGGCTGTGACTGTTTTTCAATTTTCCTTCATTTGTGGCAGGTATGAGCTCTATCTGTTTTTCTGTAATTGATTCCTGTTCTCATTTCTCTCCACCTGCCTTCGGATGAGCTTTGTGCTCTGCAGAGCTCTGTCAATGTCTGCAGTCGCTGGAGCTCTGCCTGTGCAGCAGCTGCCTCTGCCCAGCTGCCAGCGCCTGCCCGCAGCATCCTGGCCACTGCCCACGCTTCCTCTGCTCCCCGGGACCCACTTGTGCTGTGAACCACACCAGCCTTTGGTGGGATTCCTTCATTCCATTTTGTACCGTCGTGCCTTGCTCCTGTGCTGTGGGCGAGCAGCACTCGGGGCAGACTGGAGTACCTGCAAATGTCTCTGACACGGGATGAGTGTCTCGGTTTCCAGTCAGCTTACCTGCAGCAGGTAATTCCAGGCTCCCAGGGTGGTCTTCTGCTTCTCTTACTGCTCTAATAAGGTCACATCCTGGTGCTTAACAGGCACCAAAGGAAGTGTTCGCTGGCTCCTGCAAGCTTGGTTACCTTCCTAGGAGCTGAGCTTATCTTCATTTCAGGGTTGCTTCTGCTGTAGCCATCTTGATTTGGTAAGTCCCAGTTGTGCCTCCAGGAGATACTGTTGGAGAGGGAGTCTGAGAGAGCAGAGCTGTCCTGCACAGGACATCACGGACCGCTGGCATCAGTCCCATTCTCTGACAGGTGGCTGCAGCATCCTCCTGAGACATTGCTCCTTAGTCGCTGCCAATACTTAACCTCTTCTCCCTCTCACAGGTAATCTCGTCACCCTGACAATTATTTTGTTAATTTATTTTTTATTTATTAATTATTTATTTGACATATTTTATTATGTTTATTTATTATTTTATTAATTTATTACGTAATATTTACAGGAAGATTTTCCGTTCTGCCCAACTGCAAAAACCCATCAAGAAAAGATTTTGGTTCTGTTAGTCTAGGCAAAGAATTTGTTTGTGAAACTACATTTATGTTTTGTCCTGGCAACGCTCTCTTTTGATAAATCTTCATGAAGCCAACATTATCATTCCTTTCCCAGTGGCTTCCCACGTTACCACGAGCACAGACTTAGAGCCATCCAGCTTTGACAAGTTCTTGGTGTGAGTAACCTGTGGGTTTTCCTCCTTTTCAGCTTCTCAGCCTCGGCATGGGGGTGCCAGATCTCAGTGCCTTTTCAAAGTCCTCTGAGACCTGGGGCTCCTCTTACGCTTGTAGCTCCTGAGCTGGAGTATGTTACCAGTGGCATTCCCAAATGGCTCCATCCTCCTTGGCTGATGGGACTTGAAGGCAGCCTCTGCTAGAGGAGAGCCTGGAGGCAAGCAGGGTCCCCCAGCCGGTCCCATTGAGGTGGCCTTGGGTGCTGTAGGGCTCTGTCCCTGGAGTGGGGGCAGGTGTGACTAAATCACGCCTCCATCTCCCTTGCTGGAAATGTCTTGAGGGATTTCTGTCCCTCCAGAGCTGCTAGGCATCAAACAGCGCTGTGCCCTGGGGTCTGCAAGTCCGCTCTCTGAAGCCTGAAGCTTGATGGATCAGAGGCCTATGGCTCCGAATGAGCCATGGATACAGAGCCTGCTTGAATCATGTTTGTGGAAGCCTGTTTGTGGAAGCCTGTTTGCAGTGGACAGCGGGGCAGGCAGGCCAAACTGGAGTAAATCCTGTGACAGGTTTGCTGGTGTGACTGAAAGCCTGCAGAGGGTGCTTGCCAGGGAGCAGCTTCGGTCTCAGCAGACCGGCTTCATGCGCTTGGTAATGAGATCCCGTGAAAATGAAATGGCTGCTAGAAACCCCAGGGAAGAGCCAGACCTAAATTCTTCACCTCACAACAGGTAAAACACATTGTACAGAAACTACGCTTGGTAAAGCTGTAATATGCAAGCTGCCTTTTTGTGCATGTGGATGGAACTTCCATGTGCTGCTCTCCACCTCACCTGGGCTGTGGTTTAAGGGCAAATGTGCTATGTTTAGAAAACATGAGCCTTGCTAGACCACGGGAGCCTGCATGGACCTGAAGGTTGTTGCTTCTGGTAAGAAGCAGGAGCTAAAAACCTTTCTGGATCTGGGCCTGCTTCCTTAGCCAAGAAGAATGTGTTTCCCCTATCTGATAAAAGCTTGGGATATAATTAAAGTGATAGGATATCACCTTTGATAATTCCAGTTACTAGCTGTGTTAAAGGCATGGGAATGATGGATAGCTCCTCCAGTTTGGACAGCTCTGCAGTGCTGTGAGTTGGACGGGGGTTAAAGGGTTTGGGGGAGCACTTGCAGGTACAAAGTTCAGTGGGGAATGATTTTTTTTTTCCTTTGAAATGGCACATTCAGCTAGTACCTGTCTTCTGTTAGGAGAGAGATGGAAGCATGTTTACTCATTTCTTTCTCTCCTCCTCGAAGTTTTCCAGGAGAAACAGTGCTGGGGCAGGTTAGTAGGTAGGACTGACAACACGTGTAGCAGTTCTGTGATGCAGAACACAGTTGTTTTGTTTTCTCCCTCCCAGTGGTTATTTTCACACATGTGTAAGAGAGTTTGAAAGTAGCTTTTTTGAGGGGTTACTGTCATGAAAGGACCCAGAGTCAGCAACCATGATGTCAGTATTCATTACCAGTTGCCAGTGCTTTTTAAATAACAGACCCTATGGCTACTTTGGCATATCCTCAATTAAAAGCAGTAGCTTGCTTAGAACATTTGAAACCCAATAATATCATAGATATGTTTGGGTTTTTTTCAGAGAAACAGAACAGTTAAGGCAATTCAATTCTAATTTGGCTTTAAAAATACTTTGCACATTTTTATGTTCTGTTTGAATAAGAACAATAAATATGTATCCCTATGAAAATCCATTTTCTTACCCAGGGTATAAATGTCCAGTATGAAATCCCAGAGTGAGCAATATGGTTTCCCTTGGACAGAGTGTCTCAGTTTAAGTGTTGTATAACTCATACTCTGCTCCTGGTGTGGTGGCATAGAAACTGTTCCTTATATATAGCTTTATGTAACTGCTGTATATAACCTGCTATAGCTAAACTGCAGCAATTTAAAAGCAATGACAATTTATTCCCAAGTGTGGTCCCTGATCAAAGTTGGAGTCCCCATTTTAGGTGTTAAATATTTATTCAAAGTGCAGATCACACACTTCTGGTACTGTGCGGGGAATTTATGATAAAGCACCATTTCAGACTGAAAACCAAAATGTCTTCTACTCCAGCATTTTCTATTTTGTTTCTTAAGAGCAAAGTAATTGAACATAAAATGGAATTAGAGCAGTCCTTTTGCCAGGAAAGCTTTAGCTAGCTCTCACTTCTACAGCAGAAGTGTGCAGGCCCAGAAGCTGTGGGATGCCGGGCATGTGCCTCCTTGCCACGCTGGGTCGCCCGGTGCCTCTGCTGGGGGTTTGTGTTGTTGGCTGACAGAGCTGACAGTGCCGTGGGTCTGGTCACTGCTTGTGGTCACGACAGTGCTGTGTGCCTGCTCTGCCCAGTGGCAGTACCCTAATGCCCCAGCCAAGGACAAACGCTCCTTTGTGTGCCAGACAGAAACTGGGCAAGAAATGACCAGTACAGGGGGCTGCAAACACAATGGGCGAGGTGAGAAGACACGTTCTCTACCCAGTGTGGAAATAAGGAGGGTGAAGGGTGAAAGGCAGGCACCACCAATGGGAAACTTCAGCCAGAGGAAGGAATCTGAAGGTGCTTCACCCTCCATTTGGTACAGGTAGAGCCTGGACAAGCAGGTGGCTAAATTTAGACATCTGAAGTTAGCTGAGCTGAATCAGTCTGCGTACAAGGACACACAGCACAGCTCTGCAAAGGTGGAAACAATAATGCAGGACTTGTAGCATTCCATCATTTGTAGCTCAGCATTCACCTGGAGGAAGGCTTCCATTTACTGATCGACCCATGGTACTTTCTGCAGTGCTGACCCTGTGTTCTGGCTCAGGTGAAGTTTTGCCTTTTGGCAAAATTGGGAACGGTGTCTACTGCTGCAGGTAACATGTCCAGCAAAATTATTGGGTTTGGCAGATGGACTCCATTTTCATAGTCCATACTTTTCTTTCTTCTATGAGCCTTATTGTTTCTAATTTCAGTAATACTGATATATATTGTTTGCTTCATGTACCATGCAGTGTGTCTTCCCTGAAAAAGCTCTTTAATTTACCTTTTTGTTCTTACACCTATGACACTGAGTCAGGGAAAGAAAACTACCTGACTTTGGGGTCAGTAAATGACTGGTTAGCTAAGTGTTGACAAATCAAAGAACTGGAAACTCTTGTTCCATATGCTTGTGAACAAATCACAGAATAATTTCGGTTAAAAGGGGCCTCTGGAGATCATCCAGTCCCATCCCTTTCTTGAAGAGGTTCCAGTTAGGTTAGGTTGCTCAGTCCAGTTGAGTTTCAAACATCTCCAAGGATGGAGATTGCAGAGCCTCACTGTTCCAGGAAAGGCAGCAGGCAAAAGTATACACACAGAGGTGAAAAACGCCTCACAACAAAAGGACAGTGCAGTGGGCAGTGACCTCAGCTCTCCAGGATAATAGTCACCATAAATATTTTGCTTATCTAGTTCCCAGTGACACAAACCACTCCATTTAACCCAGGAGCATTTCCACATGCTATTGAACTAACAGGAAGGCATGGCAATTTTTAAGCGTTAGGCAGACTTATTTAGAAGTGAATTTTAAATATTTAACCACTGCATCGTCTCTACTAAATAGAGGTCTCATGTTTGCACAGCTAAGGGTGAGGGTCATGCTCTGTATCTGATGAAATTAATGCCAGCTCTGACTCCAAGGATCAAACCCTGAAAGACTCTACAGGACCGATTTATCATCACAGGAGTGAAGCATCATCTTCTTTCTTATCTAGCAGAGGTTAGGACAGAAACTCATTGACCTTCTCCAGGAGAACTGGGACACATTGAGATTCTGGTCACTGTCATGTTGTTGGAAATTGAGAGAAAATCCTTTGAAATGACATTGGAGCAGAGCAGCAATAAGCAGCCTGAGAATGAAGCCCATAATCTCTCTGTCCCTATGTTGTACATATTTTTCCTGTAGCCTAGTTTAAGAACAAAACCTTAATTTGTTTGAAAAAACCAAAAGTGGCTGCAGTAGTTAATTTATCTGGGGACACACACTGGTGCTGATGAGCTGGAGGAGGTTGTTATCTCTGTCCTTTTACAAGGAGACAGATAACACCGTGATGTATGCAAGAGCCAAGGTGTGGCACGTAGGTTAAGAACGAGATGGCGCTTTTGATTCCTGCAAAGCACAGTGCAAGGCAGCTCTCTGAGGATGACTGAGGCACGGGGAGCAATGGGAAATGGAGGTTACGTGTACTTTCATCCCTCTGTTCCCACTGCATCTGCCTGTGACAGTAACGAGCACTCTGCTTCTTCAGAGCAGAGCTGCCAGGAGTAGACCCTCTCCTGGTTATTACAAATGCTCGACAGGATGGCTGTAGTTCACTTAACCATTTCATCCTATAGCTGACTTCATGCACAAGGACCTGACAGGATTCTTTCCCCACTTTTCGGACACAGTGGTGCCAAAGTGTTTGGAGCATGACTGCAAAGGTGTAAATGTGACCTGTTCTGGTGAGCCAGGCTGCCTGCTTAATGGCACAAAGAGGATGGATAAGGAAGAGTTTGCTTGGTTTCTCCTACAGAAGCAGGGAAAAAGACTCCAGGAATATTCAGCTTGTGTCTTGTCAGCTTCTGTTTGCCCTGCTAGGATCTTTTTGTTTTGTGTTGGGGCTCTGCCCTGATATCTTTTGGGCATTAAAAGAGTAGAAGGGTGCAAGGTTGTATATTGCACCAAAAAAATACCTTATGCAATGGGGCCTAATACAGCTCTTTATTGTGCTAGTGGGTAAACAGGAGTAATCAGGTGTTTAGGAAAAATAGTGCCAAAGACTATTTCAGAGGAAGTATTGTCTGAGAAGTGTTCTCCCCGGGTGGGAGGAGCCCTGCTCCAGTAAGCCAAGGGAAGGTCAGCAAGTACCTGAGCTGTTTAAGCATCACTTCTGGTTTTGCTGCACACCTCCACACCCCAGGTTACCACCAACCCCTGTGGCCCCAGGCTGGGTTTCAATGCTCTCCTCTGTGGTTAGCAGCGTCTGAGCTGGACTTTTCTGGTGGTACTTGTGGTGCTGTGCACCCCAGCCTGGTCTTCTCTGATCAAAATCTGAGGGCCAGTGGTAGGGTGAAGTGGAGGAAGGCTGCAGTATCAGTGTGGCACCTCTCGTTGGGTTAATTAAGTGTCTGGGTAAAAATGTTCAAAGTGTCTCAGTGACCTGGGCAAACAGCTGTCTGTCAAAAGTATCTCGAAAATCCCCTTTATAAATGGGACTCAGGACCCTTAGCTAAAGGGACACGTTTGGAAATTATATCCTTCATGTTTAGTGAGCAAGAAATCAATACAACAGGACCAATCAGAGAGTTGGACGGAGGTACAACAAAATAGAGAGTATTTGTCATTCCCTTTCTGGTCCCAGTCTACCTTCTGTTCCCTGTCCAGGCTGTCTAAGCTGTGCATGCTTGAAGACTGAGGTTTATTTATTTGTTTGGTGAGGACCTCGCTCAGAGGCACGTGCCCTTTGGCTGAGGTTTCCAGATGCTAATGTAGTAAGGATCCCTCTTCAGCTTTTGGTTACCAACTCTAATTTTGGTGCATAAGCACCAGAACAGATGGCAGTGGTTACATTTATTCTCTGGTTTACATGGAGAGAAAACCCATTGCCTGTTCATTTAACTGGATTTACTATATCCCAGAGACTGTGCATGTGGAAGAAATGGCAATTGTTTGACAAAAGGTCCTGCAGTTAAATTCCCCACTTTGCACCCTCTGCTCCAGATAAAATGACATTAGCCTGCCAGGAAGCATAAAACAGCAAACTGCATAACTACACAGTTAATTATAGCTAATGACCAGAGAAATGGGTAACTCTTGGTAGCATGGAATCAGCCAGTGGCTTCCTCGCTTATTTTACTCCTGATGGAAAAAGAAAAAGTAGGAAAAATGTCCTCTGACCTGTGGTCCAGCATTTTCTCTCAATCCATTGGATAGCATATTGTGTCATATCAAAAGAGCAGTGGGTTGTGTCTGGACATGACACACTCTGGGTTTCAATAGCAAATAGTCCTGCAAGGCCCCCTTTGTTCTTGCCTTGTTAGCTATCAGAAAAAAAGAAATTCTCACAAAATTCCTGTTTTCCCCTTCTCAATTATTTTAAAACACTTCAACACTAGACCAAGTCTGGAGCACATGGGAAAAGGAATTGCCCCAGAAGATACCCTTCTTATGATCAAAATTCCAGCAGAGGAGGGCCCTCAAATTGTCCATGTGCTAAAAAATATGTTGAAGAGCAGAGCTGCAGAAACATTTAAAGTCTATTGTACTGCAATGTCTCCTTATCTATTAATGCACCTCAAATGTAGCCTGTCAGCTTGCTTTAGCTCTGCAGTGAATCTTTTTTGTCATTCTGAAATCTGTAAATAATGAAGGCTATCTATTAGGAAAGTACCAAAGGTCTTTTTTAACCCACTTCACAAAGGAGTCCTGCGGGCTATGACTTGGAAAGGGTCTGGGCTGCTGTAACTCATTTGAGCCCCAATGTGATAAAATTAGGAGCTATGAGATGTGAATCTTAAGTTCAATTTCAATGTTGGCACAAATCAGACAATGAAAGTATCTGTCTGATTAGGCAATTAAACAAGGAGAGATGACTCAAAATATCCTTTCCATTTCAATAACTCCTGTGAGGTTAGGGGCCCTTTGAAAACCATGTCAAACTCCCTTTTTCCTTTAATACACCTGCATTTAATTGAAATGCTATGAAAGAGGATGAAGGCAGTTGTAACCTGAGGAGCCTTGGGTGCATTCTAGTGTCACACCAAGACTTTAAAATGGTTGAGGAATTAGGAGTGACAGACTAGTCCCCTGAGCAATTGGTTTTTATACCTCATCTTTCTGCTTTCCAAGCCCCGCTGTGTTTCTCCTGTCTGGTGCAATGTGTTTTGTGGGTTGGCAAATCCTCTGGGTAAGTCAGAAAGGCTGCTCAGACAGGGTAGTGAAGTGAAGCTCAGTGTCTTATCCTGAAGTGCTGGGCGGGGGATGTAAGATAAACTCAACTCCAATTTCTCCTACTCCACCCTTTCAGTGCAACCAGATGTGCTGCTGTGATTGCCTTCACCAGATGTCTCAGTCTTCACGGCAGGATACAGGCAAGCCTTCTCCTGCCTCCGACAGGCATTCCTGCTATGGCTGCAGGGACCATGCTCTCTGCTCCAACATCCCCCGTGCCTCCGGTGCTGCAGGGACACTGTGTGGTATGTGAAGTGGGAACGCAAAGCGGGATGGTCCCCAGCTCTCTCCCAGCGACGATGCTCCGCGCGCTCAGGCGGCAGGACAGCCTGGCTGCCCCTCAGGAAGGGGGACATGCTGGTAGCAGGCAAAGTAAACGCAGAAAGTGCTTTGCAGAGGAAATCCCCAGGTTGCTTATAAATGTGTCTCTCCTTATTCCTCTATGTTACACTGAATTATTTGTCCTGGTTTAGATATGGAATAAATTGCTCTTGTTCTCCTGCCTTATACATTGTGTCCTGAACATCTTGTTCTAACGGCTTTAGGCCGCCCATAGTTTCTGGCAGGCTGAACAAATAAAATGGGCAAAAAATGCCATAAAATACAAAACAAATCTTCCAACCAGCTCCATTATGTTGTTTGTGCTTGGCTGGGATATATTACTGTGTCGGGTTATATTATTGTGCAAGTATATTGTGCTCTTTGGACAAGGTTGAGTCAGTGCCACTCCATGGCAGAGCTTTGTACAGGATCGACAGAGGCTGCTGTGCCAGGGCAGGGTCAGTTCTATTGTCCAGTTTGAGCCCTACTTTACTGAATTTTCTGGCAATGCAGCCAGCATATCCCAGGAAGATCTAGAGAACATCTGCAGCTCTTGAGCGAGGTCTGCAGTAGGCTCAGCTGTAGACACTCAGCTGCAGCTGAATTGAATAGAGTAGATCAGGCAGGATGAAGAGAAAAGAGAAATCACCTCAGAATGCAAGTGAACAAACACATGATGGAACCTCTCAGAGATAGAGGTCCTTAGTGGATGGACAGAAAAAGAAACTAAAAGAAGTTGGGAGATTCATAGTCAATGTTAGAGTGCATTTTGTCCCAGTTAGATCCTAAATAAACACTTAAATGTTGGAATGATGTTATGTGAACTGAATTTAAAATCTGTCTAATGAGTATTGTGCCCAGTGAAGTTTTCTCTTTAAACTACAAGCCTCCCATAGGAGGTTATCTGCTGATTTTTTCCCTTCAGACCTTTAGGAATTCCCACAAGGTACAAAATGTATTCACAGTTTTTGTATTGAATATTGAAGCTTTGTTTCTAGAAATGCAAATGTTCACAATTTCAATATAACCCTAGCTTTTCAGTGAGAGCAATTTTTTGTACTGCCTTAGAAATAACCAGTTGGCATGTTTTTAATGTGCTTGATTATTGAGGAATGTCCAAGGATAGAAAGAAAGAGGATGCTAGCGTAATCTACAGATAATAATAATTAAGGATTTGTTACCACAATTTGAATGAATAAATTTGAATGAATACCTCCACAAACTCAGCTTAAATTCATTAGTCAAACTGGTATTTTCACTACTGTTTTGATCCAGATGCTGTAATGCTTGGTCTACAGAGTGTCTTCGTAAAGTTATCTGGAATTTTATCAAAGTTAGGATATGTGAAGTGAAGTTCATTATCTATTATTTATTCACAAAGAAACAAAAATGTTCTAGTCCCTTCAGACTGCAAACAAACAAACAAACAATCAAATAATATCTATTCCCTGTCCTAGAGAGCTTATACTCTAATCTAGACATGTGAATAGGGGTGAGAGCATTACACATCATGGAAAACAGACAAAAAAGGACAAGCTTTATAATGAGAAGTCGGTAAGACTCTGTGGTTCTGTTACACATTTACACTTTTATAGGCTTAAGATCTTGAGGGGATGCAGAAGGCAGAGAGTTTTGAGAAGACATGTGACTAAGGAGAGATTATTAAGAGTTTTCCTCTTTTGATTCTTCCAATGTCACTTCCTGGTGTTGTGACCGGAATGCTGATCTGTTTGTAGAAGAGGCTTTTACTGAAGAATCAGTGCCACACTGTGTAGAAGCTAAAGCCCAAGGGGACAAATCACAAAGTGTAGGAGCCCAGCTGTCCCCTGCAGACCTTCAGGTTGACTGGTCAGAGTGGTGTCCTATGCCCCAGGCCCTTGGTGCTGGACTGGTCCACCCAAGTCTCATGTGGCTGATGCTCTGAGGTGTGTTGTGTGTGATCCTCAAGGCAGGAATCACTGTCCAAAAAAGGACTTGTGCACCATGATGTGGAGTGTTTTGTTGTTTTACTCGCTGTCTTGGCAGTTCATTCGAGAGCCCCAGGTCAGAGTCCCATCTCTCTGCAAGGTGCAGGGGAAGATTGAGGCATGGATGGGCAGCAGCACGAGGCAGCACGCTGAACAGGCAGTAGCTTTGCCACTTAACAAAGGTCCCTTCAGATGGGGTTGTGTTTTACATTGTTGCCTTCTCTGGGGCTTAGATCTTTTCTCAGAGCTAAGGGAAGCACATTTATCAGTCTGGATTTACAGTTGATAGCTTTTCCTGAAGGCTAGTACTGCAAAAATAAAAGGAGCAGAGATCAATTTTTTACTTTATTTTACAATCCAGTAGGTAGGATGAGAGAGATGCTCTTTCTGTTCTGCAGAAGACCAAGGCCAAACTTATCCTTGCCTGATGAAATTCAGTCTATTTATCTTCATCATCAATGAGGGATTTTTGTCCTGTGCATGAAAAACTCATGGGATGAGAGAGCACACAGGTGGATGCCAGTGACACTCATGGTTTCACTTGAAAGATTTGGGTTCCTGTCTTGGCTATATGAACAGTTTATACATTAATGCAATGTCTGCTTGACATGAACCACCCGGAGTATGCCCCTCTCAGCAAGCCTGGCAGCTGGGCTCTTGTAGATAAGGCTTTTCCACTGGGAGATAGGAAATAGATTTGAATTAGGCTTAATTAAATTTTACTTCCCCTTGTTTGGAATAGCTTCACAGATAGAAAAATGATAGTGATGTTTTCTATTTAAAAAACTCTTATGCAATTAAATATTATGGGGGAAGTTTTCTGTTTCTGTATTATGGCACTTATCCAGTGTATCATTAAGGCACATGCATTCATGCAGGGCAGCAAGGACGGTGGAGGCAGCCCACCAGAATGTGGCAATTTATGTGCTATAGCAGCCATTAAACAGGCGGCTGGCATGGATTTAAATAATTTTACTTTTTCTGGTGTAACATGCTTTTTCATTTCTCTTCTATCATAGACAGATTCATCATGGAAGGTACAATTGCGATATATTTTGTTTTACAATCACCTAAATAGATGGCTGAGTTCCTTCCACGAAGTTCTAGGAATAACAGTTCCAACATTTTTATTTTTGTTTACTCACCCTTATAACAATGTGTCTTTTAAGTCCTTTGATACCATCTCTTTGGTTAGTTTTTAAAAAATAAATGTTTCTGCTTAGAAGAATTGTATGATGCATCAAGCACAATTAAAGTATTCAAGTTTAAAGAGAAGCAGTTTCCTGATTTCTTTAAAAAATACGTTGAGAACTCAGTCAGTGGTTCTTTCTTTTATTTTGACAGTGTTGTTTATGTTGATTAGCACTGTACACTGTACTCCATACATATTGCCACCATAACTAATTTGAAAAGGACCACATGTGTGGCTCAGTTCAGAAGATGACACTCTTTCACCCCGCTGAGGATCGGGAACCTGCTTCTTCACCAAGCAGCACCATGGCCAGATGAGGAGCAGCAAGGAAGTGACCAAACACGGTACCAAGCCAAATGTTCTGAGGAGAATATGCAATGCTTCCCTTTTTAATGCTTTGGAATAGAAGTGGCCCTCTACCTGAGCAAAGACACTTTTCTGTTTTCTGTCTACCAGTTCAGCAACTCTGGATGTCCCTGGCTCAACAGGTTGCAAAGCAGCTCTTGCACTGGCTGTCACTCTTCCATGCAGCTGCTGCTCCCCGGCTTCATCCACTGCAGGCAGTGGCACCTCTTGGCTCTGTGCCAAGCTGGAGCTAAACTTGAAGTTTACTTTTTTGCTGAGCTGCACCTGTCCTGGTCTGAAAAATCGTTAGGACATCCCCAATGCTCATCTCTCCTTGTGGTTTGGCATGTGCGTTTACTTCCAAGAGATTTCCCCTTCTGTTTTAAGATGGAGGAAGTCCAGTCCCAGCAGTGGGCTTGTGCCGCTTTGAGTTTGAAGGAGACAGGGCAGTTTTGTTCCTAAACATCCATAAACACACTTCTGTCCATTTGACTGTCTCTGATGTCTTTCTCTGCTCTGTCACTTGAATCTGTGTCACATGGGGACACAATTGCGCAGCAAATTGTTATCTTCTCTGTTTGTAACATCTTGTGTATTATTTGAGGGCTATTACATGAGTCAAAACAGCTCTGTGTGAGGCATTTGCCAGGGCTTGATTCCACCTTATAGAAATGATGGACTGTGATCCTAAATAAGCAGAAGAAATAGTTCAGCTCAGTTTTGATCATGAATCTATTTTACTTACTGATAACAGGTGACTTAACTTTGCTGTCACTTTGTGAAGTCTTACTTTTACATTTTATTCACTGTTTACTATTATCCTTATTTCCCTTCAGAGTAAAAAGACACCTGACCTCTCCTTTGTCCTTCTCCTTTGGCTGTAGGAAGGTATTTCTAGAGAAGTAGGGGCCCAAAATGAATCCTTTCTTCTTCCATCTGGCAGTGCTAGTGTTGCTGCAGGTGATGGTCCTTGGTCAAGAGTCAGGATACAGGGTTTGTATTCCTAAACCCTGGAATTCACATGCATTTTTCCCACCACAGAGTGCTTGGATGTTGGGCTAAAACCATTTTTTTACCTGTTCTCCGTTCATCCTGGAGACTCTTCCACCTCTCCAGCCCCAGAGCAGCTGTCAGTGTTGTCTCTTGAATGTTGAAAGCACAGTTTGGTCCAACAGATGTAATCAGGTCTCTGGGTTATTTTCTGAGCCTGATCCCTGCTGCTCTTAAGCCCCTGCTTGTCCTTGGCAGCAGTGCTTTCCCCTCTCCTCTTTGCCTTGCTTTGAAGTTGACGATGTTGCACTGTAAGGTTGGCCTTGACATACTGTTCTTAAATTTCAGAAGAGCTGCAAAGGTCCCAGCTCCTGTGTTTTGAGGGTGCAGCAAATGCCTAAACTGGTACTTTTTACTGGCACAGATGCTGAGGAAAAATATTTTCTGCTTGTCTGAATTTATTGTCTCAAATGCAAGGAGAGAGTACTGCAGTCCTTCACTATATTGCCAGCAATACAAGTTTTGCAGTAAGCTCCTCAATTTTCTCATAAACTACCCTTCATATGTCTTCCTCATCACCAGTTTTTTAAAGGGATCATTAAGTTTCTCTCAGATAGACTCTTCTGATGTTGCAGGTTGGGACCCTTCTGCTTTATTGCACTGCTTCATGATGTATTGCCAGAAATACTGCTTACCAAATAGGAGGTGAAGTGAAGCTCTGCCATCTTATTATATGTTGTAGAATCCACTGAACTCTCTTTAACACAGGGAAAAAAACTCAAATATATTTTTAATGCAGGGAAAAATTATATATATATATATATACACACTATATATACTATATATACTATATATATATATAGTTTTAATGCAGGGAAAAAACCCCAAATATATTTTGAATAGTTTGAATTAACTTCAAGCAGAGAGACAAATCAGAGCTGTGATGAAGCCTGCCAAACGCCAAGCATTCCAGGTCCTGGGACTCTCCCTGCAGGGGCCCAAGCAGCTGCTTCCACCACCTGAACCTTGTGGTTCCCATGGACAATGGTAGGCATTGCTCATTAGCCCGTGCATATTCTACCTGAAGGGGAAAAAATAAGGAAGAAAGCACACTGTGAATTTGAAGATCAAAGCCACTGCTGGAGGAGTTTGTACATTTTGTCTCAGGAGCCTGCGATCGGGGTCCTTGTAGGAGTTATGTGTGAGATGCATCGAGGTGTTCTGATATTCAGGTGGAATTGTTTTGACAAGTCTAGACAGACGCAGGTGAGGAAAATCAAGCAAAATCTCTCTCAATGAAATTAAGAAACTTATTAACTCAGCAGCTTTGGGAAAATACTTTCAATCTAGACGGACACCTGACAAGAGCCCTATAAAATTTTCATGGATACAATTAATTCCTTCCATTTAGAAACACTCAATTAGAAGCTTTCGATTAGGTTGCATCGTACATCATTAAAGTGCTATTAACCCTCCGAACCACTGCTACTGACACTAAAGATCTGAGAAGGAATGAGTAAACAGCTTAATCTGCAGTGAAAGCAGCTTACCTAAGGCAAGCCAGATGCCCATGTGAACATTTTTCTTTTTTCTTTTCTTTCCAGTGTAGCTCATTTGTACAGTGACACACGGAAGTGCTTTGCAGTGCGAGCAGGACCAGCCTGTGGTGAGCCCATCTGCAAGCCAGGGCTGCTGAGCTGTTTGGGAGCCCTGCTGATCACTGGCTGGTGGGAAGCCTGTTCCAGGGCTGGCCTGGGCTTCCTTGCACAGTGCTACATCCTGCAGCAGGGTGTCACCCTTCTGGCCTTCCCAAGCCTCCCATCTTTTTAGAAATGCTTGAAGCTTCCAATACTTCCTATGATCCCACTTTTAAAAATACACAAGTGACTTCTCTGATTTGATACCGCCCCTGTGGGCGGAGTTTTTCCTCACTGTTGACCTGAGCTTCACCTGGTACAAGTTTGGTTTTTTTAATGGATTCCTGCACTTTTCCTTGCGTATGAGGTGGGTAGAAACAAAGACCTCAGCGAAAGACTAGCTGAAAGGTGTATCTTCTAGAAGTTGGTGGAAGTGGTGGTCTTTTCTCAACAAAAGTAGAGAAAGTGTGTGCTTATGGAACTGAAAATGCACTATTGACAAATGGCTGAAATGCTTACCATTAAACAGCTGTGTGAAATGGGGGGAGGGAGAAGGGAGTAAGAGTCCGGATAAGTGGTGGCTTGAGCAAGATACCTCCTTGGGATGTATTCTGATGTTTCACATCTAGGAGGCACTGACCATGTCTAAATCACTGCTTATCCACCTGAGCAGGTCTTGTCAAACCTGCTGGTTTTGGCTCAGGTAGAGTTAGTTTTCTTCACGGTGGCTGGCGTATGTTTTGTATTTGTGCTGAACAGAGGGCTGATAATACCGAGATGTTTTTGTTATTGCTGAGCAGGGTTTACACAGAGCTGAGGCCTTTTCTGCTTTTGTACTGCCATGCTGGGGAGGGGGCTGGGGGTGCATCAGAGGTTGGGAGGGGACACAGCCAGGACAGGTGGCCCCAACTGATAAAAGGGATGTTCCAGACCATGTGACATCATGCTCAGTGTATAAAGCGGGGAAAGAAAGAGGAAGGGGGGACATTTGGAGTGATGGCATTTGTCTTCCCAGACAACCATTTCGTGTGATGGGTCCCTGCTCTCCTGGGGATGGCCGAACACCTTCCTGCCCACAGGGAATGGTAAATTAATTCCTCGTTTTGTCTTGCTTGCATGCATGGCTTCTGCTTTCCCTGTTTAAACTGTCTTTATCTCAACCCATGTGTTTTCTTGCTTTTACTCCACTGATCTTCTCCCTGATGCTGCTGGTGGGGGAGCGAGTGAGTGGCTGCGTGGGGCTTGGTTCCTGGCTGGGGTTACACCCCAACACTGACTTACACTGAAAGATTGGGGGTCACAGGAAGCTTCCGGTGCAGCCAGAGTTTGAAACATGAATGCACCTGAGCTGACTCGTGAAGTCTGGATTGTTTGCCTGCCTCTGTGGGATCCATCCTGGTGCCAACAGGATGACTTTGCCAAATGTACTTGGAGGCAGCTCCACGCTTGATATGTGGTATCATTAGCGGCTCAGAAATTGATGGAAGCCCTTCAGTTAATGCCAGTGTTGAAATTTGGTACTCTGAATGTCAAAACTTAAACTGAAACTTTGGAAAAGTTGCTGAATGTGCTTCCTAGTAGATATTTCAGGGTAACAGATTAAGTGTTTTTAATTAATTGTATTTCCATACACCTAGAGATAGCATTCTCCATTCTGAATTAATGACCTATGAAATCCTGAGTTTAAATACAGAGGTCATTTGTAATTTACTGGAGGGCAGAAAAGCATCAACTCTCCCTTAATGATTCTACTGTTTTTTTATTTCCCTTGACCTCAAACAACAAGAAGGATTTTTCTCTGAAGAACCTTTTGCTGCCAGTGATGAGACTCTGTATGTTGAGTTTAAGCTGTGATTGAATTTATACTACAGCCAAGTTATAAATCCTCGAAAATAGGATTTATAATGGAAATTCCAAGTGCAATCTTAACTGTAACAGCCAGCTTTATACTCAATAGTACTATTAACATTCTTCAAACCCAATGTTCAGGATGAGTCATACTGATCTAATTCTTTACATAACCCTTTTCTGCAGCACAGGCCTACTCTTGTAATTTCTAGTCATATGCCAATGGATATGTTCCTTTCATTTGGGGGCACATAGGACACAGCTGATACCAGTGCTATGTAAATAGACACTCTTTCCAGCAGGGCCATGCTTCTACGTACGTTTATTCAGTTAAAGGACGAGTTTTGAACAACTTTCCCTAGTCTGAATCATTAACGTGTTTGTTACTTGTATAATGTCTATGTAATCTCTAGTTCTGGTCTTCTAGTGCTTAGATAACCACATAGCATTTAAAATTACAACAATAAACAAAAAGTTTCAGGAAGCTGTGAAAGTGAAGATAGGAGAACTGTAACTCCTTCTGCTTTCTACCTGTTCTTTGCAAAACAGGGGTGAAGAATAGTTGGCATGATGTCCTGCCTCAGTGATGAATATGACATGCATTGTCCTCAGTGGTGCTGTGCTGCTATAAATGCATAAGGTGATCCTAAAAGGGGAAGGTGAATATCAGGGATGAGAACAATGGTGATGAAGTCACTTTGCCTGTCCTGGTCTCTGCAGCAGAAGATTTGGATGACTTTGCTGGCCAGAATGTAAAAATTCTGGTTTGTGAGTATTATGGAAGTTTTGGCATTTCACAAGTAAATAAAACTTAGATTTTGTGTAAAAACTCATATAGACAGTATCTAAAACAACTAACATTTTGGGAGGAGAGGGGCCAAACTGACACTGTGCCTGAGAGTGGAACTGGTGGGTGAAAAAAGGGCTTGAGTCCCACAATTCCCTCATGGCAGGCACTTGCCTCCCCCTTGCCTCTGCTATCTTGTGCCAGGGAGAGAATGAAATATTTAGCTGCTTATATGAAGTAGAACTAATTGCTCAGGTGAGATTAAGAGGCTGCCCGAGGCTGTTGGCTGTGGTCTCCTTGCCCCATCCTTCAGCAGAGGGTGGAGGGAAAGAGGAGGTGCCAGCAATGGGCCAAGCTGTCAGGAGCAGAGCACAAAGTAAAGGGAGCTGGACATCTCTCTGCAAAGAAACACTGATTTATGGGAACTTGAATGAGTTCTAGGAAGAACTAGAGGAAATCTGGCAGTATGGGCCTTCAGTTCAGTCCTGCTATAGCATAAACAGGTCTCCCCATTCCATTTTACTGCATTTGTCCTTTCTTTAGATAGCAAAAGTTTCCTTGCAGCCCATGCTGCCTTATCCTGCCATTAAGCTGCTCATAAGGGTGAAACATTCTGCTAATTACATCTGCCGATGATGAGCTTCTCCTCCCACCCACGGGCTCACCAGGATCTGTGCCTGAATGTGAGTGCAAATCCAAATACAGGTGACACTTTGGGCGTGCCAAGAGCTGACAGCAAGCTGCTTCAGCATCGAAGCAGCGTCTGTCCTCAGCAGAGGTGGACTGCTGCTCCTTAAGGCCTTAATTCCCACAAACTATTTCTGACAGATCAGTAAAAGTAAACAAGTAAAACAAGCCTCTTGTGAGTAGGTTTGTGTTTTCTTTAACGGGACACTCTGCTGTAAATTTTTAGGAGTCTGAAAATCAGAGAAGTTTGACAGCCACAGGATCATTTCTGTAAATAGCCAGAGAATAGCCAGGGAATAAAATGTCCATATTCTCTCCGCCTCTTCAAAACTGAGACATAACTGGTGTTTCAAGTCCTTGTGGAATTGAGCTTCTTTTAACATAATCAATTGGAAAACTTTAATTTCTTTCTTTAATAGGTCATATTATCATAATTTAAATTGCTGTTCTCCCACAGTTTAAATATATTTCCAGATTTATCCCTGTGATCTTTTCATCGACTTTTTCAAATCTGAAGTGTCAAGCCCTCTGGGAAAAAGAGGGTCACTAGCAATAATACTTGATTGACGCAGTAAGATTGCCACTTGAATTTCTACTATACTCTGGTTTTACAGGGTCTTGAGTACACATTATTACCTGGCTGTTAGTTAGTTTAAGCTTTGTCTCTCTGGGTGTATAAACTGTTGCTTTTGAAGTTATAAGCATAAGAAAAACTTTACCTTCTACTTTAAAAAATAATCTTTCAGATTGTTGAAATTATTTGTGATGTTGTTTTGATTTGGCAGAGAAGTCATCGCTGATAAAAATTAATTTTACATATTTTTGGAAAATCTTTGAAAAGTATATGATTAATAAAGATTTGAAAGTCGTATTTTAAGTCTCTTGGGTATTTTAGGAAAGACTTAACCCCTTCAAAACGAGTCTTCTCCTCTGGGGACAAAATTTCTGCAGCTATCCTACCTACCTCGATGTTTGCTTCTTCACACATCTATGAAAAATTTTTAACCTCTTGGTTGCTCTTGGACAAAGAAGAGGGAAAGGCAGCTCATGGGCCCCTGAGGAGCTCTGCAGAGATAGAGGATTCCTGAGCCAGCAAACCCCAGGTGAGGTGTAGGCCAGAGGCAGCTGCCAGCATCCCATGGAGTGGTGGGTGGCACGTGGGGTCTGTGTAGGAGGAGAGATGGGGCTGCTGTGCTTGAGGAAAAGACCTTGTGGACCAAAGCAAAGCACACTGGACTGGGACTGCTCTAACTGGAGATAAGGGGAATTAGAGGTCTCTGTTGTGGGTGGTGTCAAATCAGCCTCTAGCAGGGACCACAGACTCCTGCCTGGGCCACATCTATAGAAGTCCCCTGGCTGAACTTGACCAACGAAGAATAAAACAAACCAGCCCTTAGGAGCCCTTGCCTGGCTGGATGTAGTTTTTGAATTGAAATGTTTTTTTTGGCTGTGATGAGACTACAAGATGCCTTTTTCCTAGAAGGAGAACAACGTGTACATATTTTCGCAATCAGTTTCGGAGGGTTAAAGGAAAGGGCTTGAACGTGAAGATTGCATAAAGCTATGTCTTTGACAGAAGGGCAACCAGAAGACTTCAGTGTACAGAAGGACTACAAACCCCACGTTTAGCCTCTCCCAGTGAGTGCTTGGTGAGATGAGCCAAGTGTTGGTGTATTTACTGCCCTTCTTATCCCTCAGTAATTTATTTTGGCTTACCACTCTGATTCAGCCAGAAGCTGTCATGTATTTGGGAGGAAAAGGTCTTTGCTCTATTTGCAATGGACTCTGTACAACTGGAGATGGGGCTTAAATAGGAGCCGGCATGTTTTGCTGCATCTGTTTGTTGTTTGACAGATGTCCAACTGATTTGGAGATCGTGCTAGGCTTTTGGAGAGTCACACTCTGGATGAACTGCTATTTCGGCCTTTTTCAGGAGAAGCCATCTTTTTGAGTCAAGTTTCATGCTGACAACCTGCCTTCTTGGCACCAGTCTCTTGGAGCCTGACACAGCGTTGGGGGTCACTTTGCAGGGGTGCAGAGGAGGA
Source organism: Cnemophilus loriae (assembly GCA_013397755.1). Classification (NCBI taxonomy): domain Eukaryota; kingdom Metazoa; phylum Chordata; class Aves; order Passeriformes; family Corvidae; genus Cnemophilus; species Cnemophilus loriae. The sequence continues at coordinate 2,060,874 of VZTF01002837.1, read as the reverse complement.
GCGATGGAGATTTGTTCTCCTCCTGCCAGAGGCTCTGTGCTCTCTTTCCTGGCTCCTCTTTGCCTGTGACTGTCACAGTGACGGCACCAGAGTTACTGCTGCTTATACTCTCTCATATATCCTCCTTCAAGATCCTTGATTATAGGTACTTAAACTTAATTACTGTGGATTTTATATCACTCTGGGACAAGATAAAGTAGAGTGAAAACTAGTGAGGCAAGTGGCCCTTCCTCTGCTGTTCAGGGAAGACCTTAAGGATTTTTTTTAACAGGTAATTTATGAAAACTCTGATCAGATTATGTAGCTGTTTCTTGCTATCTCAACATCATCCTCATGAGAACATTACCAATAGGACTTGGCAGTAAATTTCTGAAGATCTCTTAATAGTATTAGTCTTTCTGCATCTGGGGAAAAGTTTTCTGACATGAATAAATTTATATTTGTCTTGATGAAAATTATTAATTTCAGACTGTTTCTTCAGTTTATCGAAATTATAACATATTGTCACACTGTTCTGCTAAACATCTCTGGTTACTTTCAGCTTTTCTATCACCACTTCTTTGTGGTTTCCAGCTGGAAGTCACCTGATTGAACTACACTTTGCTTACTGTATTGAGAATTTTATCACATAAGATTTACAACTTAAATTTATATTACTGAGAGAAGAAAAAGAGAATAAAAGAGAAATCACATGTCCAAACAGCTAATTCCTGGCAGTTTGCCTGGAAGAAGAGGGAAGGCACAGAGGTGTCCAGCTGCAGCCGCTGTGGCCTGCGTGAGGACTCTGCATCTCATTCAACGCTGGCTAAGGCGCAATAGAAACTTCCACTCACCTTATCGTGGAATGAATCAGGATCCTTTGGTAAGTAACTTTTTTCAGTACAGGAAATGCCAGAGAGAAGGAAAAGAAATCTCTGCTCTTCTATGATCTTAAAGCTCTTATTTAAGATATTTCTGGTGTGTTCTCTAGAAAATGTTTATAATTTTTAAGAAGAAAATTTGATTAATTTATTTGTGATTACCAGCCTCATCAAATAGCTTGCTCTGCACTTGTCTCTGAATAACACTAGGTCATTTAGAAAGTCAACTTATTGTTTTATTTATTTTAATTAGAAGAACCACTAATAATTAAAAAAAATATGTTCCATCTCTGACAGAAGTCTTTTAGTGGGAGTTCAAGTAAATTATTCACAAATTAAATGATGATTTTATTCCAGTGGGAAGGTGGGAGATTGCATTATTCATTATTAATTCCATAATGCCATAATACTGCATAGCACTTTATGCAAAAAAAATGAAACCATCAGTTGCAAAGGACAAATTCCTCTGGAAGCAACATGCAAATGGAGATGAGCAGAAAGGGGCTGTGGTGAGCCGCAGGTCTTGTGCATATCCTCTTCTTCTTTTTTTTTCCTTCTCCCACTTTCTTTCTCTGTCCCTCCCTGATTTCAAGTCCACACCATTTTGCAATGGGCAATTTAGATTAATAACTGAGCTAGAAGAAAAGGCTTTGGAAGACAATGGAGAGATGCAGATGTAAGAGTGAAGCTGAGCCTCAGGACATGCAGGCAGCAGTAGAGAATAAGATTAGAAGCACCTGGGCGGGAGGGAAGGCAACACGAACTGAACAGGGAGAAAAAGCGTGAGGACTGGAGATGCAGGTCACGACCACTACTTTTGCTGTCTTTGATGCATAAGTAGGCTCTGTGTGGGACACAGAGCAAAGTGTGAGAGGGGAGTCAGAGGCACTAACAAGCAAGGTACGTTACCTCCTCACAGACAAGAATAATCCCAGATCCATTCCCACATTTATGCCCTTTTTCATGGATCCATACTCAGTATCAGTCAAGTAGCATTTTCCTGCGAAGGGAAGGCCGGCAGAGCCCCACTGGGATACCTACAGCTTGCTTCTTGAAGAGCAGAGTGGAGTTATGGTCCCAGCTCTTCTTCATCCAGGGGAGCTCTGGCAGCAGGAAGGAGAAGGGTGGTAGTAACCAGACCGGGACAGCAAATATTATTTCAATGTAAAAGTGAAATGATTTTCCTGTTTCTACTCTGGTTCCAAACAGGATAACTTAATAGACTTTCTGTATCAACCCATCTTCCTGGATTTATTTGTTTTGGGACCTTCGGGATAAATACAACTCAATATTGCACATTGATGTTAAAACACTTCCTCTCTAAAGGGGAATACTGAGTTTATGATGGAGGGATACTAAGTGATGAAAGCCAAGGTCACAGTGCCTGTTGTACTCTGTTCTCTGTAGGTTCTGGTATTTCACTGGCCTCCTAGAGCACTTGGAAATACGGTAGCAACACATGATGAGGCCTCATTAATCTCTGGTGGATGGAGTTTGCTCAGTCTCTCAGTCACTGTGCAGTGTATAAATTAGGGATTTGGGGAATGGGGGAGAAACTGGTCTGTCTTATTGTATGTCTTGCTGTATGCTAGAAAAGGCAAAAACAAGGGTGTGTGTTTTGCCACATTTTAAGAAGTGATATGGTGTGTAATGGCCCCTGCTTCCCATGGGAGCTCATCCACAGCCTCAGGTCTGCCTGACCAACGCTCCATCTCCCGCTCAGAGATTCCTTATTTTGGCTGAGGGCCACAGCAGGGACTCTGTCGTGGAAGGACCTCTGGGGACCAGCACAGCCCTGAGCAGATGCTCAGGCACTACAGACAACTGGATGGGCACCTGAGTATTACTTATTTATTGACTTGCCTATGGTGTTGTGCCCATGATGACAGGCATTTGGGCAGCTCAGCAACATGGCATGTTCTTGCGACTTACCAATAAGGAAAGAAAAGAGGATAATATTTTACAGTTATTCTCTGCTTTTTTGGTGGGGTTTTTTTTTTGTTTGTTTGTTTGTTTGGTTTTTTTTGTTTTGTTTGTGGGGTTTTTTTGGTGGTTTTTTTTGTTTTTTTTCTGGGGTAAGCTCTTTTTTTTCTGATTATTTTTATGGTTACCCAACCCCTCAAATACAAAGTCAGTCCCACCTGTTCTGTTTGGTTATTTGTGGCATTACCTCCTGGGTAAAACAAGAAATTCTATCCTTGTCAGAACTTGACAGGAATGCAAGGAAATATTCAAACCTCTCTGCAGTTTTCATAAATCAGCCATCATTGTTCATGATGAAATATGGCATGGAAAGTCATATTCAACAAATACAAAGGAATAAGCTTTACTAGGCACCTCTCTCTTATTGAATGTTATGTTTTTTTCTTTCAGCACAAGAGTTGAAGAGAACTTCATGAGTTTTTTTTGTCCACTGCAACGGTTGTAATTTGAATTTCTGAGCTACTTGCAGGTCAGTAAATTGTGTGTTACTACAGGCCTCTGCAGAGCAACCTGGGATACACAGAACTGCAGAGACAACAGTGCAGGGGCCTCGAGAGCCTGGAGGCAGCAAGGCTTGTATGCATCAACCTGCTACCATTCATTGAGAAGATGCAGTTATGCAGGGACAAATTACCATCGAATAAAATAATCAGCCCCAGGAGTTTTTAAACTGATTTTGTTTGAAAACTTGGTTACGCACTTACGTAGCCTCACTGAAACCAAAAGGATTTCTACATAATTTCAGTCACTACAGGCAAGGACGTCTGGATGGAAAGTGGTGCCTAAAAATAAACCCACACCACATTAATCCTAGGTCTTGTTTTTTGAGGAGATTAAACTGTTTCTGATATGCATCCAGTAATAAGCTCTAGAAACAGCCAAGAGACTCCAGGTGTCTGTCTGTTCCTCTGGGCTGAGCAAGTCATGATAAATAGGAAGTGATGTTGGCCAGGGAGAAACTGCAGTTCTGAAAAACGACTTACTGACATTATGGGGTTGACCCAGTCTCCATAGACCTGTCCTGGATTCTGTGCTGGCTATTGTCCTCTTTGTTGCCATTGCCTGGTGATGACCCCTATTAACCTTCTCAGAACAAAAGTGCCAGTACACTGGAGGAGATCACCAGGGTGGAAAACTCTAGTTATGACATTGATGAAGGACAGTCATGTCTGCACAAGTTTGAGTTGGTTGTGCTTCCCATGAGGAAATGAAGGAATGGTCATAGCTGTCCAAGAAGATGACCATTTCTCTTGGGGGTAAGGATTGGTTAAGGACGCTTCTTACGGGTTACTACAGTGGCATGAAAATTTATCATCTTCTGGGAAAAGCTGATGGAGTTACCCTGCTCATGTTCAACTGAAATAAAAGGACCAGTGAGAAGGCAAACCAGAAAACATCAGGTTGCAGTGGCTGGCACTGGAATGAAGATAAGTGATCTTGGCTTTGATTTTACAAGATATGACTGGGACCGCGAGAAAAAAAGATATTCCTACTTGTAACCCACACCTGGGTACAGGGCTGGCATATCAAAACACATAATGCTACCTGAGTTGTTTTCGATGCCCAGTCCGAAGAAAGTTGCTGCTGCTTGACATGTGTTTGTCAGAAACACGCTTTGAGCACAAAGGCAGGATATGGAGTACGTTCCAGTCATGCCAGAAGCCCCTCATGTTCCAGAGGGCAAAACTGACATTACACCAGAGGATGATGTCTTGGCTGTAGGGGTCTCACCAGAGCACCAGAGCACCTTGCACCAAGGCTGTCTGTCCTGAAACAACTTTGATACAGTGCTTGCTGTGTGAAAATCCTACAACACACCTTCCATGGCTGAAAAGAGAAGGGCTGTGATCAGTAATGTTAAATGCTGACAAAAGAACGACAGAAACTAAAGGGAAACCTAACTCTTCTGCTTTTAATACATTATTTAGGAATCTTGAGATGTGCTGTCTCAGCCTGCGATGACTGCAGAAAGCCTTGCTGACTTTTTCTATGGAACTGAATTAAATGAATTTGAATTTGCAGTGATATTGCAGCTCATTCCTTCACCGATGTGTCAGCATCTCGTGACTGTTTTCAAGGGGCTCAGAGGAATTCCTGGCAGGCCAATGGAGTGCTGCAGGGAAAGAGCGCTGGTGTTTGCATGTCATGGCTACTGGGAGAGGCACGGAGCAACACCATCCACCTGCCATGTGCCTGTGGAGCAGCTCTGGGCCTTGGAGCATTGACCTTGCAGGCCTTCTTTGCAGCACAAGCATATTCTCCCCTAAGAGACCAATTTGCTTGGTGGGATTGAAATAATTGTTTAAAGAAGTTTATATTCAATGGAGGGGTGCCTCATTTAATAGTCTCCTGTCATTAGGCTTGTGCCATTACTGTTGAGACTTTTCAGTGCAATGTGCGGATGAAAATACAGCTGAGGAGATATACAAATTAACACTTATAATGACATTTTTAAGGAGTAAACAGAATTAATTTTTCCTGTGGAAATTAACAACTCCAAAGACAATATCCAAGTGGTTGCCTAGGGGTATATACAGCAGTTTTGTCAGACAAGGGCAGAAGGGTTATATGTTCCTTTTTAGTTAATAGTGTTCTTGTTCTTGCCTTCTGATGTGGAGTATATATTGAAATTTTTCTCAGTCATGGACCAAACTTTGTTGCTGTGTTTCACATCATTAGTGCCCGATCAGCTTCCTGTCACAGTGAAACCTTGCCTATAGCCCTGAAGCCCACTCAAGGCTGTGGGATCATGACAGTAATACCAATGGAGTCATTGTCTGTGTCCTGGAGGGAATGTGACAAGTTCCTTGCCTGCTTCCTTATGAGGCTGGCTTCTCCTTCAGAGCAGCAGGGGAAAGATCATATCAGATGAAGCCAACGTTTTTTTAATTAGCTAATTTATTACTTCAGAGAGAAGTGTCCCTGCCCTTAGTCCAGTGCAGATGTAGTGGAGAAGCAGCTTGTTAGCATTAGGAAAGCAGAGGCTCTTTTGCGTCCCATTCTCCTCACACTTCTGAACAGGCTTTTGCAAAAATGTTGGTGGAGTTTCTTTGTCACTTCACATCTGTGCATTGCTCTATGGTGCTCTGCTTATGCGCTGCTTTTAGATGTGGAATGGTCACAGACCTGCTGTACTCTATGTCTGGAGCAATGACCTGGCTTTCTCATCTGAGACCCTGCATTGTTTCCCTAACATTTATCACAAATGAGTTAATCCCTTGGGATCTGACAACTACATCAATCGGCCATTTTGTCCAAGTTGACACCATACTGATCTATCATTTCCAAATATATTCTGGTGGAAAGTTACCTTGCTTAGAGCAAAGGGGGAAAAAAAAGAAGAGGGAGAGGAGAAAGAGGAATATACTGGATTTTCCAAGATCTTGTCTGATCTGCTGGGGATGCGCCAGGTTAGGCAAAGCTCTGTTCGGATCAAGACCTATATCTGACATTGACCAATAACAAGAGCATAAGAAGAGGTCAAACATTTAGTGATCCTTTCCCTAAGACCCCAGATCCATCAATCTGCAGCTGAAGAACAGAAAGAACCAAAGACAGCACATTTTGTATTAAAACCCCTGCACACATTTTTCTTCTGCACTTATTCAGCCAGTTTTGAATGTATCTATATTTTTGGTCTCCACAGTTTGCTGGTGAAGAAAGTGCTCAAATTGGACCATATGAACAGTTTTCTTCATCGTAAATAATAGGGTGACTTCTCTCATCCTGTTTTGTATTTTCTTTAACCCGTAGACATTTTATGGTGTTCTTTCTGTGATCTAAATAATTTCCAGATGTTAAAAATCCCTTATTCCCACTTGGCCCACTTGAATGTGCTGCTCGTAGGCTCAGAAATTTTCTCTATTTGTGTTTTTTCTCTCTCAGTTTTCTTACCCTCTCATTCCTGACACTGTGGAGATGGCGTGCTCATGCATAGCAAGAAGGAGAAGTTAAGGAGGGCATTTTCTCCTCCATCTCTTCCATGTGCTTTCATCAAGCACAATCTCAAAGACAATCTTCCTCTTCCTCCCTCACTTCCTGCCACACACATGTGTGGTGGAACTTCCTTTTGGAAAATGTTTTCTTGTAGCAGCACGGTCAGGGACATCTCAGCCATTGCTTGGGCTGCAGGGCTTTCACAGGGCAGGGCAAAGTCAGGGCTGGGCCTGGGAAGCAGAGCTTTGCAGAAGGGTGCAGAGGGCTGCATGGAAAGCCCGGGGGCTCTGCTGTTGGGGTGTGAGAAGTGGGAGTGTTTTATTCACAGCAGGTGGAAGTGTAGACAAAGACATTATTTGCCCTTTGTCTTCTTTGTTGTTCTAACTAATAACTTCAAATGTAGGTGTCATGTCTTCTAACATATACAGTTTCCATGCACAGACATTGCATTTCTGGTGGGCTGCTGTCTTCCCAGCTCTGTACGCACCACCCTCATAAATCCCCTCAGCCCACACACCTCCCTCTGACTCAACACTCCCACAATGAGAAGAATGATCTCAATGAGTCCTCCTTTTCTAACAGGTGTATTCAGCCAAGTCCCTGAAATGAACCATCTCAACTATTCCTCCTTTTCTCTACTACCTGAAACCCACCACAGTGCTCAGGGCTGCCTGCATCTACTTTTTCCAGAGTCTGGAGAGGGAAGAGGGCAGAGCATCATTTGGGAAAAGACCTGGCAGTGTCCCATGGAAACTTGGTGTCTTGTTCATCACAGGCAGAAGCCAATAAGCTGCAGAGAGGTGATGTCTGGCATCTGCACAGAGCGTGCAAAAAGCAATGTGATTTGCCCTGTTGCAGTAGCTGCCTGTTCTCCCTGCAATTCCCATTTTTTGGCTCTGCCTGAACCCTGTCTGTCGTGCAGCTGATCTGGGCAGTGAGGCCTGATGCCTTTCCCCTCCATGGGGTGCAGTGCTGTCTGGGGCAGTGCCTCTCTGGCAAGCTTCTGGTTGTCCTCAAGCCTCATTGATTCCAGTTCTAGAGAAGAAAAACACTTGAAAACTCAGAGGTGTAAAATAAAAGACATTTCTCACCTTTAAACATAAAGTGATCAGCCTACTTATAAAGATGAAAAACGTCGGGTCATCACATCTACATCTAAACCTTGCATCTAAAGAGCCCCATGTGTGAGTGAGGAGCTGGCAGCTGCTGCCCAGCAGCGAGACTGGCAGGCAGGCCATTCTCAACTCTAAATAATCTGGGCACAGGCAGTCACGTCTGTGTTGCTGGCTCACTGAAATTGCCTGTCTCTGTGTGAATGTCAGAGCCTTGCTGCTTTTCAAGTGACTGATGGTTCCCCCTTGTGTAGGTCTGAGACTGACCCCATGCAAGAGCCTGCAGATATAAGTATAGAAGGAGCACGGGAGCCTGGCAGCTCACTGGGGACCATCAGCGCAGGAAGCTGACAGCTGGAGCTGATGTATGGTCCTGTTGCCCACCTGATGCTTTTAGTGAATTATTGAGTAAATGACCACGGTTGTCAGTGAAGTCGGCAGATTTTGCAGGATGCTTTTGTGCTTGGAAGCTCACAGGCTTCCTCCCTCATCACAGTTTGCAGTGGTGAGAGAGAAGGGAGGTGGGCAGTGGTTGTGTGACCAGTGTCAACACAGTGGATTCCCCTGGGGACCATGTGGCTGCGTGTAGGGAACACCTCAGGTGAGTAATGGAGGGACTCATGGGTCTTCAGGTGCAAGACTAAAGTGAGAGGCTATATGACATTTGGTTTTCTCCTCCCTCCACATTTACAGACAGCTCCTTCTGTGTAATGGCATGCTTCCACTGGGAAGTGAAGAAGCCTCTCGGTGCTGACTGAACTGACTGCACAAAAAAATAAGTGATAGTATGGTGCTAGAGCAATGGTTGGCCCAAGAGATGAGACCCTGACTCTTTGCTTTTCAAAAGAGGATCTAAGCAAGGGTCTGCGTGGCTTTGTGTGGGTATTCAGGTATGGTAGAAGGATTCTGCCAGATCACTACCAGCAGGCAGCAGTCTTTCCGTCTCTTTATTTCTTAACCAGTAAATGCAAAATATTTTTTCTTTTATTAACCCAAAACTTACTTGTTAATTTAGAGGGTTTTTTTTCTTTAGGTGTGGATGAGCTATTCTTTGTAGCTGATTACTGAGAAATGTGCATATCTTACAGGCAGCTTGATATGTTGCAAGTATTTACTGTAAAGGCAGGCAACAAATCAGCTTTTGATCAGCTATGAGATCAACTCCTACTTGATGCTTGTGATGCTGAGGTGTTCTGGTAACTGGAGCTGATTCTTGAATGTAATTTTTAAAGCTCTCCTCCCTACTTGATGATCAAAGACAGCAGAGTGCATAATTCATGGCCTTTCATATTCATGTTTATATTTTTGGTTTATGGTAGGCGAAAGCCTTTGCCATTTTAATGAAATATATGCCCACCCACTGCTCAGTTATTGAAAGAGGATTAACCTGATAAATACATGTAGTTATTGCTACTCAACTTCAGCAAGGAGGTTCTTTTTGAGACAGTCTCCCTGCTAGCAGTTCTGCAAGGTTTTTGGCTTCAGCATCTTTGGGCCACTGGATCTCTCTTCCTTTTGGTACAGTTCTCCTTCCCCTACTGCTTATGCTGTTGTGTCTATAGGCTGAAAAGGTGGCCTAGCTTTTGAAGCCGAACACTCTGTGAGGTTGCTTTTAAAGACTTGTGTGACAGCTTACCTCTGCTCTGGGGTGACTTGAAGGTATTTTTTTTTTAAATTGTTTCTTTTTTCTTCTTTTTGTTTTTTCATTCAGTAATAAGTAGTGTCATAATCCTTGTAATAGCTGGTTTGGCTCTGATAATCTGTACCTCAATGATGACATGATAAAGCTCCACATGAGCTGTCGATGTGCACTCACAGCCCAGAAAGCCAATGGTGTCCTGGGCTGCATCCCAAGCAGCGTGGGCAGCAGGGCCAGGGAGGGGATTCTGCCCCTCTGCTCTGCTCTGCTCTGCTCTGCTCTGCCCTGGTGAGACTCCACCTGCAGTGCTGCATCCATCTCTGGGGTCTCCAGCACAGGAAAGATGTGGATCTCCTGGAGTGAGTCCAGAGGAGGCCACAAAGATGATCAGAGAGCTGGAGCATCTTTCCAGTGAAGACAGGCTGAGAGAGTTGGGGCTGTTCAGCCTGGAGAAGAGACAGCTCTGAGGAGACCGCATAGCAGCCTTCCAGTTCTTGAAGGGGGCTTATAAGAAAGATGGGGACAGGCTTTTTAGCTGGGCCTGTAGTGGTAGCATAAGGGATTTTAAACTAAAGAAGGATAGATTCAGAGTGGATATCATGAAGAAACTTTTTACAGTGAGAGTGGTGGAATACTGGAACAGGCTGCCCAGAGAGGTGGTGGTTGCCCCATCACTGGAAACATTCAAGGTCAGGTTAGACGGGATCTGAGAAACCTTTCAGTGGAAGGTGTCCCTGCACATTGCAGGAGGACTGGACTAGAGGATCTTTAAAGGTGCCACCCAACTCAAACAAGTCCATGATTCTGTGATATATCCACGATGTACAAACTCACTAGAATTTGTACTTGGGTTTGTAGTCAAAATGCATGTAGTGATAGCGTACCCTTTCGGGGAGCTTTGAGAGATAGCCTTTTCCCATGGTTAATTTTTATTTTCTTTGTCTTTTCTGGTCTTTATTCACATGTTTAGAGCAACACCAATTTGAATCCTGATGCTCCTGGAAGAACTGGGGTCTTGTTACAAGAAACACAGAATCACAGAGTATTCTGAGTTGGAAGGGACCTACAAAGGTCATCGAGTCCAGCTCTTAAGTGAATCTCCCATACAGAGATCGAAACCACAACCTTTGCATTATTAACATCATGCTCTAGTCAACTGAGCTAATCTCTTTTCATAGCTATGTAACCGAAATAAAGCAAGCTGCTCGCTCTGCTTTTACACCACACCTGGTGCAGAGCGAGCAGCTCAGAAAATGACTGACTTCTGGTTCTTCTTGTGTTAAAGAAAACCGAAGAAACATTGACAAATACCAGCACTTCCCTTACGCTAGGCATTTCTCAATAACACTTACCTGTGCATTAATATGCTCATATGCTGAGCTGTGGGAAAGGCTTGATCAAGGGGTGATCAGTCCTTGCGTGGATGCTCATGTGGTAAGTGGGGTCTTCTCTCTGCTGGCTGTAAAACCTGCTCACTGTTATGCCTTCACTTTGGCCTTTATATATCCAAATTTCAAGAGCAAACACTATCTTCCAGCCCACAACAGCTTCATCTAGAATTAATTTTGCAGATACAGCACAGTCCGTGAGACCATATAACACAGCAACTGAAATATTATTCTTCAAGGTGGTTTTTAACTTTGCAGCTTCATTTGCAAAAGAGAAGCTTCAGGGTGACCTAACTGCGGCCTTCCAGTACCTGAAGGAAGGCTACAAGAAAGATGGAGAGAGGCTGTTTACAAGGGCATGTAGCGACAGGACAAGGGGGAATGGCTTTAAACTGAAAGAAGGGAGGGTTAGATTAGATATTAGGGAGAAATTCTTCACTGTGAGGGTGGTGAGGCACTGGAACAGGGGGCCCAGAGAAGTTGTGACTGCCCCATCTCTGGAAGTATCCAAGGCCAGGTTGGATGAGGCTCTGAATAGCCTGGTCTAGCGGAAGGTGTTGCTGTCCACAGCAGAGGTGTTGGAGCTAGGTGACCTTTAGGGTCCCTTCCAACCCAAACCATTTTATGTTTCTACGATTTTCAACTTGTGCAATTAATATTACAGTTGTTCTCACTGGTCTGTTCAGCTGCTGGGAGGTGGTAGAGAGTGCTTTCTATGATTAAGACATGTCTGGTCAGAGGGAAGGCGTGAAATTTTCAGCATAAGAGTGTGGCTGGGTGATCTCCAAGCTGACATTGGCCAGCGGCTCTGTAGAAGTGGAATTTGGGTCTGTAGTCAACATTTAAGTGTTTCTGATGGACAATGCTGGTCTTTGGAAAACTGAAAGGGGCTGTACCCACTGCAGCCTTGAGCTCAGCTGGTTCCATTGAAGATGAACACAGTTCAAAATCCTCTTCAACATGCACGTGTAAAGATTTTGAAGCCTGTGACTGCCACTTTTGGGACTCTTATTCTTGGCTTTTTACATCTGATTTTGCTTAGCCATGCATACATTTGATATAGATTGCAACTTCTGTATGAAGCGTGATTCCCTGCAGTCTTGGAAGTGTCTTGTGTCTTGTGCTGTGTTCAAAACAAGCTCATCAGAGGTTTGGCAAATATTGTATTATGTCATTCACTTCTGTGCTGGATAATGTGAAGCTTAGCTGAATTACTCGGTAAAAAATGACAGTAATAATCAGCTATCATTGCACAGAGCTTTGCTGTGCTCAAACAAATTAGTTGCCAATTTCTGCCAGACTCCATGAGGAGTACCACAAATTATAAGCAGCTCCTTGCAGTTCTGTCTCTTGCATTTTGAAACAAATGCAGCAATTTCTAAACATGTGTCCTGTTTCCTGAATTCATGTAGGGTCAGACAAGTATGTGTCTTCTTGGTGTTTTTTGTTTGATTGTTGGCTTTTGTTGTTGGGTTGGGGTTTTTTGCATAAAAATCCCCTTATAATCTTTTCTGTCCAGTGTTTTCTTAAAAATTAAAATTTCCTGAAGTCAATGAATTAATTTTAGCTATGCTCATTATCCACATGGAACTGCTTTTCCATCCCCAAATTAATAAACATTGTAGGGAGCTTGTTGTTCTTGTGCAGATTGGCCTGATAACACCTATTTTCTTAGAAGTTTCACTTGTATCATAATTTCATCTTTCTCTCAAGACTTTTGCGGACTGTTATAATATCATGTGTTCCTGTTCTCAAGTCTCCCTCCTCTCTAGCATTATGTGAGAAAGAATCCGTTACAAGACACTTTTTCTTTCTCCTTTTTAATGGTGTTTTGTAACTATGAGACCATGTACTGAAATTTTGCTGGTAAAGGAGTCAGACTTCACCAAAGGATATTCCCAGGAGATTTGATACCTGTTGCAGTCATTATTACTGTGGTGTTGTGCACATGTTGATCAAACTTCTGGCTTCCAGGGTCAAAGGAAAACAGTTCCTCTTTGGTCCAAGCATGATATGCTTTGTTTTGTTTGGATTTGTTCCCCACTGGAACAATTTTGCTTCAGCAGCTCTTTGTGAAGCCAGTCATTGAAGTGCTGTTTTTGTGATAAAGTAGATTTGCCGTGAGGGTGACTGCCTCTTCCGTGTTTGACACTGCTATCCCAGTAGTGTCCTTTTTCAGTTCTTTCAGGAAGTTGGTATTTTTGTCACTTTCACGTGAGTTGGATCTGGTCCGATTTCTTCATTTCCTAAAAGGTGGCCAAGACTGCTTTCTACGTATTGAACTGCTCTCTCCTGTAGTCTGCTCCAAGCTCATGCTGTCTGCAGCTTGGGATGAGTGCTTCCAGGCTTTATTGTGCTTCTTTTTTATGCTGCTATCTGCTAGAACATCACCGGGTAACCTCACCTCTTGTCAGCTTGTGTGGAGTCCTGTGTCCAGTTCTGGGCTCCTCAGGACAAGAGAGGCATGGAGCTCCTGGAGAGGGTCCAGCAGAGGGCTACAAAGATGATGAAGGGACTGGAGCATCTCTCTTATAAGGAAAGGCTGAGGGAGATGGGCCTGTTCAGCCTTGAGAAGAGATGGCTGAGAGGGGACCTTGTCAATATCAAAGTATCTAAAGAGAGAGTGGCAAGAGATGGATCCAGGCTCTTCTCAGTGGTGCCAGGCAATAGGACAAGAGGCAGTGGGTAAAAACTGATGCGCAGAAGTTCCACTTGAGCATGAGGAGGAACTTCTTTACTGTGCAGGTGACCAAGCACTGGAACAGATTTCCCAGAGAAGTTGTGGAGTCTCCCTAAATGGAGATATTCAAGAGCTGTTCGGATGCAATCCTGTGCAATTTACTTTAGGATGACCTTGCTTGAACAAGGAGATTGGACCAGACAACCCCTCTGTCATCCCTTCCAGCCTTACCCATTCTGTGATTCTGTGTGTACCAAGAAAAAAAATCTGAAAACCACAATTGCCACAAATTACTTGTGATCATGTTTGTGTGTGTCAGCTGCTGGATGGTAGCAGCCCATAAGTACATTTTCATCTCATGACACGTCAAGGTAAATGCCAGACCCTGTTTTTCCCTGTCCTGGCAGCAACTAACCTCCCATATCTCCCATTTGCTGAGAATGGGACTATCTGGAATGTTCCTGGTGCTGGAGCAGTGCAGGTCTGGGTGTTGACAGAGGTGACCAGATAATTTCAAGTCCATTTATTCTTTTCTCCTTAGATTTGGTTTTGTTCGTTTAGTTGTTTTTTCCCCAAAGGTGGCCTTTCCAAATACCTTCCAGAGAGGTCTTCCCTCAGATCAGGAGGGTCTCTGAGCACCCCTCCTCCCTCACTTTCCCTCAGTTAGTTTCCTGTGCTCTCTTCAGTCTCTTCACCTCCAGTTTGCTCTCCTGTGGCACCCTCCTTCCACCGCCCTGGGCTGTGCTGACAGGCCGGGTGTCTTCTCCGCTCCCCACCTTGGGCAAGCTGCACGCTGCTGCCTGGCCGTGCTGAGCATGCCGCCACAAGAGCAGCTTCACCTGCTCCTCATTTCACCACATCTTGCATATTTAATTGCTTTTGCTAGCGTAGAAGTTAATGGAGGGTCTCTGGTGGCCAAGTCGCTGTGGAGCAGAGACAATCATCAGCCAGCCCTTCGCCTCTGCCCCTTGGCCACCTGGTAATGGCTGATGGTGTTTAATGCTCACAGGCTGCTTTATTGTGTAGGGTTCCTTCTAAAATAATTAACAGGGCCACATATTTTTTCTGCTTTTATTCTTTGAGTACTCATAAAATCAGAAATGTTACCTAAAAGGCAAAGCATGATGGGTTTTCACGCAGGGGGAGCAGAGCTGTTGTTTTCAGTGTGGACAGACTGTAAGGTTCCCAAGTGCTTGAAACTGTGTCTGTCTTCAGATTTCATAGAACTAAGCAAATGTTGCCCCTCATGATTTTTTTTTTCCCTTAAAAAAGACTCTCAAGACGAATACATTCCAATTTAAATTTAGAAGTCTTGATTTACTTCCTGGCTATTGATAACTATTCGGAACTCAAATGTGTTTTCATACATTGATACTTCAATGTGTTTTTGAGTTAAATGCTTTTCCATTTTTCAAACAAAGTCTAAAGATGGAAAATTGGAGGAAAAAATACATCTATCAACTACTTCACGAAAGACGACTTCCCCATGTTGACCACAGAGCTACAAATAACTTTAAGGAGAGAAAACCATACCGCAATGCTTTAAGCCTCACATGCAAACTATGTAGACCAAGGCTATGCCATATTCTTCAAAATTTTAAAAAATGTATAGCTTTTAACAATTCTCCCTGCATTTGGCCCCACTCCCAAAGAGCATATATGGTGTTTATCATACTATCCAATATCTAGGCACGTTATTGCCCAAGGCTAAGAACTAAATTATAAATAATTAAGATTTTAAAAGGTTTTGAAATTTGGTAAATAATCTAACCAGCACATTGTTAAAAAATGTCCTATTTTTTTTTTTTTGTTCTTGGCCTGTACATGTCCTACATACTAATGTCCAAAATGACTGAAGAGGTTCTCAAAGGAAGTAAAGAAATCACAGCTGCAATTCCTTTAGCAAGAATATATCCATGGCAGACAACATTTTCAGTTCTGTATATAGAGGTTTTAGGCTCTGATTTATTTGTAAGACCTTAGGAAGTCACTCAGTCATCATTTGTAGTTCAGTGAAGATCTCTGGCTAGCACAGCATGGAGCTTAAATGCTACATCTTACATTGATATAACCATGCTGGCACTTGAGACGTAAGGAGCCTTAGTTTTGAACTTACAGTACACCATAAGCACAAGAATGATTCTTAAGTGGATTTAACAGCCCAGACTGAAAGTTTGGTTTGATCTAGGTTGGTAGTTTGGAAGTACCTGCAGTACCTACCTGGATTATTCGTGCTGCAAGTTACATATACCTTGTTCTTAGTGAAAGGAAAATTAATGGGTGGTGCCAAGCATTCCTCATGATATCAGAGGAAGATGGAGGGCTTTGCCATGGTGCATAACTCCAGGTAAGATGAAGGACAAAGGGGAAATAATAAAAGTTTAAAAAAAAGGGCAGGAAAATGAACAAGTAATGTAATATTTCAGAGGCTTTCCAACTAGAGAGACTTTTAAAAAGTAATGAGAACTTACAAAGAAAAAGGTTATGTGTTGGACAAATGTAAGATATTCAAACCATCTTCAGAAAGAACTGAGTGACCTTGAGGACTGCAGTAATTGAAAGGGACTGAAATTTAATGGTACAAAATGAAAGGTCAGGTACTTGCTATCTAATAACAAAACCTTTACTACAAATTGGGATCTTAGCAGCTGTAAATGACAGAGGAGGAAAAGCTTCTGAAGGCACTGGCAGATCAGAGTTCCTGTAAGTATTCAAAATTATGTATCTGGGAAAAGGCTGTTCAACTAGGCTAGCTGTCTGTAGTGGTGGTAGGAGAATATCAATGCCATTCCATGAGGTATGCCAGAAATACTGATCCCAGCAGTAGCATCCAGGCTGCATTAGGCAAAGCATTGCCAGCAGGTCAGGGAAGGTGATCCCTCCCTCCTGCTCAGCCACAGCACCTCCAGGTGTCTCCTGGAGTGCTGTGCCCAGTTCTGGGCTCCCCAGTACAAGAGAGACATGCTGGACATACTGGAGCAAGTCTAATGAAGGACCATGAAGATGATTAAATGCTTGGAGTGTCTGATATATGGGGAAAGGCAGAGAGAGACTGTTCAGCCGGAGGATGAGAAAGCTCAGGGGGATTTATTCAATGTATATATATTGAGGGGAGTAAAGAAGATGGTGTCCTAGTGATGGGACAAGAGGTAATGGGCACAAACTGAAACATGAAATTCCATCTAAATGTGAGAAGAAACTTTTTTTACTGTGATAGTGACTGAGCACTGAAACAGGTTGCCCAGAGAGGTTGTGGAGTCTCCATCCTTGGAGATATTCAAAACCAACCCAGGCATGGTTTTAAGTAACCCAGTCTAGGTGACCCTACTTTGAGCAAGGGACTGGACTAGCTGACCTCCATAAAGGCTTCCCCACTTCAGCTGATCTGTGCTTGAATGATTCATGGGAGATGGAGTCAGAGTGCAGAAAGGGGTGACAAGGATGAGAGGGGCTGAAAGTTCTATCTAAAAAATGTATATGAAGGGGAGATTTAGCACCACAGAGAAAGGGGAACTATTTATTGCAAAAGGCCATGGTCACACAATAATAGCTGGGTTTATACTTGCCATAAATAACTGGAAAGTTGAAGTAAAAAGGGATTATTTATACATCAGAGCAATCACATTTGCTATCAACTTTCCAGGCAGCAAGGACAAAAAAAAAAAAAGGTAGCAAAATCTAACTTTTTTTAAACAGCTGCTAGAAATCATTGGAAAAGAAATGCTATTTGCTATAATGCAATATCTTTGTGAAGTGTGGGTCCTCCAGTCCTCAGTGAGGAGCACTCAAATATAGAGGTCCCATTTAGGTTGCTCCAGTTTCTGTTTCCTTGAGGATCAAGTGAATGCTGAGAAGTGAAGTTGTTGATCTCTGAACTCACATCTGTATGACATTACTAAAAAGAGATTGTGAGGGCATAGAGAAAATGAGGAACCCAAATGCATAAGAACATACAGATCTTCTGTATTTTAACTGGCTTAGCCACAGTAGAAACTTGAGTGAAATCAGTCATAGATATTGTAACATTGCTGCTCTGGTGGGACTCAACGGGGTGAGCGGCCTGGAGAGAGTGCTTTGAAAATATAAAATGTGTTTAATTTAGCTTTAAACTGAGCCTTTCTTATCTTTCTTTAGAGTCTCATTTAACACATTAGAATGGGAGACTAATGGTTTGGGTCCTTTTTCAAATGCCTTGCTGAAAGTCTCTAACTCAAGCTCCAGAATGTAGTGTTGGAAAGTGCTCTTTCACACCTTAGAATGAAAATTTCATCTAAAATTCTTCTTGTCCTGTCACTTTTGTTAAAGATAGAAATTGACTGTGGCATTTTTGGCCTTTGTTGATTGTCTATTATGTGAGAATGTTCTGAGGATAAGCTACAAGGTTTTTTTCTCTATATTGTTGCCGGTCTCTGGAAAGTATTTCCTAGCACCTCTTCTTTCAGATTCCCCCAGAAAATTCAGTTTGGTTCCAAAGCTCCAAGTCAAATGGAGTAAAACGCATCTGGAAAAGTTATCCTTTGAGCATAATCTCTGCATCCACACTTCCATGATGTACAGATCATGCAAGCTATGTGGACAATTGGACAGGACAGAAATCTCATGAAACTGATAACAATTACTCTTCACAGAATTGTTAAAGTAAATTACTCTCTTCACAATACATAATTACTATAATTTATATTGAAACATCTGTGGGAAAATAGAAGGCAAAGAAAAATTTAGAACAATTTTGTAAAGCTGTAAAATAAATAAGTAGATAAATAGCTTCAGTCCCAGGTGCCTGAGTACTGATCAACGCCCAGGGAGCATGCAGCATCTAGGGCTTCCTCTTCATGGCAGTGGTTGCTTATAGCCCTTGTTTCACAGTTCTCAGTGGCAAGTTTGATGAGTAGAATTGTTCCTGGCTCATCATTTGGCTTTGGCTCCCATATTGCTGCTTGTGCACTTCTCTTTTTAGAACAAGAAAATGTCTTATGTGTCAGAGTTGTGTATTGTACAGCAGTTTGGCTACCTGCTGATGAAACATCCTCTGTCACCTGAGGCTGGCTTGGGGTTGCTGCACCTTCTGTGAAGTAAAGCTGCTGGACAGTGCTGAGATGGGCTCACTGCTCCTTTCGGGAGCTGCTCTCCTCGCTCACCGTCACACAGGCCCAGCTCAGTCCCAGGAATTTTCCAGCCTTGCACTTGATGACAGGTTCCTCAGCTGAGTGTGCTTGAGACACACCAGGCCTTTCCTCCTTGTTCTTTTGATGCATTCAGATTCATCCCTTGGCCAAAAACAGGAACAGCAACGGTGGCTTTTGCCTCCTCTCAAATAGTCTGGGAAGAGCTTTGCACATCTGCAAGATCTGCAGCTGTTTACTGCAGCACATGTGCCAAAGCTGTTTGCAGGCAGCACAGGGAGTTTGATGGGATGTCTGACACTGAGCCTCATCTCCCTCCCAGTTCATTTGCCCTATTGTGCCTACCAGAGTGTGGCAGTGTTCCTGCCCAGGGAACACTCGATTCCCACTGCAGCCAAGCTTCAGTCTTCCCCATATCTTTGATAACTCAAGCTTCTGCCGCCAAGGTCTGTTAGGTTCTCCATCACACTGCGAAAGGAAGGACACATGCAGTGTTATAAAACTTTCACCAGCTTGCAGGCAAGTGCTGAGGAGTGTCTGTGGATGTGCAGTGGCTCACATCAGCTGGGATGCTGATGTCTTCTAGTTATATTTGCAGGCTCACCCAGACATCGATGCTTTATCATAGCTTTGTTCTCTACTGCCAGAACCATTGCACTGCAAATCTTCCAGCATACCTAGCATGTAAACCTTGACCTGTGTGGCTGCAAATTTAGTCAGTATCCCCAAAATTGCTCAGTAGCTCATGTTGGGAGAGAAATAATCAGCAAGTTTGCGTGCGCATTGAACCTCGGGTTGAATAGAGAGGGGCTCAGAAAAATTTGGCAAGGTGAACTTTGCTGCAGGTAGATAACACAGGCCTGATATCCAGCAGCTGAATACATTTGCCATCAATTTTACCTTACTATATAGCAATAAGATGCAGGCTGCGTCTTAATTCCTCTTACAGAATGGTTTTGCTCTGTGTCCTCCTTGAGTCCCTTCAATAGACAGCACTGCAGGAAGGAGGAGCCACCTGAGCCAGCTGTTCTGTGAGCTGAGGATCGGGCTTCTTTTCCAGAGGAAACTTCTTGGTGTATTGACTGATCTAAGTGTGATGCTAGCAGTACTGCAGGTATGTAAAAGGGAATATTCCCCTATTTCCAGTGGAGAGATGGTAAGATTCATTGCAAGGGCTTGTTCTGAATGTATCCGGGACCACTTGTGCAGCTCTGCCTTTGGACTGGAAAAGGTCAAGAGAAGAATCACTGTGGGTAACAAGAGAAGGAAGAGCTTGTCATATGAGAGAAAACTAAAGGAGCTTCTCTTGTTTAGCTTAGCTAAATGGAGGCTGGAGGCAATGCAGCTGCTGTCTATGAAAACGCTGGTGGGAAGAACAAGGATGTTCTGGAAACAAATGAATGACAAACTCATGTGAGAACTGAAGATATATAAATGGGCCAGGAGCAAAACCAAGCTAAAATAGGAAAGGTGTCTCCCCATCATTACAGCAGACAAGGAAGAGCCTTCCAAACGATACACAGCTCTTGCTTCCAAAATGACGCCTGCTGTGGCTATGAAACAGTTTCATGCAGTATGATGCCAGTGGCAGACATCTATCACGAGGAATTCTATTCCTTTATTTATCCGGTTGCTAAAATTGCTTTTAGTGCCAGTTATTTTCCTCTCCAAGGGAAGATAGCCACCATGAGAAAACATGGCACACATGCAAAGTGTGCATCAGCAAAGTGTCAGGGGGTACATTAGCCTTCTTTGTGAGTGTGTTCAGTGGTTTGCTGAGGTCCCTGCTGATCTGGCCACTTAATTGTAATATGTACGCACATTACAGGCAGAATTAAAATGACACAGGGAAACAAAAACAAGCTAGCAGCCAACCAACAGAAAATCAGTGCACTGAAATCTTGTCCTTTCTACTTGAGGATTGGTGGTGTCACAGTCCCCACGGCTCTGTGTTGTGCTTCCTCTTGGGAAGAGGCATCCTGTGAATCATGACATGCTGTGAAATACGGGTTTAAATTTCACAGAACAGAAATCTACTGCAAAACTCTTGTTTGTTCAAGGTCTGCTCTTTATTTCGTCCATTGTCTAGAGGAACTTAGATATGGGAATATTAATATTTTATGTCCATTCACAGACAGGTCTTTTTTCACTCAGGTCCCTGCTAGCAGATGTTCCTTATCTCTTGCCTTTTAGAGGATTGCTATTACCCTCCAGCTGTCCCTGTGCTTCTTCAGTTAAGGAGCCAGTTGCAGACCTTAATAAAGAGAATTTTCTTTCACATCTTGTTTTACTTTTTAAAAATAACTTGATTATCCCTCAGACCTCAAGGATTCTCCACATGTTACATTTGGATGGACTTGTGGCTAATGGTCAACTCTAATGAAAGTGACCTTTCCTGTTCCCACCTCCTCTAACATACTTTTCTCCCCTATCATTTCCTATTTCCTCAAACCACAATGGAGGCCTGTCTGCCATTTTTAGTGTCTTTCTGAGACTATTTTCATCATTCCTGCTCTGGTTATTAACCTAGCAAGGTATCATCAGTGTTGTTTTAACTGTGGTACCTTATGTATTCTGATGGTGCCATGGGTGAAAAGGAAGTTTCTGCTTCTTTCAGGTTAATGGTGGAACAGTGATGACTTTTTTTCTTTTCCTGTCTTTTGTTTGTTTGAAAGCAGCTGAGACTTTAAGGGGCCAAAACCCTTCAGATATTCTGCTTTTTTATTCTGATAAATGAACTTCAAAAATATTTATATGTAAGAGAAAACACTCCAGAACTCAGAGCTCATAGAACCCTGCACAGTTCTCTTTCAGTTCTCTTTTCAAGACTTTTTTTGTAGCCCTTCTCCTCCCCAGATGATCCATATTTTTTGAGTAAGAACATTACCTATGCCTGAAGCCTGCCTGAAGTCAAGGAAAGGCCATAAACTGACTGCAGTGGGTACTGTATCTAGGTGTCTCCCACAGTCCTCTGGCAGGTTAAGCAAGCTTAGGTAGCTAGAAAGTATTTTTCTTAGTAGAGTATTTTATTCTGAGAAATATTTTTTTTTACACCTCTTGGGTTAAAAGGGAACTCAAAAATGGAGAAAAGGGACCTGGAAATAGGAGATTAAGTGAAGGCAGCTGATTGTCCAGGTTAAATGCAGACATGGTCTGTCCCCTTTTAATTTCCCTACTTAAATGAATTTGTCATGCTTTATTAGTAAGAAGTTAATGAAATAGTTTGTGCATCACAAGAGGTTAAGTGCATGTAACTTCAGCAAATCAAACCAGAGCCTGAAGTGTTAACATACAGTAACTGGGCCCATTCTGTAAAATTGATTAATTCTTCATTTTAGCTGTAATATTCTGGTTCCCTTCTTTCAGACTTTTTCTTTACATTAGTTTCTGTAATTGTCAAAATTAGGTGTTATAAAGTAGGATGTTTAGGAATTAGACGGGTAATCATCTTTAACTGTTAGTGAACACTGTGTCAAGCTTACTTCTGTGACAAGCCATACTTCTTTATTTCTCAAATTTTTGTCCTGTCATAATCAGCCATATGAATGGTGCCCTTCAACAAAAGTGTGAGACCTCTGTGTTCTCTGGCAGCCCGTGTCTACGTGCCCTGTCTCCTATTGCTGGAGTGCAGAAGGACCCTCCGGCATGTGCAAGGCTGCTGGAGTCTAGAGTGTCCACGGGGAAGACACAAGCAAGTCAAAATGTATGGCTGTTGAGCAGACACAGTGTTGTGCACTCACAGAGGATTATGAGTCAGGAGCCTGGAATCAAAAACCATTTCATTTGTGAAGCACCTTCTAGCTGTTTATCTCACTGAGAAAACTCAAGCCCTGTACGGTCCTGTACCATTCCATGGCCCCAATCGGTTACTCTTTGGAGCAGGAAGGTGGACTGAGTTTGTAGCAGCGCTAGCAATGTTTCAACACAGAGCAAATTTAATTTTGTGAGTGCACATTCACACAGCTCCAATAAAAGGAAGATCATCTCTTAACTGCTTCTTGGCTGTACCTATTGACTGGTTTTGCTATTACTTAGCAAAGGACCTGACATCTGGATACCTTTCAAATGATCAAGGAGAGAAAAGGTTGCTCTCTTTCTCAAATAACTCATGGAAAAATGTTTGGATGACACTCTTAGTGCTTCCTGTGGGTAATCTCACGCCTTCTTTGTACCAGGCCCTTTCCGTGTACACAGCGGCCCATCCCAGATGTTACCAAAGCAATGGCCTTGCTGCCTCAGGACCATCTTGCCCAGGACACTGTCTCCACCAAGAGCCAGCAGTGCATGCTTGGATGAAGCAGGTAAGAATGAGCACTGCCCTCAAGTAACAGTCCTGATCCCAGCACTCAGTGGTTTAGGGACTTTCTGGATATGGTCCTGTCCGTATGGTATGGTACGGTCCCATGCATACTGCTGAGTTTAATGGACACGAATGACTGATCATCCTGGAATTCTCAAACTTGCTCAACCCTTCAGCCTTCACAGTGCTCTGTGCCAGTGAGTTCCACAGCGACATCATGAATATTGCAGAAATAGGGTTTGATTTTCCTTCTGCAGGTAGTGAGATGATGTGGGTTATGATTCACAGTTTATACTTCAGGATGATGAGGAGACCATGGCTGCAGAGTTTGCTGCGTTGCTGCAGAATTGCTGCTTGCCAGCTAAGCCCCCCAACCATGACAGCACAAAGCTGAGGGCCTATTAGCACTGCATTTCGGGACCCAGCCTGACACAGTCTATTTTCACACCTCTCCAAAGACCACTGTCCATCACTGTAGCAACTCATCCAGCATGAGCTCTGACCACCAAGCTGGGAACAGACATACCCCCTCTCTTCCTTGAGGAAGGGATGGTGCCACAAGCCAGGCTTCCCTATGGGGAAAGAGTGTTCAGATTGATACTTAGCCTGAATTAGGTGAAATTAGAATTTCTTGTGGACAAAAATAGAAAACAAATTATATAAGTGAGGGAACAACTGAGAGTCAGTTCCTCTATTAAAGCCAAAATCACTAAATGGAAGGCAAGATGAGTCCTTGGCTCTTCTTGATGTAGAACTGAACAGGCCCCGTCCATTTTCCTACCTGTTCTTATCTACAAAATTGTCACTTTTTTCTAGATGCAAGCAATGCTGCAGTGATCCAGGCTGTGCCCTTTGAATTTCAACCCTTGCAATGTGCTCTGCCTGGGGAATGAAGCAGTTGCCTCCCAACTCGACTGTGCTTTCCTTAGGGAACTTGGTAGCATTTATGCTCTTGAATCTTCTTGGCTTTCAGTTTGGTTCTGAATGAAGTTCAGGGGGTTGATTTTCAACTTAAGATAGTTTGCATCTTGGTGGTGAACTTGCTTCTCACAGTATGATCTCGGGATGAGGGATGATAGCTGAGGGATCTCGGGTAACTGCCTTTGAAGATGGAAAAGTGATGGTATTTCTGGTGAGGACCTCATCACCGAAATTTTATCTCTCTTTGTTTTACCCCGAATGGCTTTTATTATGTTTACTTTTGAATCTCATCTATTTTTCTGTGGAAGACCTTGGGGTTACATTTGTGTAAGGAAATGAAACTTGCCTGGAACTTGTCCCAATAGGGAGTGGTCCATGTCCATGGCATTAAATTCTCACTCCTCCAGCTCAGGGTGGCCAGTTGCTGACTGCAATTCTTAGCCATGCTATTTCCTGTACCAGAGAATATTTGGGAAGCTTCTAGATGACCTGGAGCAAAACTGTCTCAAGGATCACAGTGACAAATTAACAGTCCAAGTGATTCAGTTCCAGTGGTTGGGAACATTTCCTGGCACTACTTTATAGGGATGACTGATTGCCAACAATTAGGGTAAGGATTGCAGAAGAACTAATGATTTTGAGTCCTTGGTAAGGTATTGCTGAAAATGCTGATATTTCTAATTACTGGCTTGGAGACAGCTGGGGAGAACTTTGGCACAAATAGGCAGCCTTGGGTAAGAGAAGTGTGATTCCCCAGAGCGAGAACTGTGGTCCTCAGGCATTTGGTCCGGGTGATGACAAAATAGGTGGGAGAGGACTATTTCAGGGTACTGATACATCTGTGATGCCTCACAGCCTGTTTGGCTGCACTGTGTGGGGTCCAGCAAGGAATGCTGGATTGCCACGAGCAATGGCAAGTTCAGAAAGGCTGGGGAGTCACTGGAGCAAGAAGATCCAGGTGATTTGGAGCAACTATTTCTGAAAAAGCAGCGAGGTGGAACCAGACTGTGGCATATGGTTAGTGCTCTTTCTGAGAGCTTAAGCCAGGTAAGTCCAATATCTATGCTGCCTGCTCAGGACTGGATTTGACTCTAGGATTGAAAGTTCAGGAGCAACATGACAAATATAAAATATTAGAGGTCAGGAGAGACGCCATTTCAATTTATTTCAGGCATCCATCAGGAGTTCTTGTTGGTGTTGTTGTTATTCTTTTTATTCTTTCATAAAGCTTACCTGGGATTTTGTGCCCCAATCAGCTTCATTCAGATTTAGAAGGGCAAAGCTGAGAGAACTCTGGCTGTTGAGGGAATGGAGGAAGATGATGTAAAAGTGGTCATTTGGATGTGCAGGTGTTTGGCAAAAGAGAGGTTTAAGCATTAAATTTCATTGGGAAATAAACCAGCAGCCAGCACAACTCAATGCCTCGTGCTCCTGACAGAGATCTCTGCCTCCAGCAGCAGATTCGCAGTAGCTTTGCACGCAGCCAATAGTCATATGGTAATAATTCCAAAGTTCCTTTAAAAAGAAAACTTTTCTTCTTGCCGAAGGGCAAGAACTGACTTGTCTTGTGGGTTTCAATACTAACTAATACATTTTGGTTCTACTGTAACATAAAGTAAATCTCAGAAATTTAGGTTAAAGCCTGACTTTTATTAGTCCAGATGTTATAAAAAATACTGAGTACGAAACAGCTTTCTCTTCCCTAGCCTTGTGGAAGGCTGGGGTATGTTCTATGCTTTAGGTAACACACGATGTCTCTCAAGATTTCACTAATCTGAGGTTTGCTTCATAAAAAAATATGATACTGTCTTGGGATCTTGAACACAGTCGTACCGAGCTTTCCTGAACACTGCTGCACCCTGCATTTCAAATACATATCTGGGTGACACTTCCTAAAACCACTTCAGATTCTTAGATTGGGAAAAACAGAGTTCAGTTGAGCATGGTCCTACTTTTGCTGGTTAAAGGTCAGAAGGAAAATGTTTTTAGGAGGTGCTCAGAAGAGTCATTCATCTTCTGTATATTGCAGCGGGATAAAAAATACTTGAAAATCTCTGGACATAGCTTTAGGAGTTCCAGAGCATATTGACAGTTGGGATAATAACAATCATATTCTGTGATTGATGGCATATTAGGGAAAGCCTTGACTGGGAATTGACAGGCCCCCACTAGTCTGTGTTCTTTTTTGTGCCATATCTGGACTAGCCTCTGGGAGTCAATTTGGAAGCTGGTTTGTGAGTTAGGAGAGTCAAATGCAGCCTTAGCTTTTTTACTCTCTGGAATTGACACGTAGTTCAGTGTGATCTGGGGATTTTTTGTTTGTTCATGGGTAGTTTTGGTTTGGTTTTGGTTTGTTTTTCTATTGTGGTAGGGATTACAGACTTTTTGATTGTAGTGTCCTGACAGTGTTTGAGAAATTATTTATTTTTCCTTTTCTTTTTTCTCTCCTTGGTCAGATCAGCTAGTAAAAAAAAATCAAAATAATCATCATTGAGTCCCTGAGTAAACAGAAATTCTTTATATTTGGGTGTGTTCAAGAGTGTTTTTAGGCCTGGGAATGTTCCTCATGCACCTCCGTATTTATTGCAGGCTGTGCGGATAATCAGAAGGTGCACAAGTGTTTTGCAAAGATATGGAGAGAGTAGTGACACACAGCCAGTTCCTGAATCACGAACTAGGGTTTTACAGAAGCCCGCAACACAGTTTAAAAAGATCCAAAGGGAAAACTTTATTAGGCAGAATTCACATTCTCCTTTTGGACTCTGAGCAGTGCAACTACCACAGAGTGATACAGCATATTTAAGAAAGAGGAGACTTTAATTAGAACCTACTTTTATCTCTCCTTTTGGAAAGAGGCACAGCTCATGTCATGATGTTAAAACTACTGTACTTTTTAAAGAAACTGGGTTTCAATTGCAGGTCTCAACCCGAATGCATCTACTGCTGCTTAGCTTGTCACATGCTGCAAGTATATAGCCTGTGGGAGTGGAACAGCAGGACTTGCATTGATTTCAAAGCTTCTCTGCATTAGAGTTATAAACCTTGTAGGGCACTTTGCGTAGTTGCCTATCAAAAATCACGTTTGACATTTCGTCTCTCAGCAGCACAAACGGAAGTCAAGGGACGAGGGAGCTGTGACAGATCACTTCGTGCCAGGCTACTGCCTGCTCAGTCTTTTAGATGCTCTTCTTTTTTTTCATGCAGAACATTTTATAACAGAATGAGAAATTAGGTAAATATCACATGGCATTTCAGATGTGTATGTGGAGATTTGTATTCAAACTGTAGAAGTGGTAGGTCAGAGACTGCTGTTTACAGCAGTGCTTGATTAGAGGGAAAGACTTTTTTTCAGAAATCATCCAACAAAATGTAGCTCTGTGGTACTGTCATCCCTTGAAGCGAGGAATCAGCCCTAATCCTTTCAGACCAAACTGACAGCAATTTACAAAATGCAGCCCTGTTAGTGTGATGCTTGCAAAGTTTTCTTCCTTTCATCTGTTCAGTAAGCTTTAAGTTTTCATTTTTCTGTAACTTGGGTTTGATTCTGGGGCTTCAGCTTACATCAGTCACAGTCTTTCAAGCTCTGTGTCTTTAGTCCCCTTTTGATGACTTGTGCTGCAGGCCAACAGCCTGGATCAGCAATGGTGTGGCCAGCAGGACCAGGGCAGTGACCATCCCCCTGTACTCGGCACTGCTGAGGCCACACCTCGAATCCTGTGTTCAGTTCTGGGCCCCTCACTGCAAGAAAGACATTGAGGGGCTGGAGCGTGTCCAGAGAAGGGCAGCAGAGCTGGGGAAGGGGCTGGAGCACAAGTCCTGTGAGGAGCAGCTGAGGGAGCTGGGGATGTGTAGCCTGGAGAAAAGGAGGCTTGGAGGGACCTTATCACCCTCCACAACCACCTGAAAGGAGGGTGTAGCCACGTGGGGATTGGCCCCTTCTTCCGGGCAACAAGACGAGAGGAAATGACCTGAAGTTGTGCCAGGAGACATTTAGATTGGACATCAGGAAAAATTTCTTCATGGAAAAGGTTGTCAAGAACTGGAATAGGCTGCCCAAGGAAGTGATGAAGTCACATCCCTGGAGGTATTTAAAAGATGTGTAGATGTTGCAACCAGCAGTATCAGATTTATGGCTGGACTCAGTGATCTTACAGGTCTTTTCCAAGCTAAATCATTCTGTGATTCTATGATCACTTGAAAATGTGAGAGGAACCACTCCCTTTTCTCAGCTAGAGGAGATTAGTGAGGCAGCATTAATTAGCTATGGTCCATACGCACAGAAGCAGCAGAATACAGCCCTGCCTTGAGGGCAATTTTTGAAGCCTGGTATGCAGATTTAACCACACAGCTGCAGTTCATGCCAGTAACAATTGCACCTCTAAGCATTCAAACCCTGCTCATTGCTCTGAAAAAACCTATCTAGACACATCTGACTCTGAAGTGAATAACAACAGAAATGTTTGGCACTTCTGAAGCAGTTAACATCTGCTCATATATTAGTTAATTAACAGAGCAATATTAAGCTTTGGAGAAGCCCTATCTTTCATCAGATGTAAAAAATAAAAGGAGATAGCACTACTGACACAAGATTTGCTCAGGCTGCACACCAATGCTCTCTAAACTGCATTTTGAAGCCTCCCATTGACTTACTCCATCTGGCTAAGGGCCCAAGTGTGACTTATCCACATTAGTCACACTCTGTCTGGTTTTAGATAAGATTCAGCTTCTCTCAACCCCTTCTAAATGACATAGTGGAAGTAGCATTACAGCTGTTCCACCTCACACCAAAACTTGCATATGTTGGCTTTGCATACGTGTATTTGACAAAGGGTTCACACTTAATTGTTCAGAATTAGTTAGAAATGACGGGACTTCAGCTAATAGTCATTGTAAGGTAAATGTCATGAACTTCTTTAGTAGTAGTACCTATACAGCTCTTCCAATACTAAACATTTTTCTCTAACAACACTTCTGTCAGAAAGGGGCAGTGTATTGTGACCACCTCACTGACACGGAGCTGAGGTACACAAGTTGAATTTCAGCTCCAGATTCGAACACATACATTCAGATTTTGCCATGTCAGGAGGGTATCTAGGCTCCTGTTACAGTTGATGGAGACCTAGTTCATCAGCCCCATAGAGCCTGGAGAGGACTTAACTTCATGCTAGAGTAGATAACTATTGGCTCCTCAATGAATCACGGAATGTTTGAGGTTGAATGGACCTCCAAAGATCATCTAGTCCACCCCCTCCTGCTCAAGCAGGGACACCTAAAGCTGGTTGCCCAAGACCATGTCAGCTAGCTTTCGTGGAGTCTCCATGTCCTCAAGGATGGAGACTCCACAACCTCCCTGGACAGCCTGTGCTGGTGCTCGCTCACTCTCACAATAAAAATGTGTTTCCCTACTTGTGAATAAGGACCTGTGTGAAAATGGGAGTCACTCAGAGAAAGTGCGAGAGGATACTTCAGCCACACCTTCAGCTGCTGAGCACAGCATGATGCAGCAACAGAGGTCTGTGAGTAGAGGACAATTGTTATTCTGGGCCAGCTCTGGAGGTTTGCTTTGGGAATTAGCTTGATCAAGGACCAGTAAATCAAGGACCTCTGCATCTCATGCTCTTGGGCAGGGCAGATAAAGCCACAGAATGGTTTTGCCAGTGCCAATAATTGAGCTCACTTCTGCAAAAGACCACTTTTGTTACTGCTGTAGTCAGTGAACTATTCCTCCTCTTTATTCAGCTAGAAATGAAATGCAAAAGAACAGCAAAAATGTCTGTATGTGCTCATTCTGTAATCCCAAAGTTATGTCACTTGGTGGGTGATGGAGAATAAAACATTCATAAGGCACAGAGGCCTAACTTGTGCAATTGGTATCAAATTGTTCAATAAAACACACACAGATAGATAAGACTGCAAATATCACTGTATTGACATAACATGCCCACTGGGCCCTGTGATTGAAATGGCAACCAAGCTATAGAGAGCATACCTGCCCAGAGTTTAGAGAGAGAAATGAACAGAGAGACAACTGTGAGCAGCTAATAGTCAATGAAGACAAATGTTAGAGAGGCTATTTAGATAACAGAAAAGGAAAAAGTGTCTCCTTTCCTGAAAGAGAGATGTCTTTATTACATTAGATCTAGAAGGGCACTTTATGATTTTTAGGAAGTCTCTTGTTTTCAGATAAGTGAGGAAACATAGAAATAAGAAATAGGTCTCTGAATCTTCCTGCAAAAATTACCAGAGGTCTTACAGAGATTAGGTAGTTTTAAAGAAAATAAATCCAACCACCCCAGAATTCTGAAATTAGGCTGGATATAGAAATACTTGAGAAAAATAAAAGAACATACATTTGCCTCAGTGGTTTTCAGTTCTGCATCTAGGCACCAACAAAATTTAGAATCATAGAATTGTTAATGTTGGAAAACACCTGAAGGATCATCAAGTCTGTTCATCAATCAAGCACCACCACGATGTTCACCATTAAACAATGGCCTCAAGTGCTATATCCACACAATCTCCAGGGATGGAGACTCCATCAGTTCCCTGGGAAGTTTGTAACAACGCTTCACAACCCTTTCCATGAAAAAAAATTCTAGTATCTAATCTAAACCTACCCTGGCATACCTTGAGGCCATTTCCTCTTGTCCTGTCAAATCTAATGTCCTAAAATAGAGAGGAAAAACAGTCAAATTATCTGTCTCAACTGGACCCAGCTAAATTTTTCAACAACAGGTGTTGCTGAAACCAGTTGGCAAACCTGCCCTCTGTTTTGCGTCCTCTTTTTGAGAGTGCACAGTAAAGCACCTGGCCATTTATCTAAATTAAAAAAAAAAATAAAAATTAAGGTTTATTTATTTTCCTACTGTTGCTTGATGCACTTGAACCTAGATTGTGTTGCTATCTAAATCCAGCTAAGAAGCTGGAACTTCTGTGCTAGGTTCCAGAGATAAGCAGATCATGTACTGTAAACACTGCTTCTGTGCAGTGTGTTGGAGGATTTGCAAATAGATGGCTTTTTTCCTTTTTTTTTAATCCTCTGTTCTGGGGCAATGTGAGTGAGTGAGCTCAGAAAAACCATGCTCAGTTATTTTTATGCTTACTCCGTGATATTTCTCTGGAGCAGCAATTTACAGGGGTAACGAGCTGTGGCTCCTGCACTGGTATTTTGGCTGTTTATTTACTGATGATAATGTTTAGCTAGTTTTGCTTTCTGCAGTACTGGACCCTATAGCTGCAAGGATCCACAGAGTGATTTGTACACAGCCCATGATTCTTTTTCTGGGTCATGGTACTTTATGGCATCTTGGTCTTTGAACAGCCCAGGCAGTAGTGAAAATGCTACATCAGATCTTCTACTTCTATGGAGCCATGTCCATTTTTTCTGTACAGCTGGACTGCTGAAGTTACTGCTAAGGTTAAGTGACTACAGATGCTTTAGGCCATCACAAGGCCCCATTGGTTTAATTTATCAGGAAGCTGAGTGAACCTCTGGCCTGTAACAGTAATATCTGTCTAGTGAGAGGCGAATGCACGACACTGTACTGCATCTGATGGTCAATGCACGACACACCTATTCCAGCTCTCTTTTCATGCCACAGAACCAGGCAATTCTCCCTCAACTCATCCCAGAGTTGCAGCCTTATGTTTATCAACCCATGATTACCTCAGTATGTGTATCAACCCATGAGATTACCTCAAGGACATGAAACTATTTTTATATGGCATATAAACAGAATGTATTACTGCATTAACAGAACATATTAACCACCATGTAAAATGTTATTTCTCTGGCACCAAAGAGCCTATCCCTCTCCTCCCCTCTTCTGCCCCAGCCAGACTTTCAGACCCCAAGCACGTGATGCCCCTGCTGCTGCCTCCACTTCTCCTGCCCCAGCAGGGCTGGGGAGATGCCACTGGGGTGGATACTTCTCTTGCTATCTTAGTGTGGCAGTGGGGAGGCGCCACAGCAAAAAAGATCACTTGAAAATGTAATTTTTGCCATTCAGCAAAAGAAATGGGGCACCTCTGGTGCTGAAAGGAGTTGGACTGAGTAGGCCCTTAGGTGGCCCTTGTGAAGTGCAGTAGGGAACATCTTTGAGTGATAGACACTTGCAAAATATGTCAGAGTGCCTGAATGCTTCCGATTTTGCCTGAAATGAAGACTTCAACCATATGTTCTGCAACACTATGCTGGCTGTTGATTAAGTTTGTTTGCCATTAGGTTTCTAATTATTTTTTCTTCCCTTTTTTGTTTTCGTCATTTGCAGCAGGTACTTGTATTTTATGACACTATTGCACATGTGCTTGAGTGTTCTGGCTTTTTCTGCAGAGGCTTTTTCTGCACTTGCTTATTCTGTGATTTTTCTTTACAGACCTGCAAGTTCACATTAACATCAGTGAGTATCCTGACATATTTGCATTTTGTGATTTAAACGTGAATGAACAGATCCTTTTACTGATGTGCTCAGAGACGTCGGTGAGGGGTGTGGTATAGCAATCTGAGTGATGAAGATTTGTTATGACATTCTTCCTAAATTATTGAATCTATCTTGCTCTATGCTAATTAGATCTCTCTGTTTGGTGATAAAACCAGACCTGGCAGAAAATGGGAACTTAATTGCTTTCATGAAACATTTAGACAATAATAGACCTATGAACAAGTAGTTACCTGGATTTATTATGCAGAAGTCTTACAATCTCCTTTATTTTTAAGCAGTTGTAAAATTAGTTAATAAATGAGCAATAAATGCAATATATTTGGATTTAAATAATTTCATGCAGTATGTTCTGGATTTTTGCAGTTAAAAAGTAGTTTGGATTAACTTTATTATGAAGATAATGGCATAATATGAAAATAAAAATGTGTGCTGTAATGAATCAAAATGGATTAAATTATTGAGAAGCTTGTATGGGATTTTATTTGATCCAATTTCATTGACTATTTTCCTTAATGATCTTAAAGAGAGAGGAAGCTGCATGATAATGAAAGTAGCAGTGTTATTGAGACCAGAGAATAAATGGAGACAATAAATGCTACAAAGGGATCTACACCTTCTAGAAATTTGAGCAGAGAATAACAAACTGAAATAAAACATCAGAGATGTTAAGTAGTGAATGCAAAGCTCAGGGATCTGCAAGAGCAGAAACTCTGTATAAATTGAAGAGAATTCAGAAAAGAAGGAGAAAATATATTTGATTGCTGTAGAGATGGTTGCACAGAAAAGATTAAAAAGGCAATTCACCCACCCTGCTTTGTGATGGGAAGGTGCGGGGTCGAGGATGTTGTACTCTTGTGTGTCGGTTCATGTGAAATCTGTGTCACAGTTCGGAAACCAGCTTTACCAGGATAACGTGGGAGCTGTGAATCTTGCCTGCTGACACATTTCTGCAAACAGGTTCTGCTCAAATGCTCCAGAGGCACCACGCTTCAGTACAAGCCTTGCATGCAAGGTGTCTTGGGGGGGAGAGCAGGCATTTGTCTGTGAAGGTTTGAAAGGTATGAGCTGAAAGGATCAAATGCACCACTAGCAAGACCAAGTTCCAGCCTGTCGGATTCAGCTCAGTAGTTTCAAGAGCATTGTAAGGGGCAAATGAAGAGGAGATACAAACTGAAACATCAAATCCAAATATTCCACATCCGTTTGGATTCATGTATTGACTACATGCTCACTTTCTCTATAAGCAAAGAACCAAAGTTCACATGGATGTGAACACCTCCCACGTGGTGGCAAAGACCTCTTCTTGATTTTTCCCCATCTTATAACCCCAGGATCTCTTTAACTGAGTGGCGTTGGGTTTTCTCCTCTTTTCTCTGCACTGACTTCTCAAGTCTCGTTCTCTTCCACCCCTCCATTTGGCCAAGGTTATCTCAGCAGAAAGGCAAATTTGTTTCTCAGAGGAATATGGGTGAGCACACTGGCAATGTGCCATTGCAGGGTATTAGATCCGGGTCCAACCTGGACCGCAAAGGAGCATTAGCAGAAGAGAAGCTCTTTTTCTACCCTAT
This sequence comes from Cnemophilus loriae, assembly GCA_013397755.1. Classification (NCBI taxonomy): domain Eukaryota; kingdom Metazoa; phylum Chordata; class Aves; order Passeriformes; family Corvidae; genus Cnemophilus; species Cnemophilus loriae. Next base: position 2,026,923 of record VZTF01002837.1, on the reverse strand, counting down.
ATCAACAGAATGTCATTTCATCATAAAATCACCCCAAGACACATGGTTTTGACTTTGATTTCCAAATCAATTAAGAAGGATGTTTCTGACATTACTTCAATCAAAATATGGTGATAAACTGGTATTGTTTGTTTGCATCTCCTTCTACCCATCACTTTGCAGCATGGTATCACGGCTGCTTAGTCTCCATGTGCTGAAGTTCAGCTCCAGAAGGTACCAGGTGGGGACAGCCTCAGAGCTCTTCCAAGTTTCCACCAGTGCAGTGGACATGTCTGTTTGCCCTGCACAAAAATCCAAGGATTAACATTAATCCTTAAAACTTTTTCTTTAAATAGAAGTTAAAATGTAATTGCAACACGATTCACAATAGCAGTTAGCCACCTTGTTCTTGCGTGAGGAAAAAGGAGTGGACATAAGGAATAGTTGTCAGATTTTCAGTCCCTGGCCTGGTACTCAGGTGTGGCAGGTAACACACGACCCTGTGTGAGACCTTTCAGTGCCTGGTATGGGCTTGAAGCACAATTGAGTGGAGTGCTTCAGCCTTCTGTGTAGCAAGGGCTGCCTTTAGTAGCTGCTGGTAACCTGTGGTCCGAGCATGGGCTATGTCCCCACTGACCCCGGGCAGAGCCAGGGCCTGGCTGTGCTGGCTGATGCACTGAAGCAACTGCTCGTCACTCTTTTGAACCCAGATGCCAGTGTCTATTTTAGGCGCTATAATGATTGGATCAAATCTTTATTTCCGTGTCTCTGACAAATCAAGGTGATATTCTTGCTTGCATCTAGACTGAGAGTTGTCCTCTGCTGCTTCCCAGAGTGAGACCCTGTACTTATTAGGAACAGTATATATAAAAGTAATAAAAAGTGTAATAAAAAAACTTGCAGCATGCCCTACATAAAAGACCTTTTTACATGATTTTATTTCATCTTGGGAGAGCGGTGTCTTCCAGAAAGCAGCTCAGAGATTGACTGTGCCCTCATGCCCTGCTGTCATTGCACGTAAATCTAATTAAATTAAAGGTTCAGATTAACCAACACAAAGGTCTTGTCTGTAGGGCTCAGTCCCGCGCTTCCTGTTGTATCTCATTCCATCAATTTATTCAGTGTCATGTCTCATTACTCTGCATCACTCACTACACCCCGAACAATGAGACGCAAGTTGTTCCTGCAGTGCCCTGGCACTGCCACAGCAAACAGCACTTGAGGGCATCAGCAGCTCACTCCCAGGGCTGTAACAGCACCTCCACAAAAAATTCACATCAGGACTGTTTGCTGGGATTACACGACAGAATTTGCTAATACACTTCTCCAGGAAGACATTTATTACAGAACAGAACTGGAAGTGTGAGAACATTGCCTAATGTTTTTTTTTTTGTCTATAATAAGCTGACTGAGCTAAAATTTTACTACCCTGGAAAATGCGCTGTGCATTCGCTTTTTGTTTTACCTTGTCTGAAAATTGCCATTTTAGGGAATGGACATTGGCTATGCATACTTTTTCACTTAAAATAATTACTGGTTATTTTCAAATAGCAATTTCTGCTATTTTTGAGCTGGACTGAGAGGATAATAAAAGGAGGATGGTTCCTGCTCTTTCACCAGCTTACATGATTGCACCATCATATTATCTGCAATTTTTTTGTTCCATTTTTTACTCACTAGTGTATCATGCTGTCAGTTGCAGACCAGTCTGAATCTTCCATTCCTTAGGCAGACTTCTAGTCTTTTCAGTGAACAGTGTTTCAGTAGCTCTTGTACACAAGGTTTATGCATGCAGATTTCTGCAACTCAATAACCTGAATATTTCAGTTCTTCTGATTTCCTGTGCTTTAAGAGTTCCTTTAATGATGTCAGCTGAGATTATCTGATAAGAAAGTTCTATAATATCACTTTGTGCATTGAGGGAGGGAGGGTGGGCCATATATTCTTAGGTGTATATATCTGGATTTCTATCCAAAACCAGATTAGAATGATCTTGTGCAAAAGCAAGTTGTGAAAAAAGCTGAAAAGCTACATTCCTGCAATCAATCAATCAATCAATCAATATTAATTTAAACTCAAATGAGTGGAAAAATATTATATTGTTGTTGAAACTACAAGAAAATAGCTCACACCAAACAATGACATACAAACAGAATGCCATAGGGCATATGAAGAAAAACTCTGCTCAGCTCCATTGAGATGTCTGGTGCAGCACTGTGTCCTATTTCAAGTACCATTCCACAAGTTCAGAGTGGAGCAGCTGCAAAGAAGGCAAGAGAGAGTACTAAAATGCCTGAAATCTAAACCCATGCATTCTGAGGGAAGGCTGGAAGAACTATGTTGGACATAAGGAATTAGAGAAGTTACTGAAGTGAGACCAAATAATCTTCAAATATGTAAGTCAGAACTGCACTGAAGGCAGTAGAATGTAATCTGTATCCATTACAAAGAGGAAGTAATTACCTAAAATTCCAACAAGGGATGTTTAACTGAAAGTAACACTGTATTTGCTACCCAGGTGGCTGGCTGCCCCCCGGAGAAGGCTGCTGGGGGCCCTGGGCTTCTTCATCACTGGAAGCGTTCAAGAACAGACAAGCATATGCCAGGCTGGCAGACACAGAGCCAGTCCTGCTTTGTACATTGTGATGAGCTGGATGACCTCTAAACCTCTTCCAGTCTGGTTTATTTCAGTCCCAAGGAAAATTCTGAAAATGTTCACAGTTAATGTTCACACTGTCTAATGAGGACAGCAACAAAAACCATTCCTCGGTGATTTGCCCAGGATGCTTTTACTGCAAAAGTTAGCAACTTTTACTTGTACTTTCAGGTTTGTACTTTTGTACTTTTATGGGCGAGAGAGAAAGTGGGCACAGGTAGAGGATGGACTACAGTTTACTTAGTTGTGCAGTCTCTTAGTTACTTTGTCTAGCTAACACTGTAAAAATGTCAATTCAGGTTTCAGCTCTGTCATTTCTCTCAATCAGAAATTCAACCTGCTTCTGCCAGCTGCATCCCTTCCTTTGACTGATAAAACACCACTGAGCTGTTCATCATTTTTGTTTGCTGGCCAGCCCAGAGATGAAGCTCATTGAAATTCTCTGTGGTGGTTATTTTGTGAGAAATGCTATAGAATTGCAAATCATTGTTGCTGGTTAATCAAATACCTTTCAACAAGCAACAATATCTTTTGGCTACCAAATGTCTCTTTGGTTGCTTCATCTTATTTCCAGCAAAAGAAAAAAAAAAAAAAAGAAAAAAAGAGGAGTTTTTTACAGTTCTTTTTCCTTTTGCTGACTTTTTAGTACTGTCTTCTGTTGTCTGCCAGATGCTGAAGCTGAATAAATTCTTTACTGGGAATATAAAATCTGACGAATGTGCCAGCTCCTATTTGAAAATAGTTTCGAATCAGCAGGGATTTCTGCAAATGTGGTTGGTATTTATAAGTGGTTGGTAGTCTGGAGGAACCTGCTGATGTCTGGTAAACCTCAACAATTCATTATTCATATGGTATAACTGAGCTGTTATGCCACAGTGTTTCTATTGCCTGAGTAGAGAACTGGAAGTTTTTAAATGGGTAAATGGTGAATAACAAGCGAAGAGCAATAGTCTTGTGTGCAGAAGAACCTTTTGTCATAAAGGGAAACACAACAGCTTTCATCCTGTAAGCAAAATCCCATTTGTGTGCACATTTGCAGACATCCATATACATTCACCCCATAGCAGCTGTTTTGCATTCATGTGCCAGCTGCCCTGATTCTGAGCCAGAGGCAGCAGAGCAGCACCCATCCAGCCCCTCCAGATTCCCTCCTTCCCTCTTGGCCTCGGAGGGGCTGATGAAGCCGAGATGCTTATGACGGGCTTTGGAGCATGTTAGCCCCTCTCGTACCATGGGTGAATGTATCAGGGCTATCAAGGCTGCTTCAGAGCCTACAAAAAGTGCATGTTGGTTTGCAGCCATTCAGAGTAATCTCCCTCAGTTTGCTCAAAACACCTGCATGGGCTCAGCAGATGTCACGGATGCCCATTCCTGGAAGTGTTCAAGGCCAGATTGAAGGGAGATTTGAGCAACCTGGTCTAGTGGAAGGTGTCCCCTGTACATGGCAGAGAAGTTGTAAACAGATGATCTCTAAGGTCCCTTCCAACCAGTGCCTATAGTGATGGGAAATGCTGTGACTGGACTACTGAAACGTGCTTTGGGTGTCTGGGAGACTGTAGGGTGTGCATCCTACAGTGTGCCTTGGCAATTCGCAAGCTCAGAGCTTGCTTGAGTGATCCTTGCCAGCTCCTGCAACAAAACAGCCAGCAAAACTTTGACCAGCACTTGCTAGCCAAATTCCATTTGCCCACAACTAAGCACCAGTGCTATCTCAGCTAAACTTTTTTGAAATAATCCTTGTCTCACTGGTAACTCTGCATACTGGTGCTGCTCCACTCAGCATCTGTTACATCCTTCTGGCAACTTTTATTCCTCAGCATCTTCCGGTTTCCTAGTGCTTAGATTTTATCTTTAATTGATATAACCAGGAATGTGGATCTTTTTATAGTGATTTCTAATACAGTCTGCATTTCTACGCTAGTATTTGTAATATTTCTATCACAAGCAATCATTGTCCTTTCCCTCTAGGAGATTCTTTGTCTTTGCCACAGTGCAAAAACTTCAATTTTCTAACTGTCTGCACCATTGATTTCCCACAATTCATATCCTCTAGTTGTTATGGAAAAAATGAGGCTTTCAGTATCTTTGAATATTTTGAGATACTGCAAGTTTTTTCATGAAGGAGGACAGGGTTCCCTCATCTTTTCCTAGTTTCTCTGGCTGAGCTTAATTTCTGGAAGAAATGTAACTGCTGTTTCTGAATTACTGAATGAAACTATAGCCTTAACCTTTTGTCTGTTATTATATTTGCTTGCATCTAATTTTTAATTATTGAGTTATTTAGTTCGCTGTATTTGGAAATTGCTTATATTTCTCAGTAAATTTTTGTACTGATTATACCACTGCACTCTTTGAAGAAGCAATCAGAGCCAAGAATGACCTGCCATTAGTGAACTGAAGGTCACTTAGGATGTTCTGCCACAGAAAATCAAATCCTCCCCTGGCAAGCTTTACAAGATTATGAAAACACTGGGAGATGTTTCGGTCTTTTTTTGTCCTAGGATTGGTGAAATGAAGAGTTGGCCATGTGCTACCTTACCCTGGCCATCAGGAAGTGCAAGCATCAGCATTGTTGGCCCTAGTTTTTAATCTTGGCTGTGTAGAAAGTCCTTGATTTTTATTTTTGCAAACCTGCATTTTTTCCCACGTGACCAGAGATGTATTACATGTGGAACAACAGCTCCCAGGCACTGCAGTTGACTTTTACGCCATTGTACTCCACAAGGGCTATCCCAGAACAGTGTCTGGAGCTGTCCCTGTGACGGGATCTGAGGGTTTGAATATTTCAGACCAAAGAGGACATGGTCTCTGGTCTCCAGTGCCCCAGTTGCTGAGCTGTTTTCCCATAGGGAACGTCCTTGCCTCGGTTTAGTTTGGGTCTGTCGGTTGTGATACCTGATCTCCCATACATCACTCAGAACGCAAACATGGAGTCTCATCTCTGGAGAGAGGTACCATAACTTGTGCTCTGCATCATTCCCCTTTGGTAGATTTATCCATCCAGAATGCCAAGTGCTGGCTCGTGGTAGTCCCTCAGAGTCTCCTCCACCTCCTCTGCTGATGCTTGAGAGCTCAGGGCTGTGTTTGCCATTCCTCACTGCAGCTGCCTCCTATTTACATGTGGCAAACAGGAACATGGCAAAGACCTTCTGTGGAAATAGCCCTTAGCACTTATGTGAGTTTAGCTGATTATTGAGGATTTGTTTGTTTTTTTGGTTTCTTTTTATGCAGATTAATTAAAATATATTATAGTTTTTGTGTTTGTGTCCATGTTAATCTGTGCATGTTCAGTTTTTATTTTGCATCCACTTCCCACAAACCTAGTAGAAAGTGGAAGCAGCTTTGCCCCAGCCATACTGAATTTCAAATATTTCCGTATAATTTGACACTGCTCATCAGAACGATTCAGATTTTTTCAAAAATGTTGATTTATGGCTGTTTTCTGCAGGTGGCCTAGGTGAACTTAAATGGAAGGAAGCTCTTAAATCTTGTATTTGACTCTTGGAAATAAAACTGTAATTATCAAATCGGGAAAGAAATGGCAAATTGCTCTCACTGGTGACGTACTCAGTGTGAAATAACCTGCTCTGAGGGAACCTGCAGCCTTGCTGGAACATAGCTCCTCTGGTGACCTGGGCCACCAGCACCCAACACGCATGGAAGTGTGTGGAAACAAATGGAAGTAACCGAATGGTAGATGTCCTTGGTTTCAGACTTAGGTGCTGTTATATCATCTGATTTCATCATGAAACAAATGGCTTTGTAATCAGTTGCCTCATTCAAGGATCAACACTCATCACTGACAAACCTTTCCATTCCCAACCCTGCCGTTTGAGTACTTTGTTAGATTAAAACCCTATTTCTTCTAGGAAAAGCTTATGTTATGACAAGATTATAAGTAGAAAGGGAAAGGTGAGGTGACATCTGCAGCAGGAATGCTGTGTTTAATAACCCTGCCTCTCTGATTGTAACCTGTAAACACAAAATTGGGGCTGCGGTGACTATACTCTGCTTTTTTTTTCCTTTATTTTTTGATAGAACATGTTGGTGAAAATAGCAAGCAAACAGCTTAAATCATAGGAGCAGACAGCTGAATATGAATAAACTGGTTCCTATGGGTGAATTTGATGGGTTCTAACCAATGCCTTCAGCTTGTCACTATTGCCTGTCTGTAGATACAAGACACAGAGCTGACATTCTAGGATGTTTTCTGTCATTAGTAGGGAATTTGATCTACTTTACTTCTGCCAATTAGGGTTTTGACTTGATGTGCTGGGCAATCCTGTCTTCATGTGTTTCCTAGAAATGATTCCCTGCTTTGGGTTGTAACATAATTCTTAACACGTGGGGGAATTGTAGCACTCTGTAAGCTGTTAGACTTACATTTCCCTCTGTAATGTGCTAAACAATAGCCAAGAAAACAGAATCACTGTTTTTTCCTTCATGCTTTTAGTTTCCTAGCTATCCAGGCTTTGCCCAGCTCAGTGCACACAGCTGTATTTAATTTAAATACAATGCAAATGCAGATGCACATAAAAGATCAGCAGAATTAATTATGTTTGGAGTGCTGCGAGAGCCATTGGGAAGCTTCTTGTCAGCATCTCCTACCCACTCTGCTCGGTCTGTAAGCTCTGGATGACATCTGACTCAAGCACTCCTTTAATTTATAACACTGGCAATTAAATGGCAGTTCTCCAGCCTCTGCCCTAGGGAATAGAGCTATAATAGGCTTTAGAGGTAAAGCTACTATATTGCAGGATGAATTTTGTGTAAAGCGCTAATGTTATCATGTTGATGCCCTTCAGCAAATACAGTTATTCAATAAATTAAACATTTTTATGATATTATCCTTGACATTTAATAGCATACTTTAATAAGTTGATGTATCTCTGCAAATTTTTTTCTGCTGGCACCTAGCAATCCAGAGTAGTTCTAATTTGCAGGTGTTATTTGCTGTGCTTGTGATGAACTAATAAAATAATTCGATCAAAGTCTGCCAACACATTGGAGGTTTGAATACTTCTTTGATTTCCCTAATCATTTATTTTAATTGCTGATAAACCAGAGCTGAAACAACATTTGGTTTTAGTGTAGAAAGTAGTGATTATACACCTGTTTTGTTGATGTTTTGGTCACTGCTGTTCTTTATGCGTCTGTAGTTTAGCTAGGTCACTGGGGCCAAATCACCCATTACTCTCAAAGTCCTTTAAAATCTAGCAGACTGAAATGTGAGGGGGCAGAACTGTTACATGATTCTGTATCTGATAACAGAAGGAGAAGAATGTAAGACAGAGGGATATTCCTAAGAGAGTACATCAAGTTCTGTCAAGGTGTTTAACAAAAAGGGAGCCTTGGTTCAAGTTTGTATATATTTATTTGGGAGGAGGGTTGGAGGTGTGAAAGGAAAGGAGCAGCTGGGACCTTATTCTTCATTGCTTTATTAAGATAAGAGTATGAGCAAATAGTGGTGTTCGGTGGCAAATGGCAAGGTGGAAGGGGAAAAAGACGTTGCTGCTGCCACATGGTTCTGTGCAGGAGAGAAGGGGTTTAAGTTCTCCATGTGAAGCCCACGCTGGTGTTTGCATCAGGCAAGCTCTGCATATTACTTCACTACTTTATTTTAAGCTGTTTCTGCCTTGCAGTCAGAGCGTAACTTGTTTTGGATTGCACTGCAGTGGTGGGGTTTATGCTGATTTCTTTTGAAAGGTACCAGCTCTAAAATGGGTATTTGTCACTTAACTCATGTAGCTCAGAGACACTTGTCACTGCATGGCTTCTGGGTGTCAACAGGCTGGGTAAGCTGTCTCCAGGGTGCTCTGTCCCTCAGCATTGGTGTGATCTGTAACAGGGAATATCAGTGAGATTGAATCGTACTTTATAATGGCGGAAGGCAAGAACCAGAAGGAAGAGGGTTAAGGATTTTTCCTTTGTGCTTTTCCTGTCCTTTGATCTGGCAAATAACCGATAGAAGGTTCTTGACAGAGTCAGAGGGGCTACTATTTAAGACACTGGGCTCCTGAAGCCTGGATACGTTTGCAGCTGGAATTCGGGTGTGCGTGTTCTGACTGACACTTCTCTGGCATCTTTCTGTGTAATTCCCGCACACTTTACTTTCATCATACTACACATTTCCTGTTCAAATTACAATGCATTGAACATCTGTCATGCCAGCCCTGAGCCACACCTGCCTAAAACTACTGCTGTGGGAGGGGGTCAATGCCTTTAAACAAAGATTTCCTTTTCTAGGGGTCTGAGGAGAAGTCTGCTTCATCCTGAGGTCCAGCCTTCCCTGGTAGATTTAAGCCACAGTAACTCCTCTTTGAGCCATGCAAATGGGCCAAATGACCTTCCTGAGGATTTATCAATTTCTGTTTTATTTTTAACTATTGATTTTTGCAATCAAATCTCATATGTTGCCTTTTGCCCCACAGGACTTTTGCCCCCCACAGTCAGGACTGCCCCACAATTAAGTCTTTCATGAAAAGTCACTGTTGCAATGCCAAAAAAGGAATTCTGTATTTTATTTATCTGAAGTCAAGCATTTTTGCCATATAACCATCCTGGTCAAATTAATTTTTCCTGTTGGAGACAGCAGGAATGGGTGCCAACATTTTGAGTCTATTTCAATTTGCTTTAATTGGGTGTATAATTATTTTTCTACAACTAATCAATCCCCATACTATAATTGTAATTATCAAATAATAGAAAGACTCTTTAGAAATTTTGTAAAGCAAGATCTTATTAAGATTCTGTTAAAGAAAAATCTGTGAACTATTTCAATTAATTTTCATTTCACCCCAGAGGATTTTTTTTTCCCACCATCCTAAGTCAAAGGGCAAAATGCACAAAGGCAATTGGCAAAGATAAATATCTTCAGGGTGATTCATACCATCCAGGGAAAGGCATATTCTTGTCTAATTCAAAATATTCCCCAGTGTGTTTTGTTCTGGAGTAAGTGCAGGCTGTGATTGCATCTGGCACAGCATAAGGAGGGGGAACTTGTTGACTTTACAGGCGGTGGATAGAGGAGAAGGTGCACAAGCCAGAGGGCTTTAATGGCCTGACCAAGCAAACATTGACAATGAGAACCTGAAGAGGTGCTGCTCAGCATTCTACTTGATGCAGTGAGATCCCACACGGACAAAGAGGGACGCTGACACTCTTGGGCCTGCTGTGGTAGAGGAGCTCAGATTAAAGGCCTTGCCTCCTTCACACTTGCTTTGCGACCAAGAACTGCCATATGTATACCACCATTGCAGAGATTCTGGGCAGTCATGTCACACCAGGAACTTCCCAGAGATGGGTGTGACCAAGAGGGAATGGGACAGGTACAGATGACATAAGGGGTAAGACAGCAGAGGATCAGCCGGGAACTTCCACGCACCCACAGAAGTGCTGCATAAAAGAGATGATAACTTATTTTTGGCCTCAGTCTGGGTATCATGTGGCTAAAGCTTCTACATATCTTTGGTGTGAAGTCATAGAGTGTGATCCTCTTGTAAAATGAACCCAACTGACTGAATAGGAGGACGTTAAAACATTTGGCCTGCTGCTGTCAGAATATAAGAAAGGCCCAGTAAAGAAAAAATCAGGTGATATGAAATGTGATCATGCTGGTGTTTTCTGCGTGATAATATTAACAGTCTAGATCATAATCCTGCCAGCACCATCTCTATTTGAAATGGAATATTTAAGGTATAAATAGAGAAAAATCTTGTCCATGCAATTTGTGTCACAGCCAGCAACTCAGTGTAGAACTTCTGCCTCCATAGCTTGATCACCCTGAAAGATATTTATTAAAAGCTAGATCTCAGTCTGTCTTTTTTTGCTGCTACAAAAGGACTTTATTTTCCCTATTTCCCCATGGATGCTGTACTTCCAAACATACCCCAACAAAACAGCAATTAACATCAGCATAGACTGACTAACACATGCCAAAAATTGCCAGGATAACTTGAATCCAAATGGATAGGTAAAAAAGCCATCACCATGGTAATCCTAAACTCGAACAAGAGTTTTCTTATTCACAGTCATGAAGACTAGAAGGACAGTCTTGAAAACCACGTCATCCGCATGGCAGAACAGAAAGAGAAAAGAGCAGTTAATGGAAGTTCTGCCTGTGGAGCAGCAAAGCCAGTTATCCATAACAATCTCATTGCCTGCAAGATGCAAATGCAGGATTTGTGATGGTATGAAATAATAACGAACAAGATGGGAGTGAAGGCAGAGTCTGGAAAAGACAAATCCTGCCAGACTGTGACTATGAAGTGGAACTAGGGAAAAAGATGAATGGGAGAAAAAAATAATCTGTGAAGCCAGCAGCAAACAATGGCCACAAAAAGCTGCAAATGCTGGAAATGAACATCAGTGCAATTACTGAAGTAAATTAAGTGACAGTTGTCAATGGACGGAGAGCTTTTCCAGAGAGGGAATGGGAGGAAAAATCTTAGAAATAAGACTGAACTTTTAATTTGAATGTTTTCAAGTACAAGGTATGGGTGTTTCTTCAGAGCTTTGCATCTGGATTTGTCTAGATTTGGCCCCTTCCCTGGGCACTGGCCAGCCCTGCTGCTCAGTGAAGTGGTGATGCATTTGGGCTGGGGAACTGTACAGATGTTTCACATCTCTATCAGCCCTCTTTGCAGTGGGATTAAATACAACTGTGAAAATGCAAGAGATGCTACTAAACAGCATGGCCTTGTGGCAGTGTGGTGCCCCATGGCTACCTTCAAGTGCTGGTGATGATGGAGACTCCAGGGATTTTGCCTGGCTAGCAGGCCCTTGGGCCCCAGAAACCTCTGCTAGTCATTGTACATATCTAAGCACCCTCACACAATGCCAGTTCATTCTGGTTTCAGCACCAGTTGAAACATCATGAAAATATTTATCACCAAAAAATGCTTCACACTTTGCGTGGATGTCTACTATACCAAGGGAATTTGTTTTCTTGCTTTAAACTGTTTAGCCCCCCATCAAGATGTGTACATTAGACCTCCCTAGCCGAGGCCATGGCTCAGCTTGCTGTGTCCCCTGGGAGGTGTGACGGGGATGTCTGCCAGCTGCACAGTGGGGAGAAGGATCCCGCTGGTTGTCAGCAGTGGTCCAGCTCTGGGACATGACATAGTCCCTTGCCTGATTATACAGAATGAGTGTCCAGGGAGGCTGCAGCCTCTGTATCTGTGCTCTGCTCACACCTTGTGACCACCTCTTTTGCCTTGGGACACGTGCCTTTTCCCTGTGTTCAAACTTTTTTCTTCAGGTTTCCACTCTAAGGAAAAATTTGGTTCAAAACAGCAGTCCACCTGTTGAGGAGTTAATCTAATCAAAACCAAGACACCAGTGCTGCACAGATCTAAGCTGTCTCCCCATTAGTCTCCTGGTGTTTACAGTTTGGTTTGACCTATGCAATAAATCCTGAGTGGCCTGTGGGCTGCCTACCAGCACTGCCTCTTTCCATGTGTTGCCTGTAGCAGAAGCACTCCCCAGAAGGTCCTGATACTATTAATTTCTCCTCAAGAGAAATTAAAAAGTCCTAAAACCTTTCCTTAACTCTAATCCTTTTGTTGTCTTTCTGTCACTCAGCTCACTTTCTGTGTGATTTTTAAGCTAGAGCTGACCAGAGTTGAAAGTAGTTTATAATGAAAACATGCTCCACTGGTTTATTTAATGACATTAGGTTACAGAGACCATAGAGCATACGTCTTATTTTCACTGATGATCAGAACTGCAAAACCAAATTAAAAAAAAGTCTACCTGAAGCAGTCATACCATTTTTCCCCTTGTGCTGCAGCTAGGCTATTAACAACCTAGAAATCTGCCCTTTCCTGTATCTCAACTGATTTGAAATATGGTGGAAAACAAGCTTCCAGTATCGCTAATTGTGCATAACATTTTAACAGCTGCTGTGTTTCATCATAAATCTATGTATTTGGGGGAAGAAGCTAAGAGTTGGTGTGTGCAGTGAAATCACAAAAGCTCTGGGTTTTTAAAATATTGTCAGGGTTACAGGAGTGATATGTGCCAAGAAGCTACCATGGCTTTAAAAAGTTAATTTGCAAAGCAGTTTTTCAGTTTTGCTTTCAAGAAGTTGCTGTGCAAACTACAGAGAGGACGATCTGCTTCTGCCAGACCTGCTCATCCAAACCAAGCAGCCATCAATCCATGTCAGAGCCAAGGTGGAAATGTGCAACCCCCACGGCAGTGGCCAGCTAAGGGAAAGGGCTAGAGACAGCCTGGCTGTAGTGGGAGGAAGCATGGGTCCCCAGCACCACGCACCAGTCTCCAGCTTGGCCAGACTTGAGAGGCTTTCTGCTTTCCTTCTCTAGCCTTGCTGACTACAGTGGGACTATGCTAGCCTTCACCTTGCACATTTGCTGCACATGGGCAGTGATACTTACCTGCCATGGATATTTTATAGAGACAAAACACTGATTCCTGTCCTTCCTGAGTCAGTCAGTAGATCTTCCATGATAAGTCCTGAGCATCCAGCATGCATGGTGCATGCTGAAAAGGAAAACCAGGATTCGTTAAGTTTATTTGCTCTTGTATTACCCTAAGGCAGTACAGCAGAGAATCAGTCCCTTTCTAAACCATGCTGGAGGTAGGAATGTAATTACCATTGCCTTCAGTGCTGAAAAGCTTCTGAAAGCTCTTCCATTTTTGGGAACAATGGTCTGTGAATCTCTCTAGACTGAAGATTAATGCACCTCCTTCTGCATCCCCGTCACTTGATTCAGTCATCTCTCTCTCCTGGAATGCGTATGTTTGCCACTGTAAGCACACCAGAACTCCAGGAGCAGGCAGCCCTTGCCTGGCACAGGCTGCAGAGGCACCTCTAGTATGTGTAAACTTCCGGAGATGACTTGCTCAAAACTGTTCACTTTGGAGATAAAGCTAAGATTTTTTTCTTAGAAATCTGACTGGGTGACCTATTTTATCTTTGTCTGAGGAAATCTCAGAGTTAAGTGGGGCTTGAGCTTTGTGGTGGCTGCAAAAGTACACATTTTAATGCATAAGAAAACTGATTTTCTTGGTGACTGATTTTCTCAGAAAAATTCAAGGCAAAACCCATAAAATCCTCAGTATTTTGTGCATCTGATCACATTATCACACTGCTCATCTGCAAATCTCATTTTGATCAGCTTATATTGTCTTTTTCAGTATCTTGCTGCTGACATCTGCTTCACATGGATTTGGTCTCTAATAGCCTTCTTGTGCTGTCCTTCAGAGTTTTTATTTCATAGAATCATAGCATAGTTTGCACTGGAAGAAACCTTAAAGATCACCTAGTTCCAAGCCCACTGCCGTGGACAGCAACACCTTCCACCAGCTGACGTTGCTCAGAGCTCCATCCAACTTGTCCTCGAACACTTCCAGGGATGGGGCATCCACAGCTTCTCTGGGCAACCTGTTCCAGAGCCTCACAACTCTCACAGTAAAGAATTTCTTCCTAATACCTAATCTAAACCTACCCTCCCTGTCCTGTTACTGCATGCCCTTGGAAACAGTCTCTCTCCATCTTCCTTGTAGGCTCTCTTCAGGCACTGGAAGGCCAAATCAAGTCACCCCAAAGCCTTCTCTTCTCCAGGCTGAACTATCCCAATTCTCTTACCTTTTCCTCAAAGAAGAGGTGCCAAAATGTTCATTAACACAATTGCCTTCTGTCTGAGCAGTTATGCTTTATGACTAGAAAGAATAAAATTAACATTTTTTTCTTGAAACGCTATTTATTACATGTTAAAGAAGGCTGTAACCATGTGGGAGGTGTGTTATTTCTGAACAAAATGGCTGCAGCTCTGTGCTTGGGTCAAAAAGCTTGGGAACAGACAGGCATCGAAAGCTTCACAGCATTCCTGGGCACCCCACAGGTGTCTGACATGTAAATGACAGTATAATTCTGTCCATGAGAGACAGAAGAAATAACACTACTGCTAATTTTCTCTACATGAAGCCAGGTAATTGACTGGATTAAAAAAAAGTTGTGCACAGTACAGTAAAGGCAATTTGCTGTGTAACTGATATTTATTTTATAGGGCATCTCATATGTATGAGAGAAACTAGGGGAATTTGGTTTCTGTTTTATGTATAAATGATCTCTTAGGAAGAGGCCCACAAAGAGAAATCTGTCTCAGGATTAAATGAAATGTCTCATATGGAAAATCTGACCCTCTCACATAGTGTTTGTTTCTGCCCTACCATACTCTGTGATCTGCAGTGTCTTCTCTCAGGCATTGCTCCCAGGGATGCAAACCTGCCCAGCACAGTGGTAAATAAGTAAGTTTTTGAATTTTCAGACATGACAACCTACTTTCAGCTGCTTGACCTAGCACAGAGAAAGGAAAATGCAGAGTGCAAAATTCAGCATCCCAGAACTGCTTCTTACCTAATTTTTCACACTCTTCCTCTGTGTGCAAATAAAACACAGTAGTCCTGTAACCAGCAGAAGTCTGCAGATAGCAGCCAATGTTCCTGCTCAAGGCAGTGAGCTTAATCATGAGCTGTCTCTTCATTAGGTGGAATTCTCTCTTTCAGTTGAATTAAGCCTTCTGCATCAGCACAGGCCCAGTACAGTGTCATCACCTAACGCCTGTGCTGGTGTAGATGGTGTCCTGCTGGTTCTGATGGCCACTGGGAGCAAAGTGATTGCTCTGCAGGCTGCTCTGGCATCCCAAGCTGAGAGGCCCACACAGCTCTCAAACCCATGTGGCTCCTAGACTCCTAAGTAGCACCTAAAATAATTTTCTCCAGTTTTTTTTCCTTTTGCTTTGCCCACAGTAAACTGCTTTTCCAGGTCACAGACAGCACCAGGAAGCTGTTGGGTTTGTGCAGGGTGCCTTGATCTTAACATTTTTCTTAGAAATGTCACTCTGTTTTCACTCTCATCATTTCTGCAGGTTTTTTCTTTTGGCAGACATTAGCAACTGTTTTATCTCATGCTCCTGTTCCTCCATGTCTTCCCGGAGAAAGGGTCTGTTACAGGAATTTTCTCACCCGAAAGAATTGTACCCTTGTAAGAACAAGCAGTAAAGTTTTCACGGTGCAGAATTTTGCATAGGATATTACTGGGAGATTTGAAGCCTGCTTTGCTTATTACCATGAGATTGCATTTGGGCTGATCAAACTCACTTTTTTCATTTTCCAAAGGAAAATATTTCATTTTTACTCTGAGCATGATTTTCCAGTGTATTGGTTTGTTCCACAGCAGATCTGCTTCTTATATCAATTTTGCTCTAAATGCTGTGGAAGAAGCTTGTGGAAGCATCTTTTGCTCTACTGTTTCTCTGATTTCAGTGTAACCTTTTACTCCCCTTTTGCGAGTCATGGTGTCCTTCACATTTTCAAAGTACTGATTCAGATCAAAACTTTGGAATCATCCGTAATGCTTTTGCTCAGTCCTTGGAGATATGCTGTGGGTTTTTTTGGTCATATGAACATAGATCTTGACAGATAGGTCACCAACCAATTTTTCAGAGGTTTATACTTCTATTTTATTAAGTACACTTACAGTGACAGTTTGGTCTGATGACCCTTTTTCTGAGATGTGATTAAACCCAGTTGGTTTTGCATTTGCATTTTGCATTTTATATTTGTTTGCATTTTATGTTGCTCAGTTGTACCTTTTACTCCTATTTCTTCTGAGAACTGACCTGACTTGAACATAGCTTATGGATGGTCATAAATTGCAAATCTTAGCAAATTTGCTATTTGACACAAAACTGTCTCCTCACTCTTCTGAAAATCACTTCTTTGCCTCAGGTCTTGCAAACTATCAACTCTATTAACGCCTTGCACTTACCTGGTGTCTCTGCCTGTCTCTCATTCCGAGACACTGTATATCACTTACCCTAATACTCGGTATGTTTACAGTGCCCGCAGGAATGAAAAAGCAGAAGACCTCGTAAACTAAATAGTCTCCTAATTAACACATTTAATCTAAGACACCCCAGCAACTTAGCTCGAGGGGGAGAAAGGAGGAGAAATGTGCTATCCTTGAGAACACTCTTCCTGTGCTTATCTTGAAGGCACAATTATACACCTCTGGAAGGCTGCTCTAACCTACACCCCTAGCCCTCTGCAGCAGTTGGAAGAGTGTCTTGCTGTACTTATATCCCTTTCAGCCACAGCTCCTTCCCTTTTACACTGCGCTTTGTTGCTTTCTTTTCAGCCATTTAAGACCAAGTGCTATTGTCCTCTGCTGCTGCTGCTGAAGCACAGCAAGACTTTGAAACAGTCTCCATGACAATCAGAGATATGCAGTCTGGATCCTAATGGGGGTGATACATGACTGTGATTGTATCCTGCGGAGCAAGGTACGTATATGCAGCTGCTGGAAGATGTGGGTTAAAAACTGCTGGTTCCTCCCTCCTTTTACGACCATGCATGGTGCTACGGAGAAACCTCTTTGCTCTGTGCTGCCACAATATCTCCTCTTCTGGAGATGTTCCCCAGGGGCTGATTTTATCTGGTGTGAGGTTTAGAAAGGGATGAGAAATATTAATGGATGAATGATTATAATGCCTTAGAAAATGGAGCTGAAAGTGCAGTGCATAGAGATCAAAATGAAACACAGTGTCTGGCTGTGAGATTTTGAATTATATCAAAAGGGAGTTTATTCCTGCCTTTTAACTTCTTGTTACCTGCAGAGCTGAATTCTTAAAACATCAGTTCCTGCCCATTATGGCAGTATGCTGTGCTCTGTCCAGTGTCTTAATGTAAAATGAAGTTTTAAAATACAAAAAGATGTGCTAGTTTTAGGTACATCAGCCGTTCATACAGAACAAAATATTAAAATGCTATGATTTATAAAGTACTGGATGACAGTAGACTGTTCTTTTTTCTTGGCCCTAAGATATACTAATAAGGACAAATGCTGTGGAATGAAAATGAACATGAATTCTCTCTGATGAAGAGGATGTACCCTGTTTTCTGATTGTCTATGCTGATGTCTTTGCCCATTGTTAAAATGTGATAAAAAAAGTTTTATGCTGATGCTGCTGTAGTTACCATAAAATTCCCTCTTCGTGGCAAACTTCGGTCACATTACTTTGATATTCTTTTATTACCAGGTTCTTTGTATCACATTTGAACCAAGAAACATAACCAAAAGGTATCCTGAATACTGAAATACTAGATATTTGTGTGTGTTTTTAATGGACCATGTGCAAACAGCCACATAAAGTTAGTGAAGGTGAGAACTGTATAGCATGACATATGGTGAATAAAATTGATAATATTGGAACAGTAATGAGAGCTATGTGATGCTTATGTATCTATTAATATCTGTATCCACATACACCCCCATGTATTCTAAATATATGCACAGTAGCTCTAACTTTCAGCAAGTAAAATGAGAATTCATAATGCAGTAGAATGGAAAGAGCATGAAAATGAAAACAAAGGCAAAGCCACAATAAAACTGAAGCAGTCAGGAGGAACAAAAGAAAAAAGATACCTATTAAAATTCCTTCTATAAAAGGAGGATTGTGGATGTAGGGAGCTATTTCCAGTGAGAAAATGTTTGAGAGAAGATTCTTGGGGTTTTTTTGCAGCAGAGATCTTTGACCTTTCATCTGTACTGTGACCATAAAGGCTGTGTCTTAAGAGAGAGGGAGTAAGATATGACAATGTTTGGGTATTTTAGAATGAACAAAAAGCATTTTCTTCATTTTTCTTAACATGACCTACCAATGGTAGTCCTAACCCTTTAGAAAATTCTCTATGTCTGCTTTAACCTTGGCTCCATCTAGATGCTTTGGTCATCTTTTCTAGTGTGTCAGCCTTTATGTTTACTGACTTGTGCCAAGCACTCCATAGGCTTCCTCTTTATGGACAATTTCTCTTTTACCCCAGCACATTCTCTGACAGATTTTAATACCATTCTGAGGTTTCACCCATTTCTTTTCACCAGACTCCCATTCCTTATTTTATCAGGAACACAATTTAACCTCCAAATTCTGCATCTTCTTTCATGCTAGAAATAGGCTTGGAGAGAATCTCAATTAGGTCTACATGAGAAATATCCAGACAAATCTCTTGAGATCTCAAAATAATACCAGTGCAGAAATCATTCTAAGTGCTATGTTGCTAGGAGGGAAATAGGTCCTGTGGAAATACGTCCTGACGGGAGTGAGGTCTGACCTCCATGTTATAAGATAGTATCTCAAACAAAGAATATGCACTTCTGGCTCAACGCCAAGAGCGACCTGATTGGGAACAAGGCCAGGGCAATCAGAGCAAGAACCGGGACACTGAGAACTGAGCCCAAGGTACAACCAAAAGAGTAAGGGAAATAAGAAGACTCAGCACATCGAGTCTGGCATGGATCTCTAGCCAAGCCCAGGCTATGTGGCTGTTTGTCTGTTACACCTGTCATGAAATCAGTCCAGAGATAAAAGTCCTCTGGGTCTCTCTTGCAAACCTGTTCTTATTGACTTTTTGTTCCTGTTGCTGCCTCTATTTCTATTCTTTCCTTGCTTGCTAATTGCACCTTTTCAATGTTAATATCACATACTTGCTCACTGCTCAATCTATGCATTTCTAATTTAATCAGCACCAGCTCCTCTTAGTGCTCTTACTTGTGCTATGGTTCTTTAAACTCCCCTGTAGTCTGTGAAAATCTCACTAGAAATGAAGCAATATTCCCCACACATTTCATCTCAGTCTTGCAGAGAATTATTCTTGCTTCTCTGTGCTGCTGCATCTTTGCATACGCACACACAAACTGCATTGACCTTTTCTACTACCATATTTCTTAGACGCTTGAAAGTAGCTTGCTGGGTTTTATCCTCTTAGTCCTTATGATGTTTCTGTCATCAAAGAACCTTCCTCTAATAGAAATCATCTTCCAAGCTAATTTTCCTTTCTCTAGTGCTTGACCTTTACGGTATTTTTCCAAGGTGATTCTTGTTCTGTTACTTTTGACCTGTGTTACTAATTACTCTAATCCCTCTGTCCCATGTCTTTGGCCTCTCTGGTTTTTTTGTCTCTTCTCAATTTAGCATAACACCTATGAATTTTATTAATATGTTGTTTACTCCTCTTTCTAGCTCATTTCAACTCAGATTATTTTGTAATTCTGTGATTACTGGAAGTGTTAAATCAGGCAAGACCAAAGACTGATCCTTAAATATTTACCTGTCCTCCCTATAAACTGGTGTTCTTCTCTTTGTCTATTAGCCTTGTTTTGGTCCTTCATTCCAGACTTCAGACCAAAGGAGATTTTTTTTGCACAAGCAGGTTCAGCTGAGCTTTTTAAGGATGTTTTTGGGAAACACAGGAGGCAATCTTCCATTCTTATGCTCTCCAGTTTTACGTCAGTGTAGCTGCCTGGCTTTGAGGCAGAGAATTATCAGACCAATTGTTTAAAAAAAAAAATGGCTTAAATCCAAGAGTATTACATTTATTCTGTTCCACTCATCCACTGATTTGGTAATTCCATAAAAAAGTATTAGCTTTGTCAGGTAAGATCTATTCTTTATAAATCCTGCCTCTTATTGCTCATCATTGCATTATTCTCTGCAAATGAAGTGACTATTTCTTAAGAAGACTTTTTCTATTGTTTTTGTCTTTTCCCAGGGTTAGAAGCTAAATGTAACGCACTGTAATTAGTAGAGCTTTCTTCATTCTTTTATGAATGCTGAGACAGTGCCACATTTGCTTTTCTGTTCAGCATTGGCAGAAGGAGGACAGAAAAAGGCATATCTATCTCCTTCCCATCTTAGCACCTCCACACACCTGTGGTGTGTGATCCTAACCACTTGATGGTGCAGGAGATGTGGTGGAATGTGGCCATCACTGCTGCTTCTAAATCTCAAGACTTTGCAAGATAATTTATGATGAATGTCATAGTAGCTTTCAGAGAATCCAGGAAGAATGAGTTGTATCACGTGATTGTTTTCTTAGGTTTTTTTGTTTCGGTTTCTCTTGGCCAATTGATTTTTGTGAGAAAGTATTAAAGGTCCCCAAAGGATATGCCACCAGAGTGTGACTATCTTATGCCTATGTGCCTGTATCAGAAGATGATCAGGGTATACTTGGTTTAAACACTGCCAGAATTGTCCCTTCATTTCCTCCTGACTTATTCTGCAGCGGTTTCCAAGTTTGAACGGTAAATTGAGCAATGCTTCTGAAAGTACTTTGAATTTTATTTCCACAAGGGCAATACTACTGACCTTTCAGTTCCTCTGCTGTCCTGTGCATTTGGCCACTACCAAACATCAGCAAACGCAACCTCATTTTTGGTGTAAGATATTAGCCAGACATTTAAGAAAGTAAAGTTAGGTTGCCTTGAGGTAGGGAGGTGAAGTTATCTAAGGGGCACAGTTGACTTCCTCAACTGGTTTGAACTTCGGTGCATGAAGAAGACTTTTCTCCTCTCCTAAGAGAAATAAATATTAGAAGGCCTGGAGAGCAAGTTCATCCAGAGCTACATGTCCTAGAATCCTAGTGTTAGATATTATGGACTCATCTGTGTACTCACCTGAAAAATCAAGGTTTACTTTGAAAAACTAGTTTTTTAACTAATTCACTGACTTGCAGCATAAGTAACTTAGACATGTATTTTGTTGCTGTTCTTGCTCCACGGTGCTGAGCAGAGCTTTGCACTGGTGTCCACAGCTGTGAAAGCTGCAGCTGGGAAAGGACAAGGGTTTTGCTGGGCTTCTGGGGCTGTGAACATGTTGTGTTTTGGTTTGGGTTCTAGACATGGCAGATATTCTCTGAAGCATGGCTTCTCATTCACCTCACCATCCAACCAGGAAAACATTGTTGTATTCCTAAATTATATTTTCTTTCTAGTGTTCCACAAAATAAGAATTACAACAGCAAAAAAATGCAGTTAGCCACTACTGAGCTCACTGACAACTCCAGGCTGAGAAGCCACATTTAAAAGTGGCTTCATCTAGGATGGAGAAGGGGGTGGCTTTACTTCACATTATAAAGATTGATCATCCACAAGTAAATTTACATCTTGCTCAGTTGTACCCTCATGTGGGAAAGATGAGGTATACAACTAAGGAAAGAACCCACTGCAACAATATTCTCTAAATATACCACTGACCGTAAACCAAAGCAGAGTAGAACCTTGGATTTCAAAAATATTAGAAAATATCCCTTTTTTTGTGTCCATGGCCTTTCAAATTATGTATGTTCATTTCCACTTACACCTATATGTGTGTGTATATATATATACACATTTATACATATATATTTATATTTATCTGAACTGAGCTGATTACTAATTAGAATCAATACAATGTGTTGTCTGCCTCTCGTTCATTGTGTCTGCTTCCTTGTTCTGCAGTCAAACCCTAAATGCAAGCAAGTTCCTTCTTCCTGGGAAGTGTATGATCAAAGGAAGATCAAAGCAGAATCTGAGTTCAGGGTGTGTAATTTTTGGCTGATCAAACACAGATATGTTCCCCTGTGTTGAAACGAAGGTTGGAGGAAGTTAACTAACTGGCTATAACATTTCCTTTGCATTATCAACTGGCAGTTCAAAGGGCTCCTCCCAAATCAGAAATAAACTCTTTTTGCTACCATAGGGCATATTAACCACAGACATCCTTGCAAAATAATCTTACTGGCAAAATGTAGAGTCATACACAGGCCCTACCTCAGTCTGACAGTCTGCTTGGGAGCTTTTTCTGGCCCCTGTTTGTCCACTTAGAGGACATCCAGCTAAGTGGATTGTACTGCAGAGTAGAGGGCCAAACGCAAAAAGAGCAGAAGTTGCTTGCATTGCTTCTGTGTTTTTGCATGTATTGTTTTCTCTAGAGAGGTAGCTGGATCCTAACAAAAGCTGGGAAGGTGCAGATATCAGCGCTATGAACTATGCAGTGGGCAGATTATATGGCCCACACATTTGATATCATTCTAATCTCTGAAAGCTGAATTATTTGAAGACATGACATTTAACATCCCCCTGCTAATATCATTAGCATTAACTGTTACAGCCCTGGCTGTACTTGTTGTGCAAATAAGAATCTGATTCTTCTTTTGATCTTGCTAAGTTGCTTAGATCCCAACAGATGTCAGCAATCCTAGCAATATAAAACAATATGTATTTTATCATCAGGAAGAAATGCATTTTGGTCAGCAAATATATTGAAGTTTCAGCTTCCAAAGAGGTTATAAACAGCAGTGTATAAAACAGGATATGTTTTAAGATGAGTGTATAACAGCAGCTTATAAAATGAACGTTTGGAAATAACTTCCAAATTATACTCAGATGTAGAAACAAAATTGGTAAAAATATTTCAGGCTCCACAAATATGGCCACTGATTTAAACAACTAAGAAAACAGCTAGAGGACTGTGAGTTAATACAGAGCCTCCAGAAATTGCTTTAAATGTAGATAGCTGAGATCGCATGTCTACATGTGTAGGGGAATTCTTTAGGGAAAATCAGGCAGTATGGTCTCCTGCCATGGTTGTATTTCCCAGTAAATCCCATCAAACCTCTGAAATCTAATAGAGGCTGGTGACTAGAACAAGGACAGAAGGTTTCTGGTAAAATTACTATCACAACATGGACCAGAGTATTACCAGGTGAGTCAACATTAGTCCCAGAACAAGGAAGGTGAAAATTCTGTAGCAGGATACACAGTACATGGTCCTCAACTTAAGCTTGCTGGAAATGCAGATCTGAGCCGAGCTGGTGCTTGTCCAACCGTTTGTCTCTCTGGTGTATCTGGAGGTGGTGCTCAGACTCTGCTTTGCATGGCAGGTCTCACACTGAGAGGCGTGAAACCAAGTTTGTCTCCAGCAAGGTCAGACTTGGAGAGGCCAAAAAAGTGTCCCTCTGCCTCACTCTGCCATGGGGTATGGTCTGACTTGCCTCTCCATCATGAAGAAGATCCTGTTTTCAGTATATTCTCTGGGCATCCAAACTGTGTTCACTCAAAATGTTTCCCAAACAGTTTCCTTCAGACTTGGTGGGGGAGCAGGTGCAGAGAAGGAGGGTTCCTGTGCTATCCTGTTCTCTCTTACTGGGAGAAAGTAAGTGCTCACCTACAATAAGCAAAAACACGTAATCTAAGTAAATGTGTTTATCAACACACAGCGGACGTGTTCTGTAATTCCATTATAGACAATCACCTGACAATCTCTGACATTTGCAGACAGAAAAAGAAACAAACCTGTCCTGTTCCTGTCACCTCAGCATCACAGTCAAGCATAGACTTTGACACTTCAGAGAGAGATGTTTATTTGTGTCTTCCAGTACCCAAAGGTAAAAGATTCTACTAAGAAAGTGGTATGAGAAGAGTATATTTAAACCAAAGCAGAACAGAAGATTCATGCTGTCTGCTATGTGTGCTTCAATAAGCCTAAGGTGGTAAAAGTCTATGAAGACTGAAGGATTAGAAACACAGCCAGAGTAAAACAAAACTCCAAGAGGGCACTTTGGTACAGACCTTAAATTTCCCAATGGAAAGTGAGGAGACAGAATAGTTTGCTTATAAAATATAGGCACTAACCAAAAGTGATTGGGTCCTGCCACTTAATAAATTACCATTCATATTCTGAGGCTTCTTAAGTGTGTGGGTGCATGCTCTTAGCCCTTCCTGGCTGTAAGATAAAAAATGTGTTAACTTAAACCACCTTCACAGAACCAAAGCTGGTGCATGTTGGATTTCAGCTTAGCAATGAGCATGTGTATGCTCAGTAACAAGTGGTACCTGTTAGAGTGACATGAACTGTTCACAGATCTCAGATTATGCAGTGATAGGTGTCCTAGAAGCTGAAGACACAGAAAACTTCTGGGCTAAAAACTGTGTAGCTCTATTGATCTGATGCCAGCTGAAGACTGATTCTATTGCACTTAAAAGAACACATGTCTACTTTGGCTTCTAAAATTAAAAAACAAAATCAAAAGAAATTATAACTACAGAATCTTTTTCTGGCTTTTGTTCTAAGACTCAGCAAAGCTGGTGAGGGGCAAATATTGAACACTTGGACAGACGCAGTTTAGTTAGAGACTCTCAGCACAAGCAGAAAAGAAGAAGTTCAAACTTGGCCATGTTGGCTCATCTCGCCCAAGTGCGGAAAATGAGAATGGAACAGGGTGAATGTGTGGGCATGCTTCACAAGGACTTCTGGATAACTTTCAGTGCCCACTGAGAGAGTAATCTGTAAGGTTAACAAATGAACACTGATGATGAAATGCTCAGTTGGTTTGCTAACAGAAACCAGAGATGGCAAATGGGACAGAGGGGTAGAGAGAGACAGTGGGATAAGAGTGACAAGTGGCAATATGTTGAGCCTGTTCTGTTTCTGCTATATATAGGAGGTAGCGGTTATCTTACAGAAGGAAATGTAGAACAAGATGTGCAGATTTGGAGATGATGTGGAACTGACAACCTGAGAAATACCATCCAAAAAGGAAGTAAGTCGAAAATGCTGAGAAATCTGCCTCATGCGTAGGATATGAGGAATGAGCAGGCAGTGCAAACCAAAGATGGAGAAACCAGAATATGGTGGTGCGAACCGTGTTCATTTGCTCATTTGAAATCTTGATATTGTTGCAGGGCAATGACTCAGAAACCAGAGGGGGTCACCGAGGGAAGAAAGCCCAGGCCAGAACAGATCACCAGGACACATTGCAAAGAGCTAAAAATAGGAGAAATGCTTTAGTTTTCACACAATAAAGAAAGCTGCTAGATTTGAAGAATAAATGTGTGAACATTCTTGGAGTCCTTAGTCACTTATGCAGTAATATGCCAAATAGTTTTTCCGTGGTGGCAATGGTAATTAAAAGTGCAAGAGCACTACTGGAGGCTCAGTAGCCCCCCAGGTAGCTGGCATAGATACCCGACAAGAAGCTAAGAAGATATTTCAGCCAGCCACCATGGGAATCTGAAATTGTGTAGCTAATGCTTTCAATGCTTCTTCTTGAACTTTAGGACATTTCTCACCTACACCAAACCATATATAAAATACCATGTATGCACTGCTCAGCTGTAGAAATTCTCTTGAGTGCATATATGCCACTTACATTAATTGTGTTCCCCACATCCTGACTCCACTGTCTGGAAACCACAGACCTTATTCCCCTACAGCTCAAATCTGAAGTGTGTCCTAGGCTTCAGATACGAAATTTCCAGAATGGAGAGATCACCGCTGAAGTGTGTGTGAGATCCAGTGATGGACACATGACACATCCAGCCTACAGAGCTCTCCCATTCACATTACAGGGCCTCGGGATCAGGCACAGGGCCTGGAAACTCCTGGGGAGACTTAGCAGTGACACTGAAAAAGGATGGAAGCAGTCAGGCCAGCTGCCTGCTGAAGACGCTAGGAAGAATGTGAATGAAGGTTGAAGCAAAAAGAATATGAAGAAAGTGAATGAAGCTTGAAGCAAGACGAGTATTAATGACTGAGCTGTGGTAAGGCAAAAGGAGAGCACCAGCCTGGATAGAAAGAACAGGCAGTGAATCTTCTGTAAGGCTTTTTTTCATAAAATATTGACTATGCTCATTTGGATGCTGCCCAGCCACCCTCACAAATGAACACTCTCCATTGATACTCACACTTCCATGCCTCCTACTCAGCTTTCCTCAGGAGTGTCATGGCAAAACGAGGCTGAAAAATAGGAAATCTACAATTTTCTGAGCTGAGAAGAGCAGTGCCAGGATCAATACAGCATGAAATAACCATTGGACACGGCCTAACCACAGTCTCTAAAGCCTTCACTGCAACTCTTTGTGGTTTCGGATCATCTCTGGAAGCGAAGAAACAATTTCCTTCTTATTGCAAGCAATGCCCATCAAAGTTATTTTAATGTAGAAAAACAACAGTGGCAAAGGGGTTCTGAGGAGAAAATGATGTGAACCCTTATTGTGAGTACAAATAAGGGAATTGTTGCTCTTATCACTGTGGATTTGGGGTCCTCACATGTTCCCACAGTCCTCAGTGTTCCATGGGCAAAAATCCTGGCATTGTGTTTAGTACAACAGCACAAATGGCTCTTTTCCATCCACAGAAGTTTTGTGTTTTACATTTCATGTTTTATGTCAGTTCTGTCTGAGTTTATCCCACTTGCTGTCCTCAGAAATCTCTCCCAAGATCCTGCTCCCCAGTAATGTGACTAACAAATCAGAGATGCACCATACTTCTGCTCAAGTAAGACCAGAAAAACAACCCTCATGCATGCAATACCTAGGCTGTTGCTGAGAACGGTGCTGAGCATTTCATATAGATGTTCAGGAAAGACTAAAAGGCAGCTACAGAATAGAATCTTCATGAAATGCATTTCATCCCAATCTTTCTTACTCAGTGACACATGATCATTGCCCGATAGCATTTGGATTTTTTCAATTTTTTTTTAAGAGGAAAGCTGCAGCATTCTATGTTTTTTCTCTTCTACAGAAATGTGAGCATTTTTTTGGACTCTTTGTCACAAAATGAACTCTTTCAGCAGTGAGAAATCTTGCAACACTAAGTGACATGCTTGCTGCCCATCCTATTCTTTCTTCCCTGTAACTCTTCTTGGGACCCCGTGGTTATTGCTTTCACCAGCTAACTGTTCTCCAACTCTGAAATACTAAATAACAAAATGGAGATATGAAATGAGGAGGATGCCACTCCAGAGGCCTGGCTAAACAGAGATAAGTGGGGCAATGAAAGCTAACATGGCAGGGCAGCTAGATTGGATGCAAAATATTTACAGCTTTATAAGCTCTTCTAGGTTTGCAATGGCCTACCAATTTATGCTGGAAACATTGTCTTTATGCTCCATATGTACATTGCAAATGCTGCAGTCCAGGGGCTGCTCTTCTTCTGCCACTGACCCTTTCCACGGCCTTAGCTAAATCGCTTCACCTTGTTGGTTCTTTAATCAAACTCTGCTCTTGTAAAGTGTGATTCCTCTTTAATGTCTCAGTATCATGACATTGACTTGATGGGGACTCCTAATGTTGTAACCTAATTAATGAAAATAAAACATAACTAGCTGAGAAGAATCAAACCATTTACTTACAGCCTTTACTTAGAATGTTTTTCATTTCATGATGGTCTGAGAGATTTCCATGTTTTGGGGGGAAATAGAAATGGATTTGCAGCGTTATGCACTGCAATATCTTTCAGAAAAATGTATACTTAAAAATACCTCTTTAGTATCACTTCGTGTTCCTGTAGTCTGCCAGCCTTACACAAATCTAGTCCTGTACAATTTTTTCCTGAAAAACAAGCTATTAAAAAATGGTTTTGCTGCTCCTCTGCACTAATCATTTGTTTGCACACCAAGATTACTTACAGACTGTTCTTTTTTTTAGCTGATTTCATTTGTTAAAACATCTAATTGATTATATAAGAAAAAGAGACCAGTGTACCTTAGCAGATGCCTTTGACTTCTTCGACAGAGTGATACTGTGCTGTGCTCCACAAAGTTCTATAATCTATACATTTGCTT
The DNA here is from genome assembly GCA_013397755.1 of Cnemophilus loriae. NCBI lineage: Eukaryota > Metazoa > Chordata > Aves > Passeriformes > Corvidae > Cnemophilus > Cnemophilus loriae. Next base: position 1,998,881 of record VZTF01002837.1, on the reverse strand, counting down.
CTCATCATTATTCTAACTTTTGTTGCATATATTATCTTTCCAAAGCTACTGTTTGATTTGCCTTTCAGCATGGGAGACTTCACCTTTCCGAAGTATCTTATCCATATTTTTACTAGGTTTCTGTTCAAATGCAACCCATTATTTTCAAAGGCTTTCAACAACAGAAGAATATCATTGTGCTCAGAGCAGATGTCTGAACTGGTCAGGAAAATGATTGTTGGGGTTGTGTTTGACCCTTTTCAGAGACTTTGGCAGCATGGATTTATAGTATGAGAAAATCTCCAAGCTCACCTATGCCTCAGGCACTCAGCATTCACTAAGGCACTGAACCTCTTCTCCTTGTTCATGTGCTCATGTTCTCCTGTCTTTCATATAAATGCATTGTTACATATATCTACAAAGAAGAGAATACAACAAGACAAGCTATAGCCAGAAGTCACAGTGATGAGATTATTTTGAGCTGCCTTTAAAGTTTCTCGTGTTAATGACTGGCAAATAGTTAGGTCCTCTTAAAAGCCTGCCTTCAATACAGTGTAATGGCAGCTGTGAAACATAATTTCCCAAATAAGCTCTTAAAAGAGAGGACTCATGGTATCTCAGATATACAGAGTTCACCTATCTTTACTTCTGAAAGCCCAAAGAATGTACCAATTGTGCAAGCTTGCAGTCCCTTGTTAATTATAATCTGTGTTTATATAGCAGCTTTATCTCAAAGCTCTTTTCAAACATTAAGACTCCTAGCACTTCTTTTATGCAGGCATTATTATCCCTGTCATTATCATTATCTCATCTTCCATTTTATAGGTGGTAAATGAGCAAAATCACACTGTGAGTCAGTAGCTGAATTGGGAATAGAATATTGTAGTCCTGACTTTGTCCCTTGCTTTAATTACTCACTAACATGATTATTATTTGTGAGTTGAAGTGATTTTGTTCAGTGTAAGATCTCAGCAAATAAGCATGATCCTTTTGATTTGCGAGATTTTTGTTTGTATAACTTTCATGCTGATATTTTTCAGCTGTTGGTCTTGGTTTAAGTAGCTAATAAGAGATGCTGTCATCTTCCAATTAAATACATATCAATAAATTTTAATATTACACAATTTGCATAATAGACTGGAACAGCTCAAATGAAGCTTAGTCTATCAAGCAATGAAGTATTTAGGTATTGATGTTGTGTCCTAATCTAGTCATAGTAAAAACCATGATGGAAATCTATGGAGAAATGTACTTTTCTAAAGTAGCTGGGTTTTAAATGACAGTTGTTATTAATTAGTCTTTTCTTTTAATATGAAAATATCATATACAATTACTAAATTAAGTTAAAGCCACTCGTCTATTTTTTTTTTTTTTTAATCAGAACAAATTTTAGTTGGTATGAAGCACACAAATGTGTTCAGTTGAAACTAGACAGTTAAGTCAATTTTCTCCTTTTCCAGGACTGTTTCAATCTGGAAAGGCAATCTAACCACCATTTCAATGGCTCAAACATAGGTAGCTTAGCTTCAAAACATCTCACTGACAGCATCCCACTCCTTCGTTTCTCTGTCATCAAATGTCATAAGAAATAGAACAAAAAATAAACATTGTCATGAGTGGTTACTCAGAAGACCACAAGGTGCAGTCCTGTGAGAAACTGAAGACGCCCTGAGAAGTGAAAGCATGGTCCTTCCATAAAAGAACTGTAAGACTCTCACTATTACAACATGATTGTTTAGAAATAGTGGATTGCTCTTTTTCTTCCTTGTTCGTTATCCTTCTCCTTTTCCTCTTCCTTCTTTTAAACAACAATTTTCAGGATATCTTTGTCATTCCTTTAACTACACTGTAAAAGTCTTGTCCTCTGTCAGTGATCTGCTTGCCTACAGGTGCAAAACTTGGTTCTTGGTGAATTATTGTAGAAATCCATACTGCCTTAAAGGTCTATCTTTCCAAGGAAATAGATCCCTCAAATAAAAGTACAAAGCCCACTTTACTCCCTTCTACTTGCCCCAATTATAAAACAAAAAATGCTTGTTGGTGTCAACAAGCAAGATCTCTTTCAAGGTGATTTGAATGCTATATTTTGTGGATACAGCAGTCATGTACACATGACTTTATACATCTTTATACATCTTTATACATCTTTATACATCTGACAACTGTGGAGAAGAAAACCTAGTTGTGCAATTCGTTTCACAATTTTCTGTACTAACAAAGTTGCAATTCCAAACATTTGTTGCCATGTCAGCACTTTACAGTCTGATCTTTAATCCATTCTTCTTTAATGACCTATTCATTTGCTCATAAACCAGATCTCCAGGTCTCCCAATCATTTTATTAGACAAGTTACAGTGTATCCCTTCCCTTCCCTTCCCTTCCCTTCCCTTCCCTTCCCTTCCCAGACTTCCCAAGACTTCCCAAGACTTCCCAAGACTTCACATAATACAGCTTCTTGTCCTACCTCAGATGTGTTTCCACATTTCCCCTCATTATGAAGACATCCTGTTCTCCTAGTAGCTGTTCCTGACAGGTCATGCCATACTTTAACATGTACTTTGTGGTAAATGTCCAACTGTTTCTCAGACTTGTGGAGTAAATATGACAGACATAGGATTGAAAGTGGCAGATGATACCTGTCTACCTATCTGAGAAATACCATAACATCTCTCTGTTTTTTCATGCTATCACAGTTTTTGGAGTCTTTAAACGTGTACTCTTGTAAGAATTATTACATACTTCTCTTAACTAGAGCAGCTGAAACCACATGTAGCACTATATCTGTAGAGGCCTGCGACTGAAATGACAAATGATATTTTTATGTTGTATCATTGTCAGTTATGTAATTCCAATTTCTTGAAATCTTTCTTCTCACTATTATATGTTGCTCCCCAAATAATAGCTATTTATGATTGTCACTTCTACACTGTACCTCCTATGTTCCACCTGCAATTCTTAGTTCTCTAAAATGCATTCTTCTATAAAACTGTTATTTTTTGCCAATTTTCCCCCATTCTGTAAACTCAGTCTTCCCTGTTCTGTTAATTCCGTCTTCCCTTTGCTTTCCAAGCTTTCCCTTTCTACATTGATGCTACTCCAGCGTGACCCACAAAGGTGGTGAGAGGTAGATTAGCTAAACTTTACTCCTGGGCTCCTCAAGGCACGGAGAAATGTTTGTATCATAGCAGTGATTTAGAGACCTAATTTTAACTGCTGAAGTGTGAAGGTCAGAAGAAGTAGGAAACAGGATTCCTTGGCGTAGTCTTACCTAAGCATGCAAAGAAAAGTTATGGTATCAATACTTTCTTTGAGTGCAAAACAGCTAATCAGCCTCCTGTTATCATCCAAGGACATTACTACATCCAAACATGTTCCTGTAGAGCTTTTAAAAAACTGGCCAATTTTGTTGAGTGTTTATTGCATTGATATTTTCTCCTTATTTCCAGATGCTGCAGTTGGTTTTATTTTATTTTGGAGAGAGTTTTATGTTCTCTCAGAGCATCCCTTGATAAAAATCAGATCATTCAGTTGCTCTCCCAAAGTGTTTTCAGTCTGATTTCAGACATGACATGGCAAAGAGCATAATAAAACTTAGCAGAAAGATACAGAGAACCAAAGAGCCCAGTAATAAGAGATTGCATGGTTCTCCAGTAGAATCTAATACTGGTGAAGCAAGTTTAAAATGAAATCACAGTAAACAACTGCTTTCTTGCTGATTATCACTGGTAAAATAAGCACTTCTGAAACAATGTTATTTTTGTACAAAAGGATTATTCACAAGCACATCCTACATGGTACCAGGTAAATGCCAGGAATAATGAAGGGAAAACCTTGAGCTCGTTTGTCTGTCAGAGCCTCTTCTGTTTTAAAAGCTGATCATACAGCTCAGAAGATGAAGGGCTCTTGCCATGGAAGAGACTGTCAGATCTGCAGCTTGGGCAGCTCCGTTTTCCACGAGTTTTGGGAAGGAGGGAAACAAGTGCCTGTGAGGGGCTGTTGCTGCAAGGTGCTTGATCCAATCCAACAGGCAATTAATGACATACTTAGTTTTACCTTTCCTGTGAGCAGGTGCTTCTATCCTGGGTTGGATTTGACTACAGGGCACAGCACCTCATAGAAGAAAACCTTCACATTTCTGGTCCTAGTTTAGAAAATATGGGCATAAAGAAGTTTTGTGCTTATGAAGTTTTGGGATGATACTCTAACTAAAAATGAATACTGTCACCCCCACCCCAAACTACAGCCTCAGAAGAAAAAAGTTGAAGTGCTATAAAGCTAGTAAAAATTAGTTTTATTTTTAAATAAAATTTCTAAACTTAATTCAAATTTCTCTAAGAGAAGTGGTTAAAATCCTGGGTACAAGCAGGGTGACAGACAAATTGAAAGAACAAGGCTGTTCACAAAGGCTTTCAGCTATGTGACAATGCAAGAAAAATGCATTTCCAGTAGCTGGTATCAGGATTTATTCTACTATTGCAATAGTGGAAAAGTGGGGATAAAACCAAGGTCCCTTGGATGTTCAGGGCCCAGGAGATAACAGCAGAGCAGAATAATAATGAGTGCTGCTAACTTCCTTCATCACACAGTAGTTGATAAAAAAAAAAAAAATTATAAAAGGCCCTGGGCAAAATTTGAGCTATGTACTTTGCTGATGAACAGCACAGTGAGCTGGAGTTGACTGAGCATGGATTTTTTCTACTAGAGCTAGAGGTAAATGGCTTTGTCATCCATTACACTTTCCCAGCTTTCTTAGATTTCCTACCTGGAACACAGCCAGGACATTACGGGGAGCGGGAGGGTTGTTATGTGCATGGAATGAACAAGAAAATCTCCTGTCTCAGGCTGACACATGTGCTGCCTGGAGCTGAAAGACCCAAATTCAAGTCCCTTCTCTTCCAGCCTCCTGCCTGCAGACAGCAGCTGCCAGACTGTTATCCTAAGTGTTCCTTTCCATAGTGTTGCTGCTCTACTTTGTGTAAATATGCAGATGGATCACATGAGCATATGTGAGGACTACTCTGTCTCTGGCCCATGGGGTGACCTATGGAAAGTGTGGTTGTTTCTTTCTCTCACTTGGAAGTTTCCCCCTTATCACGCACTGGTGGGATGGGAGAGTGCCCTGGGTCACACAAAAGGGGTGCAGGTTGAGGCTGCACGAGCCCACCATCTTCCAGGGCTGGATCTGACCCTGTCACAGAGTTTGACTGAACAAGTGCTTTTATTCCACGTCAAAAGCTGTGGTGACTGTTATGCGGAATCAGCTCTGAAATGCATTTAAACTGTGTTAGGGAAAGCACGTGAGGGTCTACTAACATGAAATCAGATTTAAATTGTGGATCATTACACTTAAACCTCACTCCAGTCTAACTAAGTGGTAAAAATTTATTTTTTCTCTCTCAGTGATACCCACTGGTACAGTTAGTTGCTGTTTCGCCAACCACTAGCCATGTTGTCTATTTTAAAATATAATCAAATTCTGCTCCTCCAAATTCCCTGAAAACTCTGTAAACTATTCAGAAAAGCAAAAAGATTAAGTGTGGAAGGTCATTACTCTGATCCTGCCTTTCTAAAATGTATTGGCTAATGAATAAAGTAAATAGCATTTTTAGTGTATAGTTACAGTTAAATTCTGTCCTTCTTTCCTCCCTTTGCAATAATTTTACCCAGATACACTTTGCTTTAGTAGATGTACACATATGCAGCTTTAGAATTCTGATGTTACAATTAAGATCTGTGTACTTGGTCACGCAAGCTCAAGGTTGTCTACTTATTTCTTCATAGTCTGGACTTATGTTCTACTCCTAGTACCATTTAACACCCTGTTGAATTCAGCAAAAGCCTAGTAACCTTCCTCGGTCGGCATCACATGCATCCTTTTTTTTCTTTTTTAAATTTTCACCATCACATGTGGGAGGTTTCTTCTTTACCAGAACAAGAAAAGAGTATTTTTCAAAAGTAAGAATAGAAAATGAATATGTAAAATTGTCCTTTAGCTTCATAAAGAATCCTCTCCTGAAACTGAAATAACTGTGAGTCCATATCATCCAGACTACCTTCTTCTAGAAGGTGTGGTGGAAAGAAAGAAAAAGAATATCTGCTTCTGAGCTGGGTAGCCTGGGAAGCAGAATTGTCAGCCATAGTAAAGTTATTCCAGCTCAGAACCTCTGAAGGACACTTCTAGCATCTTTGCAGGATCTTAGCTGACCTACCAGTGCATATAAAACAAAAAATTATTTTATTTTGGTTGTAAAATCCATTCTATCTACAGTACTACGTGTTCAAACCATATTTAAATTACTAGGTTTCACCTATTGTAGCGGGAGTATGTAAAGTCCTGAAAGACTTCTACACAGATGGCCTTAATCCCATGGGGAGATAGCAGATTAATACCAGGGTTATTGGCATTCATGGAGTGCTTGGTCTGGCTGGCAAATGATGACATCAATCTTGGTGAAAAAGGGATCATGCATTATTCTATATGCAATCAAGTGCTAAATTTAAACACTTGTGGGACAATAAATTTTTTTGCAAGAAGGGTCATTAATAGGCAAGGGCCTGAACCATCAAACCCTTACTTACATGAACAGCCTTTGCTCACAGAAGTTACCTCATCAGGCAACTGCCTGAGTGAAAAAAGGGCCTTGTAATACAAGGATTGAGGAATTAGTACCTGGAAGAACAACTTTCTTAATTATAGACTGAAAAAAATCCATGTACGAAAGTCCATTTGTGGGATTTGGAGGTATGTATGCTGTCTGCTTCTTCACAAGGGGAATCAAGAGAAAACTGGGAGTTGTCAAGGTTCTAATGAGTACAAACCTTGTTGTAAAATTCAAAAGCTATCCCCTTAATATAATGTCCTCTATCACATAGTGACCAATCCTACTTGAGCAAGAAACTTAATCCCCATAAATGTCATACTGTTTATATAGTATGGTTGAATGCACTATAACTAATGGCCAATTTATTCTTGAAAGAGGGTACTCTTGAAGATATCCTGTCCTTTATTCTCATGCCAGACAAAGTAAGGGTTTTTCATGACCACATTATCTATTTTTTAAATTTATATATTCAAATATAACAGTTAATCAAAGCAAAGGAATGATGCACAAGAACAACACAGATTTTTTTTTCTCCCTGATTTCTGAAATTCCCTGTATTCTGCTCATGGGTATTTGAATCCATTTGGTTGGCTCACAGCCAGCATGAACCAAAATGCCAAAGTATGTGTAATCACAGCAGAGTTACTTCCCTTTTAGTTTACAATGCTTGTCTTCTGACTCTCTTATTAGTTGTCAAATTAGTTGCCAGAAAGAGCAAGAACAACGTCTGCTTTTCATTTATTTTAGCTAAAGCAGAAATATTGCAAAATTGTACATGAACATGCAGAGAAGGGGCTGTGACAGTAGGGAAGGAGTTAAACATTTGCTGAGGTCTCTACCATTGTCTACTCCCTGAATCCATTTTTCACTCTCTATAGTTTAGGAAAAACCTTGGAACAATTATCATACTAATACACAAGACACATTTTCACTATTTTCTAATCCTAAAAGCAAGGTATAATGTGAGTAACTGAAGGCAAAGGACAACAGGTAAAATTAATACACAAAGGATTTTAAATTTATTTAAGTTAATTTAACTTTCAGTAGCTTTGTGTTGCCTTTCCCAACAAGTAAAACTTGAAGATACAGTCATATATTCTAGTGCAATAAATAAGTAGTCCTAGCTATTCACTTTTGCAATAAACGCATCCTGAGTTAGCAAATTCTTTGGTTTTGAACTTTATTCAATCCCCAGTTTGGTTTTTTCTGCCATAAACTGGGCTATCATTCTAAGGTATCTTCATACCTTTATTATATCTCCTAATACTGTTTTCTGTGCAACAGGCCATTCTTATGGTCTTGTTTAGGTACTTTAAAATGAATTCTTTCTAATCATCTGGTAACTTCTGAATGGCAGTCCCAGATCAACTGCTGCAACTTCACAGACTCGCACGTGCTTTTGGGATTAAGTGGTATCCTTTTCTCACTTTCAGTTTAGGCTAAAGGATTCAGTGGAGCCTGGTCAGGGAGCACAGCGCTACTGGTTTATACCTTGGTTGCTTTTGGGTGGGATCAGAAGTGTTCTCCAGTGGCACAGGCCATGACGAGTGGTCCCCATGCCCTGCACCCTGTTTTGCAGCCCCCCAATCAGCTGCTGCTTTGCAGAGAATAGCGGGAGGAAAGAGAGAATGGCCTGAGGATTGATGTGCTGTTTCAGCCTGTGGTGGTTGTTTTCTCCTCTCAGGCAGCAAGTATAGAGCACTCATTAATGCAGACCTCAGTTATGCACGCTGGAGGAAGGTGCGGACCAAGAAAAAAAAGTGCAGGCAGAATGCCAGTGAGGCTACGGAGATGTGTGTGTGTGAGAGGGGTTGGACATGTATACTAGGAATGCTGGGCTGAGACTCATAGAATCATATAATATTTCGGGTTGGAACAGAGTTTTAACAGTCACCTAGTCCAACCCCACTCCATGGGGAGGTATTTTTCAGGCAATGACACCAGGTATGCACCTGAGGGAGCTGAGTGAGAGGAGCAGTGGGCAAATGAGTGGGCAAGGGCTTGTCTCTCAGTACGGGACTGAACTCAGTACAGGTCTTTCCTCTCTGTGCAGCACCCCTCCAGCATCAGGCTGTATTGTTCTGGGGAGGGGAAGGAGTAATGGGAACCCCTATTCCTCTGGTTTTAGAGGAAACATGTAGTTGGGAGTCCTTTTGCAAATGACTGGGACTATCCCAACCATCTTGAATGCACTTCATTCCCTGCAGTGTAAATCTTTCTCCAGAACAATCACAGAGTTAATAGTGTCTGGCCAAATTTCACAAGCTGTGGTGCATATATTTATCAGAGACAAAGACAGTACAGAAGAAATCTGCCTTGAAACAACAAAGTGCTTAAATGCTCAGCTTGCCAGCTCCTGTCCACCTCTGTGAAAGGTTCTTGGCTATCAGGGTCAGCAGATCTAACAGATCTGTGTTCCTGACTGAAGATTTTTCCAACTCATGTCACAGCTTATCCTGTACAGATTTTCCTCCAGGCTTTTTAGCCACTAGAAAGGATGGATACTTTCTATTTTTCCTTAAAGTCCTGTTACTTACATCAGAGCTTTATAGCAACTCTCCTTCCAGCACATGGGGTTAGTCTAGAGCACACAACATGGGACCAATGGAACCTCCCGGCCATCAGATGTTGCCAGACAGTACCACATCAGTTTGCTCCTTTTGGAAATGTGAAGAGCACCATCCTAATGGTAATTGGTTTTTTTCTGCCCTGTTAGCTCTTCCAAAAGTACTTCTCAAATAACAGATTTTCTTATGTTTAGAAATCATCTGATTTTTAGCTTAAGTGTATTAATGGGCAGCTCATACCTGTCTGTTCTTGAAGAAAAAGCCTGCGATGCACTTAGCCTTGGTAAGGCAAGTTTTCACCCATATTCCCACCAAAAGTCCCTGGCATTGCTTTGCTCCCACAGATGCACACCAGCCTCGCCGGGTAAGGACGGGCGCTCGCTGTGCAGAGGGACGGCGTTTCGGTCCCGGCGGGAGCTCGGCACCCGGGTGTGGTGCGGTGCGAACGTGGCTTGCGGGTGGGCGCACACGGCAGCCGCGGGGTGAAGGCGCCGCGGGTGGCTCGGTGCGGGCGCTGTGGCCACGGCGCGTCTGCGTGGCTGGGGCCGCGGGCACAGGGGCGGGCTGCAGTCGGTGGGTACGGCGCTACGTCCGGGTGTTTTGGGGAAGGGGCTGCGGGCCGCTCTCAGCGTGGGGGCGGAGGTGGGCGCGGAGGGCTGGGGTGGGATTGCAGCGGGACCTGCGTGCGGCAGGGGCCCGGAGGGTGCGGCGGCGGGCCGGAGGGGCCGGAGGGGCCGCGGGGCGCGGGCGGTGCC